>JACATO010001024.1:0-542262 GCA_018389105.1 Nautilus pompilius
CTTCACCACAGCATCTTATATACAAAACCATTGATGAACAGAAATGAACAAGGAAAAATGTTCAATGTTTAGATGCCTTTTCTCTGTAAACCAAACCATTAAATTTGACTGTAAGCGGCTGTCAGCCATCAGGTTCAAACAGTTTGCTCAATTTCTTTGAACTGTTAACTTGGAATTATCCTGAAAGGTTTCTTTCTCCCATGTAGCGATTGGCTAATACGCAACCAATGGAAACCATTGATTCAAGATAGCCACACCCCGCCCACCATACGCCAAGGTCTTCAGCACCTATGAGGAACTGAAGAAATCTCTGTGCATTCAGAAGAAATTTAAAAGAAAAAACAAAAATTCTGCACATGAGTGGAGCAAAGATAATGAGATCTGTGTACAAGTAACTTAAAAAAATATTCAACAGTGAACCTGTCAAAAATTGAAAACATCAGAGAGGAATTGTAAAACTGGTCAGAATATGTGAAATAAAAAAACTGTACAATGGAAAGTAAGTCTACTAAAGTTGTGGGAGTTATGTCCCTTGATATCAAAATAGTGTCTGATTAATGTGTTTGTTGTAGTTATAAAACTGATTTACTGTTTGAAAAAAACATTGAATATCAGAAAACAAAGGGGTAATTTCCAAAATATGTGGTAGAACCCCAAAAGATTAAATATGGTGATAAATCATTAATTTTAGGAGACAGCAGCTGAGAATCACCCTCCCAGCAATTTTTTGAAAACCTTTTAATAAAAACATTAGCATATTTACTGACAGATAATCTACACTTCTTACAAACCACCATCGGTAAATTGTCCCAGTCTGTTTGCCTGTTTTGATAAAGTAAAAGTGGTGCTGGTTAATTACAGAAAATGTTCAATTTTCTTCAGTCCTAGGTTCAATGTAGTTTCGGACAGTCAATCAGCATCAGCTTTCAGGGTTTTGAAGATACTGTAATGTCTCTATAACATATATTCTGAGGCTGCTGATAAAATTGAACTGTGAGGCAAAGTTGCCATGTTGTCTGCCATCTCTGACCACGATGGATTAAATGGATAAAATCTAAAAGGGGAGGGACTGCTGCTGATATGCAGGTGGCCACATATCTAATTACATTTTCTTTAGTCAGATGGACAAGATGTATTTTCATCAGCCACATTTTGTGTGTAAAATATATTCCTACAATCTCACAAAGACACCTGGATAACATTTATTGATTGAGAAAATTTAGAATTAAAATAAATATCTGATGAGCATCTTTCTAAATTTTCACACCAAATTGCATCTAATGAAATTAATACAGAAACAACTTTAAATGTTTAAAAAACTATTAGACTCTTGTTATGTGTTTGTCCCCAGGTAAAGTCTGCTGCAGACACAGGTGAGAGATAATCACTGTCATGGACAGAGAAGATTTATAAAACAACGAATGATTGAAGGATGCTGTGGTTGACTGATGTATACTTGCTTACAACTTAACTGACTGGAATAACTTCCTGGAGGGACACAATTATTATTGTTATCTAAACTATCTTGCTCAAGCAATTTGTACAGAATTATTTACTTGTAACTTTGAATTATTGTAAATTTGTTTCTTCCATGTAGCAATTAACAGATACATACATAAACAATGGTAATTTAGTAATTAAAATAAACAGAGAGAGACACACAAAAGACAGGTGTGCACATTTTTAGGAGCTGAATATAATAAATGTGGATGTTGTCCTTTAAGTATTGATAACCTCAGTGAGCATCATCAGCATGTGAAACTAAAACCATGATAAGAACAAAAACCGAACAGATGAACACGGATCATTGGACCGTTAGAACTTATTTCGTGAAGTACAGTCAGCGGCTCTGAACTGTTGGTGCCATTGAGATTTTAATTGTCTGCCTTATGTACGACCACATCACAGGTCTCTGCCAAGTAAGACAACGAAATAGCAATCCTGATAACCTGACACCATTAAGATATGAAGCAGCAGAATAACTTGGAAAATGGTTGATCTCATCCCAAACATCACCTGAGTGTCAGGGGGTTCATACAAACTCCTGAAACAAGTTGTACTTGAGAGTGAAGAACACTAGTCTAAGGTTATTCACTGATCAGCTTCAGGTATCACCAAAAGTACTGATCTCTGCTTATGAAATAACAACAAACTACTTCATGGTAAACTGTAAAATCAAAAGGGAAGGAATCATGGCATAAAAATGAAGGGAGATAGTAAATAAAAATGTCTGGGTAACTGTAAAACAACCTTAAACGGAAATGAATAAATCTCAGTCTATTTCGCATGGGGTCAAAGGTTACTACTTACCATTAAACTTGGGGGGGTGGACTAGAATCAAATACTAAACAAAACCAGGAGAGATCAAAAAGTACATTGTCACCACCTTTGTGAGGAGGGAGTAAAAAAACAGCTGAGGATAATATGACAGGGGCTCACATGATCAAAATCATTCACACTCAGAGAACTGCAGGTGGTACAGGACCGCCTCAGACATAACATGATCCAGGACTGATGGGATCACAAATGATATGATCGCACAATTGCCAAAATCATGGAAGAAACTGGCACTTTCGTTTTCAGCAGATTATCACGTGGAAATAAAATACCGATTCCGTTATTCTTCCAATTATCAAGAAAAGAACCTCTAGGTATAAATATGTGATTGGACCACAAACAGAATCTTGGTGTTGTTCACTTTTATCTAACCAGGGAACTGGAACAGGGAGTCGTACAGGGAATGGGAAGTAATATGATAATTTCTCTAGTGGAGAGAAAACTGGATGATCCACTGGATCACAGAAGTTTTGACTATGTGTTTTTTGTTCCAGTTTTAGTTATCATTCTGACATTTCCAGAAAATGTTACATAGCATTTTGTTTCCTTTTCTTTTCAGCTAAGGAGAAATTTGTGACCTTTCAAAGTTCAAATAAACAGAAAACTTAAAATTACCCAGTGCTGTGCTATCTCTAACTCAAAACAGTTCCTCGGTCGATTTTTCTTTCCTAAAGTAAATAAACCCCTTTTAGCTCCACAGGGGTCCAGTTTGTAAAACCCCTGAGGGTATCACTGGTAAATTATCAGGTAACCAACAGTTTCATATGGCAGGTGTGAAGTACAGGAATAATTCTTTTCTTTTTGTAAATGCCCATATAAAACATCTTCAGTCATAAATACACTGATGTGGACCAGATGCAGAGTCAAAATACTAAAAATATTTGACTAATAGCAGCATTCATTTCACATTTCAATGATTTTCCTTTATTTAAATTTTTAAAATTTATTGCTCATTTTTTTTTTTTAATTTACCATTTTCATTACCTTTGAAATACAACCCAGGACTTGGTTTTCAGTCTTTTCCAGTATGCATTGTTTTACCTGTGCGTAAATGTTATGTTGATTTGTGTGCAACATTACACTGCGATATGGTGAGTAAACACACATGACCAAAAATGGCATATTCAGGTATATCAGTTTCCACTGTTGACATCTTGAAGACGATATCCACCTCATTAGTCAGGTCCAGAAAATATATTCAAGGTTCCTAACTATCATCAGTAAGATCTGTTACCTTAGTTGTTTTGGCACAATTTGCTTTCACACTTTTAAACTAATTGTTATCTATTTCTTTCTTTTCTTATTACACTGTTAGAATATATGAACTGCTCCACTCTCTCTATGTGGTGGAGCTGGCTGTGATATTTATATTTCTACCTGTATATTGTAAAAGTCTCCTGCCTTTTGTTGTGGTTGTTTTCAGAGCCGTGCCTTTGTGACTACACCTGAGCCTTGTAACTTTCTGCATCATTTACCTGAGACAATGCTAACCAGTTTGTTGTACTATTTAAGAATTTAAGGTGGTTATTATTTTAAATGATTTTAACATTCCATGTTAAGTTGATTGATTGGTTGATTCTGAAATTCTTTATTCCAATCTTGGTAACCTAACTCACCTGCGATGTACTGAGCTGTTTATTTGTTCTTCTCTAAAAAACTTGGCAGATTTACAAGACAGACAGACAGATAGACAGGAACTTGTGGTTCTACGACTTGTTTCCATGTTCCCACTATCGATATTGAACTGTGATGTTCCAGGTATTTTGTCCACTTTCCTAGTTTGTTATACTTCTGCCATTGTTTTTTAATTATTGTTCCAACTTTGATTGTCAGGTCAGATCGTGAGAAACATCTACCCAATCTAACAGAAAAGAGCCATTGTTATCATCGGTGCATATATAATAGACTGGTCCAAATCTGCTGAGGATCAATTGATATCAACAAACCGTAGATATCACCTCTGATACTAGTGCTGTTTACTCTCAGTTTTGGACCCTCACTCACAGTGTGTCACAGTGTCAGGTAGCCCCACCAAACCCCAAATGTGCACAAACATATGACTGAGACATCAGATGGATAAACAAGATCCCAGTAAACTAAATGAATTGTTTATATTCTCATGAAATGTGAACAAGGAAACTTGAGCTTAGTAAAATGATCAACAACATGAAAGCTCAGGTAGCAGCAGCAATCCAGGGAAGCAAGCTGCTACTGGGATGATGCTTCCTCCTGGTGATGGCCAGGATTAAAATGGTGGCATATCAATTTATAATTACAAATCTAAAGTACGGCCAGGAACAGGTTGAAAAAAAGATAATTGCCAACCAAAATTCATGTTTTTTGCTGTAAACAGTAAATCTGATTACAGAAACAACCAGATATTGGAAAATGATATGCAAAATAATTTCAGAAGTTATTTATTAGCTATAAAATGTCACTTTTGTTTTAATGTATTTTAAAATAGATGAGAAGTGTAGACTTTCATATGGATATTTTGGGAATAGAAACACCAGCAAGCAAACACACACACAGAGGCAGGCAGCCATGATTGTTACGTGACCAATGAAATAAACCATATTTTATATACAATCTGTTTGTTGATGCATCTTTCACCGTCAACCATTCTCCTGTGATATTCCACAATTATGGCTGATAGAGAGATAAATAGATTATGTGATATATGAAGAACAAAGGATTTCAGGGGATAACTAAGAGTACTTGCTCATCAGTGCATAGTGAAGGCTGATAGAAATACATAATTAGCACAAAGCTTCAAGAGATCCATTGCTGGACAGGTATGTATGGAAAGTCCATTTACTGTCCACAAAACCCCGTTAAGCTAGTTCTGAACAAATACTTTTTCCTCCACTTTAAAACAATTCATAGTTCTGCCAGGGTACAATTAAGGTTTCAGCTACATATATCACAACTCCACTTCCATTGCTATTTTCTGTCATCGTGTTACCATCTACACTTTCATCTCTGCAGCTCATTTATCTGAACCTGAGCCAAGTCTGTGGTTCATACAGTATTACGTTGATTTGTTTTATCTAATATCATCACTTGTAGTTCAATATTTATTCTGCGAATGACTTGAAATCCAAACAAACTTTTACTTGATTAGTGCAGTTCACCTCGTTAAGTTACCTGAATTACCTGCTTCTTGTTAACTTCTTGTCTCTTTGAAAATTCTACCTTCTTTGTTACTTTTGGTTTTTATCAGCAAATGAATGAATTGAATAATATCATGGAATCACTTACCTTATAGTTTGATTTAGATACTAATTTTGCCTCTAGTTAAGTAATACCTGTGGTTCTATGTCATACTGTTGAAATTTCCCTATTTAATAATCTCCTTGTCAACACCAGAAATATCAATCACCTCCGTCTTAGGGGACATATTTGTTCAGTAGTAGAACATTACGAGGTATTAATCCCTGTAGAATAGTGCCCCTTTAATGATAAGATTCTTTGATGAGTTACCTGCCTCTACTCAATTCATTTTAGTCTGTCAGAAAATTAGTCGTTACTATTCTTGTGATTTAGTTGACTGGTTCTTTGTTGTTTTTTTAAATACAGATTATAATCTGATGACTTCTTTGAAGTTTTCTTACAAACCATACCTGCTGGCAGAACTAAATCAGTTCTTTTATTTAAATTTAACATACAAAAATCAATCCTACATAAAGGGTGAACTGTGTGTGTTGACAGGGGCTGTGATGTCATCAGAAGGCAAAGTTTCTCATTTACTGTATTTATAAAGAAGCAATTACAGAAGGGATGCCAGGTAGAGCACCTGTCAAAGTGAAGCTCAGCATTCCAGGTATCCTGCCCCTCCAGCAGTCACACTGGTACTGCAGGGGTTCAGCTGAGAAGATTGGAATGTACCAAACTTTCGCACAATTAGCAAATCAAATAAACAAGGAAGCAATGTCTCCTCTTACTCCTCAGTGATTCATAGGCTTAATGTAGTGTTTACAAGGATAGACATCTCCTCCCATAAGTATTCTACAACCTCTTACTGTTCCCTTTAATTGATGTCTAAGTTATGACCTCGACAACCCAATCGTCTCCCAGTCAGTTTAAGTCTGGTCTTCAGCGGATGTTGTGGTGTCTAACAGATCCAGAAACACTAAGATCTTTGAGGAGTGAAACACTGACTTTCTATCTCAGGTGTCACCTGTGCAAATCTATTTTATCTCTGGTAAACTTGATATCTACTTTCTTTAGCCAAATAATGAATCCATGTATTTTGGCAATTTTACAACATCACCACCACCATCACCATCAGTCCACTAAAGAATAGAATAAAGTATAAATGTTCACACGCGAGACACCATATTATTGTCTTTGAAGAGGAATGTTCCCTGCCATGTTACACCCACGGCACCACAGAGGTGCACTCAGTCCTTCACTGGTTCTCACCTGAATGCTCCCTGTTTAATTAAGGTATAATTCTTCTTAAGGGGCATTCATTTTGCTCAAAATCTATATTTTATTTTTAAAAATTATTATAAATGTTACACTGCTGACATAACTCCAATGTGTGGATAAATAGATGGTCGAGATATGTAAGTTCATATATATCAAATACACAGCTGTAAATGTACGAAATAATGAAAAGTTACCTGTTTATCGTAGAAGTGTTTTTATCTCAAAAGAAAGATGTCATCATTGAAATTTTGTTTATTATTATTATTAACAACCATACATACCATTAGTAGCTTGTGAGCTGATCAGAATCAGTATCAGTAGGTGAACATCATCTGTATTTGTCAACATCATCATCACTGGTCTGAAATAAAGGAGGTAAAGATGATCAGTCTCTCTAAAGGTATGAATCTTCATCAGATAATAGGAAGATACAAACACTTCATCCATTAAATCAGTGAAATAGTTTATACAATAATTCACCTTTTTGTTTTATTATTTCTAAGCTTTTGTGAAGGATCTCCATTGTATCAAGTTACTGTCTTGTTTGTTTATTTTTTGTGTAGATCCTGGTCTCTGGTTACTTGGCAACCTGAACCTGGGGACCCAGAACATGAATTAAGAGAAACAAAGGGGTTTTCTCTGCCCTTGTTAAAGGAGCTATAAGAACTCTTCTGATTAAAAGTGAGAGAAATTCGAAGGACCCCTGGAGAACCTTCATGAGGCAGCTGATCCAAGAACATCCACATCACTGTCTAGACTCCAACCACAGCCTGATACTGGCAGGTACCAACTATGAGTGACAAGCATTTTAATGAATTTAATAATAATAATAATAATAAATAATGTACATCAAAATAGTAGATTAATTTTGTTTCATTGACTTCTGGGGTCAGGCTTCACTGTCAGCAGGACAGAAATGCTGATAGTAGTAGACAGGAGGTGGGAGGAAATTGTGCTAAATCATTTATACTTTTGACTAAAAGACAACACAGAAGATGACTGTTGCCATGGCACTCTTAAAACCTAGAAAGTTCTTATCTGCTTAAATCTGTATCTCTATGATGATTATAAATACCTCAAAATCTGTAATTTATACAAACTTGATAATTCCTTACAATGTGTGGACAGTGTCTTGCCCCAGGTGTAAAGTGCTCATTTTAGTCTGAAAACATCTCATTCATATGACCAACAACACCTGACTATCTACTGTATGGGTGGATCCATCAGAGGACCTCAGCATTGAGAAGTTGCTACTCATGGATAAAAATGACACAATTTTATTAAATTATCTTTGTTTAGTACTCAATCTGACATCTCCATTTCATGCAAGCAAATGAAGCAAGCAGTTAGTACTTAGCTGTTGGAAGGAACCTTAATTAATTACAGCAGGTACAAAAGGCACCTGCAGGTTTATGAAGCATTTCCTTCTGTACTTTTACAGAAATGATGATAGATATGTACAGTTTAGCTATGGCAGTTTAATGAATGTCGTTTTGAAGAAAGTTTCCCTTAATATTAAAACAATAATTACTGGTCCAGAAGTAACCTGTGTGAATAAATAACATCATTCACCTGTTAAATGAAGGTCATTTAGGGTAGAGGCTGTCAGTGCTAACCAAATACTCCAAATGTTTATTTATTGTGTAAGGAGCCATCAGTGCCCAGTGCCTACCTTAATACAAGAACATTCCGACATAATTATTTTGCTATTTTCACACTAAATACTGAAAATGAAGGTAGACGATGTACCTGCCATTCTGATAAATGTAATGGTTATGTTGAGAATAAACACTTTCTGTTACTTGGTTTAATGGTGGAAACTATTTATGCATATTTATGATTGGTACTAATGTTATGTTGAGGTATTTAATTAGAGAATGGGATAAGAAAACAACCAGAGGATACATCAGAGAGAATTTGTTACACGATGGTTTAGAAAAGATTCATTGTTAGTAATGAGTAAAAGTTTAATTGTAAAGATGAAGAGAGGTGTATCTGGGCTGGTGATGAGATCAGCAGGAGGCTGGAAATGATGAAGCAGGAAAACAAGAACTTTACATTATTCTTTTATACATCTTTGTGTAACATCCTCATCATCTCCTCAAGTGATTTTCAATCGTAGCATTTTACACACCTATGGGATACAACCAGACAGCTGATTACATTGTATAGTTCAGACATCGCTCTGCTTATCTTCAGTGTTGATATTTTACCGGGAGAAAGGCGGCCTTCACCGGAAGGAGATCTGGTGTGAACTTTAGGCAGTTTTAAGCAGTTATTTTCAAATGTTGTGCACTGATCTGAATAACCTGATAATAAACCAGGTGATCTAACGACAAAGTATATAACATAAGTGATCTGTGGTGAATGTCCTTCTTACCTGTGGCTGATAATTCAGTCAGGTCCTCACATGAGTGGGTTGTGATTATAAATAATCAGCAGAATTTGTATGGATATTAGTTGAACCAGTTACTTCCTGGTTCCTTAAGTGGATTAACCAATCCCTTTTATGATTTCTTTGTGTTTCAATTGAGTTCAGTTTAATGCAGCTGGGTAACTGTCTTTCCAAGTGTATCCAGTTTTAAGACACCATTACCATTGCAGACCTGCCTAACACTTCTCCTAAAATCTGTGAATTGATAGAACAAGACCCTGGTGGATGAGTACGTTCTTTAGGGTTACTGGAGGAATTTCTATTAAAAATGTTTTGTTTTGAGGCAAAATTTAAAATAATTAGATACTTTCCAGTGATCTCACATTGCACAATGCCAAATAATTCACGTTTTTTTTAAAATCACTTATAGATTTTCTTGTTTAAATGATTATTGTCTATAATACTGCACAGCATTTTAAGCCCTAATAATACCCCTCCATTATTCTGGTAGCTACTTTAATTAAAGCTGAACTACCCAGGTGATGAGTTCACAGAATATTCATGATGTAGGATGAGCTGTCAGATCTGAATGGATGCAATCAAAAGAATTTACTGACCCACAATTAAAAAAAAAAAAAAATTGCTTATTTGAAACAATCTAACATTTGCTTTTTTTTTTATAAATATGATTTTGTAATATTTTTTTTTTTTACTTTAATAAAAATACAATCTTTTTTTTTATAAAATAAGAAATAAAAATTAATTGGTGATGTGAGCAGCATTTGGCAAATCTCTGTAGGTTGTGGACATAATACAATGGATCACTACAGAGATGGATGGAATACAGGTGAATATTTTATAGGAGCAGCTGCTAAAATTATGAAAAAACATTTCTCCATTAATCAAATATTAAATGAAGTTTTTTCTGTCAGTCTTCCTACCCCATCATCTGCTCCAGAACTGGAATCTTCTATGTTTTAGTATTTTGTGATGGTCAGTTGTTCCCACCAGAAGTCAGTAAACAGACGCCATTAGTTTTTGATGTCCTGTTGCACTATGGATGTGTAAAACTACTAGGAATTTGATGGCGATCACAAATATTTAGCCTTTAAATGTTTTCCATCATAGCTTGACATCTTTAATTGTGAGACAGATCCTGGTGTTTTCAGACCTGAAAGGGAAAATATGTGCCAGACCATAATGGGTGACAGAGATTATAGCTTATGCCTAAATCCAACACTGAATGTGACACCATCACTCTCCATCTGTCTTTGTAGAACAATTAATAGACATCTACAGAAAGCTCTCATATCTGCAGTGCGAGTACGAGATCAGGTTTTGTTAATCTAATTATTTGATGACTAAGGCTGCACAGAAGTGTATCTCTCTTTTCCCCATTAAGCTTAAGGGCATCCTTAGAAATTAAAAAAAAAAAACAAAGAATTGAGCAATATTTCTGTAGTTAAATTTTATATTCAATATTAATTCAATTAAATAAAATAAACATTGTACTTATTTACATCTAGTGTGTTCCATTAATCAACACCATCTCCTGAATAAGCAGCAACAGATGAACTTGAATAGGAATATAAACAACAACCAACCAGGTGATTCACAATTTATCCTGCAATTAAACAAACGAATGATTCTCTGATGATGATGAACATTAAAAATTACCAATATTTTGTGCAGTCAGCAAACCTATTTGCTTTACTTACTGATAATGGATTTGATCAACAGCAGCACTTGTGTAATCTGTATACATTTTGTATTTCTTTGGGAAATAATCTGCAATATAATTCCGATCAAGAATACTGTTACAAGGCACAAGAAATTCAGCTTTAAAAAACTAACAGAACTAATAACCTTTGTACAGTTGCAGCTCGACCGACCTAAGTCGAGCAAACTCTTTAAAAACCGGCCTAGACTCCCTACAGACCCCTGTAGGTCAACACTTTCACATTCTTTTTAATAAATGTACACATTTTAATTGATGCTAATGTAAAGGAAAAAAAACAGAAGAGTTTACCTGATGGGTGACATCGAAGTGCTGGATGAGCCGGAGGAGGAGGATGGACCGCGTTGACGGCTGAGGCTCTCCAGCAGAGGATTCAAGTTCTTCCTGCTGATTTTAGATGAGCTGCTGGAAGAACTGGTCCAGTGCCCTGGATAGTCTTGCTCTTCTAGGACGATCCTTTAAGGAACAGTGGCGTCGTGAACTGCCCCCCCCATAGTTCTCGCGAAGCGTTGAGCATCGGGATCCATCTCCCCGACGAAGCCCTGCTGCTGATGGCGAAGTGTCGCGGTTCTTGTGGATTTCGTATCCCTTCCAAAAGTCGGACCAGTTCCATTGAGCTACAGCCTGCCTGAGGTAGAAGCGTTCGAAGATGGCAATGGTCCTCTGGTCCATCGGCTGCGAGAGAGAGGACGGTGATGTTCGGATGAAAACCGACGAGGTTTTGCGGGAGGCCAGGAGCGAAGTGGGGGAGGGGGGGGAGGGGATCTGGAGCGGGACGTCCTCCTCCTCCACTGCTGAACCAATCCTCAAAAATGGCAGCGGTCGCCCGAGGATGGTGGGCGTGATACACCAGCAGCGGCCCTAACCTAAAGTCGCCTCCCAACAGGAGGGTCAAACGGCCTGGCAGCAGCCTCCTCGGCTATGAGCGAACGACCTGTCATTCTCTTCCAGAGGAGGCCGGTCTCAGCCACGTGGAAAGATCTGTTCCGGAACAATTACAGTCTCCGCCAAAGTCGCTGATTCCTCGGCCGACGGACTTTCGCCTGCGAAGACGAGACCGAGTCGCTGCCTAAACCCCACAAACCATCCCTCGAATTCTGCGTCCCTCTCGTCGGCAGACTTCACCTTCATCTCGAGGTCTTTAAACAAGGACGACGCCTTCTCCCGAATCAACAGCTGGCCTACCTGGGGATGGGGGGGGGGGCGAGTCTGCCGTCCCATCCGAAGAGAAAGGAGATGCTCCCAGATCTCGCCTGCCTCTTTTCCTGCTGGAGCAGCATCATCTCTGACGAGGGTCGTGGCGGCAACCTTTTCGCCATTTTCATGTCGGCAGCCGTCCAGCACCGGCATCAGGACTGGACAGGACTGGACTGTCAGCGGGCTGCAAGTAAAGGCCCACGAACAAGCTCGAGTTTGAATCAGCCGGCAAGAACCACAGCGCCGCCACGCGGCAAACGCCGGAACTACAGGTACCGGACGTAATGTAAATTAATAAGTGTACTGTACACAATATTTAAAAAAATGTTAAGTTTTAAATAATTTTATAAGTTATTTTACATATTTTAACATTCACTTTTATGTGATTTTGCCGACTGACGTTCGACGGCTTCCAGTTTTTCCTCCGATTGTATAAGAGCAAAACACCTGATGCACGATGTTTCTTACTCTTATGTTCTGTAATCTAACTCAATTTTCACAGAATAAATTAAAAGATTAAATTAATTATCCTGACGGTTAATTTTTTCAAGTTTATGGAGTTCGTGTGGATTTGTTATGAACGTGTAAATTAAAATTAACTTTTTTCGATTAAAGTTTAAAAAAAAAATTTTTTTCCAAATTTTAAATACATTTTTAGATTTATACAGCCGTCCGCACGCTCATCTGTGCAGTGGACGGGCAGCAGCAGCAGCAGCAGCAGCAGGTGCCCTTTTCTTCCTCTCATCAGACCGAATTTCGGCGATAATTTCAACAATGAAAACCGGAAAAAACGCGCATGCGCAACTTTCCCCAAGATGGCGGCTCTGAGGAATGGATTCCGATGTGCAGCTCCGTCGTTAGCATTTGTGACGAGATCCCTGGGAAAGAATAATGCCGGTCTCTATTTCGTCAGGTATTATTATACTTACCTTGCTCCAGTAGAGTGTTAAGGGTCATTCGGTCCCCCAGTCACCGTACCGACGGCATTACCGTGTTGTTGTCGTAAGGGGCCTTCGTCCCTCGTCGCTGCTCTGCCCTCCTCCTGTCCTCCACGATGTGTCTGCTCTCCGGGTTAGGGGCGGAAGCTGGTTTATTTCTCCATTCTTTGGAGACAGTAAATCGATGGTGCTATCTATCTATCACCTTGACGACGAAAAGAAACAGAAGCTCCGAATTCCCCGTGGATGGCCGCTGGAGCTCGGCCAGCTGGTGGACTCCTAACGACTGCTGTTTGTAACCTAAACGGTCCATGTAAAATAAAATGAAATAAAATCAGTGAATCACCGTCTGCTGGCTGGCTGTAGGTGTAGTCGCACGGTTCTGGTGGCTAGTGAAAAATAAAACAAAACAGGATCCTTTATTAATCAGATTAGCGCTCATTGGATGCGAAAATGAAGCGGGTTCCATTATCTCTCTCTCTCTCTCTCTGGTTCTGAGGTCTGCGTGGTTCGGCTCTGGTCGGTCCCCCGGCTTAAAGCTGCCTGATTATTTTAAAATTATGCGATATTTTGCGACTTTTCCTAGTCTGGAGTCGGGTTCAAACGACGAGAAATAAACATTTCTGACCCGAAACACATCAACAGACAGGATGTTTAATCGCTGGTGTCTGTATCCACGTTTGTTCTCAGACCTGTAAACCCTTTTGTGCTTCATAACTTTATTTAGTTTTTGCTTATACAGATAATATGGTAAATCTGATTTTTCACAGGCGTGGGGCTTCAAAATGGATGCCAGACAAAGACTATTATGACCAGTTAAAGGGGCCGGTTATGTTTCCAAATGAGATAACATCAAAATGGAAAAATTTCCCATTAAATCGTAAGTTTCGTTTCTGTTGTTGTTTTTTTTAGGTTTAAGTTGTCTAGAGCAACTAAATTGTTAACTTGAACTCTTCCTGCCTACCCAGTAATAGAATACATATGGCTCAGTTTGCAAACTGTTCTTAATGCATGCACCACTAAAGTCAACCCAAAACAGATTTACATTAAATCATGGAATTCTTTTACATGCAAAAATAATCTGAGTTTTTTTATTATTATTATTATTATTAGTTTTTTTAATGTTTGCCTGCTTTAGTTTAGTAATTTTTAAAGTAGATAACTTACCATGTTTTTAGATTACGGGATTTAAAGTTTTAAAACAAATACAGTAGTACACATTTAAGATGCTAGTATATATATATATTTTAATAGATTACAATTTAAAATTAAAGTGAATGAGAGAAAAGTGCATTAGTCATCCAGTGCATTTGAAAAACGTTAAGTTTGGATCAAAAACAAGTCAACAATTATATATTCTAAGAGTTTAAGAAAAATTTGGGATTTTAAAAAAACAGTTTTGATCATGAAATTACTAAATTGACATGTTTTAGGCAATAAAAATGTATTGAATGGGAAATTTTGCTGAATGTTTGCATAATTTTTCAATTTGAAAGATGTTTTTTAAAAACATAGCTATTGTAAATGATTTTTTCACAAATGTTCATAGCGATAATGCAAAGAATTTATTAATTTTGTGTAAAATATACACCTTTCTTAACTTTTGCTGCTAAGTTTTCTCATTGTTTAGCATATAAAAGTAATTTTCTAAATAATTACACTGTAAAATGACCTTTTAACAAATCAGGGTGGCCATTTTACAACAAGTTTGGCATACTGCAGTGCTGGGCCTACCATAGTTATCAATGATGTTATTCAGGCCACATTGTGTGGCCTGTTGCAGCTTACAGTTGGACCAAAACAGTTAAAGGATCTGGTCAGCTACTGCTGAGGTGATTGAGAAAAAGTTCAGAATATTACCTTGAATTTTGGGCCCCAGCAGCTCATGGTGTGCTATGCTTTGTGCTCACATTAGATGGAGAGGTACCTTTTTTCTATTTGGAAATTGATATCTGGAGAGAACTTATGCTTGAATAGACAATATTGATTTTCCACATAGATTAAATACTGCTATTGTACATGATAGATACTTTAAATCCGGGAGTACAGAATGCAATCACGTTATAGGATTATTTTGGGTAAATTAAATAGCACACCCAAGATGAAGGGAATGTAATAAATTATGTGAATATATCAAGACAATGTGCATTATGTACACAAGTCATTTCTCTTTCATTAGGCTGAACACTTTCATCACTTGGTTCAGAGTTACCTGTGGTATAGCTGAATGTAATACCAGAATTTTTGTTTTGTAGTACTTTTGCCAATGGAATTCTAAGAGCCCAAATCAGATTTTTTTCTTTTTCTTTTTGCCCATGTTAACTTTTTAAGTAACATTGGTGTCATTTTTTAATGCATTTTTTAGACTCCATGGGAAACGTTCACCTAGAAACCAAATTTGAAACTAACTAACATACAAGCATGGGTAAAAATTGTTTTTAAGAGCATTGTACATTTTTTCTTCCCCTTTTGAAGAAAGTTGACAATTTCGGGTTTTTCATTCGAGACACAACAAAATTTGAGCTAAATCTAGGATGCATGCATGGTTCTGACCCTGTTTGAATTGGATGGAGTAATCTGGTGTTATATATGGTGTGCAAGTATATGCAGTAGGTTGATGATACTATACACTAACAAATAAGTTGTTAGTGCTGTTATAAAGGTAAGGGTTATGGCAACTGTAGAAATGTGAAATAAATAGTTTTTTTGTAAAAATAAAATAACTGTATAGTGTACTGTAGTAAAAAAAAAATTTTTTTTTCACATTATAGAATTTATTCTTGAAAAAAATCTTGCATCCATATTTAGCTCAGTTGAGAGCAGTCTAATATGTTGTTTAAGATTATTAACCGCTAATTTTAAGAAAACTAACTGATCAATGATGCAGTTGGGAATGTCATTGTACATCCTGTAGTCATTTTAATAGAAAAAGAAAGTGTTATGATTCTTTGTGATAGGAGAAATTTGTAATAAGTAGAAAGTGAATTATTTAGTGTTGACTAGAAAAAATGAACTGAACATTGTCTGCAATTACTTGACAGTCAGTCTTTTGTTGGTAACAGCTCTATTGACCCACCCTTATTTCCATTGCTATACATTTTGAGGTCAACTGGCATTTTCAGATTTTAGTGATGTTTTCTCAGCATGGACGTTGTTGGTCCTTTTTGTTAATTTATCATATCTTTTACTTTGACAGTTGTTAGAGCTGGTCCTCACATTGGTCGTCTTCATCGTGGAACTGAAAAGTTGATTGAGTACAAGACTGACTTACAGGTAGAAATACAAAAGGTTTTTACCCTTTTTTTAAAATGTGAGAGAAATTTACTTTAGCTGTGATGAGGTTTATAAGGATGGACTCTTAGAAATTGTGACACCACTCTTTAGTATTTGCATCTGTGTACTGGAATTCTCGTGGGGATACTTAACGCTGTGTTTCTAGTTAAATACAGTTTTATCCTTCACTTGTACGCAGTAGAACGTTCAATTTTCTGTCTCTTTGTTTTCATAATGAAAGACTAATAGCACATGGCCATAGTTACTTTTATTTGTTTATTATGTAAGATAAACTTTTAAATCTGATGTTTGCTATCAATTATTTTGAAATTTCTAATTTTTTTTTTACACACTTTATTTCAGAGAAAAGTGCATTAGTATAGTCTTCAAATATTATGGAAGCACTCCTGGCATTTTTCCACACACATTGAAGTATTAGATATCTAATTGTAATTTTTTATTTTGATATTCTTTTCAGTAACGTGGCCCTATTGGGTGGGGGATTATTTCTCCAACCTTAGGATTGCCAGAGCAGCTGTACTTTGCTTCAATAACTGATGTACAGCGACGGGGCTTTTCTTTTTCTTAATGGTTTGCATGTATTTACTGAGACTGGAAACATTTCCAGAGCTGTTTTACTTTTGAAATTTGCTGCACTTTCACCAGACAATCTAATTCATCCCAGAGACCTGAGGGGAAGTAATGCAGACGTTGCAGTGGCCGCCAGCCCGTGTGTTTGAGAACAGAGCGGTTCGTGAATAGTTTTGTTTTGGGTTACAGCCGTGTATAAGAGCGAGTCTTCTCTCTGGTGGTGATTACGTTGTGTGCAGGAAGATTTGTACTTCAAACTAAATATCAATCGGAACAGAAAATTGTTTTATTAGTTATTAAATTTTCATAATAAGATAATTCTTGTAAAATACCATCGACAGAAGCAAATTACACCAAACCACAGTATCTGTGGGTATGCCAGTACATGCTCAGGCCGCTGACAGTGCTTCCATAATTTTGAGGTGGACTATATGCACATTGATGATTGAGCAGGCAGCGTTTAATTAGTGGTTTTGCTTTTATAGCCACTCTGTGTATTTGTTTACATGTCATTTTGTAAGCTGGATTTTAGTTTAGCTTTCTACACCCATAATAGTTTCTTTTAAAACATCATTTTTCTGGATTTAAAGCATAGATTTTTTATTTGGGCATTTAGCATGAAATCCAAATATCTTTGTCTGCAACCCATTAACATTTTGTTTTCTGTTTATTTTGATGTAGAGGTTTGGTGAACTTTAAGAATTGAGGCTGCTTCAATCTACAGGTTTCCTTTTGCCTGTGAAATCTTTGAATTAGGATCAATATCCAACCCCCTTAAATATATGAACATACTCAAAGGGTTAACAGTAGAATACTACTGTAATCTAAACAGTCTTCAGCAGTCTGCCTACAGGTGGGTCTGTGGCTCAGATCCATAACAGGGAAATAAATAGTTAAGGTAGTTTCTTACTGCCTTCGTCATTGACTGTGGATAATCAGAATAGTAGCTACAGGTAGATCAAATACAATAAATGAAAGAGATCAGAATTATGTTAAAAAATCTGCTAGTTCTTTGAAAATGGGTTCTGTGACTGATCTGAGGAGTTTGCACAGTCACTGCCTGCTATTTTAAAAGTATTGATGAAAAGTTTAAGCACCAATGATTTATTTATTTTTTTAGAACATCAAGATGGAAAATTCTTGAAGATATCTGGAAAGATCCAAACATTTGGAACTAGATTATCCTTTTTTAGGCATTAGGGAATTTTTGTTTCAAATTTGTCTGCTGGTGGATTTCAACTGCAATTTGTCAATAAAACTGATTATAATTTCTTACCTGGTCACAGGACCCAGATGGCCTGCCTTATTAAAATGGTTCTCCCATACAGCAGCTGCACTAAATGGTGACTCCTGGTGTAAATGTTCTTAGAACCAGTGAGAGACTTTGGGGATTAATGCCTTTACCTGTCGTTCTTGCTGGGGCTGTATATTGTTAGAGAACCGATCCATGGATTGAACCTCTATCTGATTTCTGTTGGTTACAGGCTCTACCCTACTTTGACAGGCTGGATTATGTGTCTATGATGTGCAGTGAACAGTGTTACTCGCTGGCTGTGGAGAAACTGCTCAACATTGACATCCCAGAGAGAGCCAAGTACATACGGAGTGAGTAGAGCAGATAGGTCTGCCATTTTCTCTTCTGCTGCTGTGAAAAGACCAGGTAACCAACTGGTGATCTGTGTTAGATTCCTTCAGTTTCCAGAGGTGCTAATTAATGTTTTGTTTTGTTTTATTGGTGTGTGTTGCTTTCACTTACTTAAAAAAAAAGTTTATTCATAAGTAAATGTCTGTTTTTTTTCTTTAACAAAAAATAAATTTTAAAATACTAGTTTTTAAGTGTTGCTCACAAATTAAAGCCTTAATATAAACTTGATAAAATATCTTGTAGCTCAGTATCTTTATAACTGTGTATTCTCTTCCCCTTTCTTTCAGAAAAAGGAAATTAAATTTGCATTTAATAAAATAAGTTTGCTCAGAAATTCTGAAGAAAATCTATTGGACAAATTATTTTATTTTTTTGCATATTTTGTTTATTTACTACATTAGAGGATACATTTCTTAATGAGAGACATCTGCAAAACTCAACTCTTGTCAAAGACTTGTGCAGTAGAGATTCTAAGTTATTTAGTAACAGGTTACATGTTCAGAAAATATTTAAAAACTATTTTAAATATTAAATGTTAAGAGTTTTGTCAAGTAGCTCATTAAATACCATAAAACTGATGTTGTGTGCAAATTTAGATAAGCAACAGCACAATATACTTAACAGGGATTATATTTCAGATACTAATGTGAGACTTTTGAAAGTTTTGATCTCTCATCTTTTAAAGAGCATCTCTTGTGTGAAGTCTCTCTTGTTGTTTTTGAAATAATCTGCATATGTCTAGATGTTGACTTAGAGCTGGTTTGTTTTAATCTGCTTTATTCTGTCCTTACAGCATTTGTTTAGGGTATATTTTAGTTTATAAATGCAGCTAATTAAAAAGGTTGTTTTCAGCATTATTCTGAATGTCTCTCAAAAATCTCTATGTAAGTAATGAAAGACATGAAATACTAGTTGAAGATATTAAACTAGCAGGATTGTTTGGAATCAGTTTTTGTTGGTTATGAGTAGTAGTTTGGAATCTGGCATTAACTTCAGTTCTTTATCATGATATAAGAACCAGTGGAGATGATTTTTATTCTGATTCCTAATCTGTCAGGTTTTCTTCTGCTTTCTTCCTCAGTGTTAGTTTTTGTGTTTTACCCAAGGAAATAGAACCCAATGTGTACAAAAACAAACTGATAATATTAGTCACTTGATTGCATTCCAACCTTGAGTTTATATGAAAGCAAGATATTGCCACAAATTAAATCTCTACTTAATCATATAGTATCAGGTTAGCAAACTGCAGTCTTTTGTTTTTGAAATGTAGTCTGGGTGTAAATCACTTGTCAGCCTCCTAGATGGCTGACTGATTATAGACATAAACATTCATGAAAGAAATAGCTAGGTAAAGTTAGTGAGAAGTTTAATTTTATAAAAGAACTACCAAGTGTTAAAACAATTCTAATGTGGTTGTATAGTGTAATGGCAGGGTGCACAGATTGGACTACAACTAGTGAAGACCCAGGTCTGAGAACAGACTGCTGTTGAGTCATCCATTAGTCTTCATTACATTCTGTAAACTCTTACACCTGCGAATAGAATTTACTTAATAGTTGTTGTTTCAGAAATGTGATTTTATAAAGATAACAATCTTCAGTATATTAAGCTTATCATTCTGAGAAAATATTCTTTTAAAATTAAAAGGAAATTATTATTTGATTTTTCTGTTGTTTTATTTTAAATGTGCAAATATTACTAACTAAGAAAGATGGATATTGGCTGGCATATTCTTTCTTTTTTAAAAAGCAAATACTGAATAAAATATTAGAGATCATTGGAATTGTAGATAGTATTATAAGAATTATTATTGCAGATCAACTTGTTCATTAAAATAGATAGGTCAACTGTATTAGATTGTTTATTTGGTAATAGCTTTTTTTTGGTTCATTTTTCACACAAACAAACGAGCAGAATTAAAATTGCCGTTTTTAATGAGGGCACTAAAATGTAATTCCTTTCATTTCCACCTACAGCTGTAGTGCAACTGTGATCTTTTCTTGTTTAGATTAACATGACAATGAATCAAACCATTGGTATTTCTTCATAGCTGGCAAATTAATTTCTCTTTCAGAAAGAAACTAATTACAACTATTTACAATTTTCTAACCTGATTTCTGATAAATTGTCCTCACATCTGGCTGAGTCCTCATCACTATACTGACCAGAACTTGCCCGTGTTGGATGTGGGTATGCTTCTGTCTTGTCTTTTGATTGAAGGTCCATAGTGTGTGGATTACTGATAATGGAAATGTTCATGTGTTTGCTTAATTAAAGCAGCTTGTTAATGATCACCTCGTTGGTAATATTTGATAGGCATCAGCTTGAGAGCTGCCTCCTCAGTCGCACAAAGAAAACAGCTGAGTGGTGCCTAGTATGGGTACTTGTCAGGACGGTGTTCGCTGCTGCCACTGCAGGCAGGAGACGACTTGTCTGTGGCCTTAACCAGGATACGACATATTCTTTGAATTAATGATTTCTTTGTATAGAAACAACAGCACGATATTAATGATAACAAGTGTGGTAACAGTTCTTTTTTGTGTGGTTATGCAAGTCTTTGATGTGTTAGATGTTCCCAGGCTGTTAAATTAGATTTAGCAAGTGGATTGCTGAAAATATCTTTCATCCCCCGAATACCAGGCCTGGTATTTATTGAATTTCTTTTCTTTCCTGAACAGCAGGCATAGATAGTATTCTTGGTCTGGTGGACCTCTTAGTCACAGTGATTATTTTAAAACTACTAAAAAAGAAAGATTTTGAACTTTGAATTTAAATGGTCTTGTTTGACTACCAAATACTGGAATTTTATATCTGATAAACATTTACAACTAAAACAACAGAAGCACATACAGGTAACAGTAATTTTATCTAAAAGCTTCCAAACTTCTTGGACAGTTCTTCAGGAGAGAGACAGTAAAAAATACAGCCAGAAAATGAAACTTTTGATACAGCAATATTTTAATGAAAAATACCATTAAAAATTTTAATTTGTATAAATCTAATCTGTTTCAGTGGCATCATAAGGTATCTGCCCCTGGTATTAATTGAAATTTGCTTTAGAGTTTTATTTTAACTGCCTGTACATGAACACCTTTTTACAAGACTTGTCTGGTATTGGGTGTGTGGACCTTAATAAATGGCTATTTATGCAACAACAAAAAAATAAATAAAAGAATTTATAATCTTACAAATGTTTGCTGATTTCCCTCATCTACCTTTAGCTCTCTTTGTTGGAGAAATAACTCGACTGTTAAATCATCTTATGGAAATTGGTACCCTTGGATATAGGTGCCATGACTTTTTTTCTGGCTGTTTGAAGAGAGGGAAAAGGTGGGTTAGGTAAACACTAAATATACTAATTCCATGAATTCTTCTGGCTTGTTGTTTTAATAGCATCAATATACACTGGGCACAAAAATTTAGTGATGCTGATTTGGACTATATCAGAATTGCTAGGAAGCGGCCAAAATGTAGTACATCACAGGTGTTGTTGACTTAAGAAATGTAAAAAAAAACATTCAATGACAGTGAGAGCTTCAGAAATCACACATGGTTTGTGCAAACATGAATTAGAAAATGTATGATTGCTTTTAGGTATGAAAATGTGGTAATGCAGTAAGGTTCAGCGATGTTTTGTGGGGACACATCACCTGGCTGCACTTTTGTGCAGAATCTCTTTTGCTGAAATAGTAGCAGTGTATATATATAATATATGCTACTGCCAGATTGGTGAAATCTCCAACATGTCTGGCTGGGATTGCCCCTGCTCTGCAGATGCTCATTCAGATTGTTGGATGTGTTTACATGGCAACAAGTGGGGTTTTGGGATGGCAGTCTGTGTATAGCACACTCTTCAACACTGCCAGTGTTGTGCAGCTTGACCTTTATGATGATTGTGGCTGGAAGGATGATTTCTCTGTTCATTGTTACCTGGAAGAGATGGTGAACCAGTTGCTCTTCAACCAGCACCTGGGTTCATGTTGTAGGATGGACATGTCTAGGGATCATCAACATTTTTATAGGAGCATCATCATTTGAATGGACTGGCTAGCCACCCCCCCAGCTCTTTTATCTACTAAGTATCTTTTGTACATGTTTAGGGGCAAGACTTGATTCAGGAGTGGCAAACAATATCATACAGCATGATCATGTATAGATAAGGTTCCAGTTGCACACAGACCTGAGGTAGCCTTACTCATTTTTGCCCATCAAAGGATATCAATCTTCCATTAACACATGGCTGATTTGGCTGAGGAATATGTAATTTTCTATAACTTCTGATTACTTTGTGTTTCCTCACAAGAGGAAATAAATAGATGGGTTCCAAGTGACTGATATAAATTTGTTTGATGCAGAGATGTATAGTATGGCATAATAACAAAATTACCAATAATTAATGACGATGTCACTGCACACAACATATAAAGTAACAGAAACAAAAATGAGAATGTTTAATGTCTGAGCTGTTTTTTCTCCAAATATTTAGTTCTTGGTGATGACTTCCTTATTAAATGTTTTGTCATGATACAAAAAAACTAAAATTTTCTTCATTTGCACTTTTCCTTACTAAATTTTCAAGTTTGACTATAACAACATTATTAATCAGTACTGCTAGTGTAGTATTTCCCCACAACAGCTGCCTCTCTGAGCAATGCTGTTGTAGCCTAGGAATATTATAGAATCTGTATATGGGGTGCTTTCTTTTGCCTGTCGCTAGGTGTCTTATGCACCTATAATTATGAAATATAAATTTGAAAAATTTAATTTTGTTTGATTTGTTCACCTTAAGCTAATTTAGGTGACTGTCAAAGTCAGGGCTCCAAAAATTTGGAAGCCAGCAAAATGTTCTAGTCGCCTGCTAAAATAGGGTCACAATAGGGAATTCAAGTAAATTTGTATGCCTCCTTGGTGGCCCGATATTTTCTTAATCAACTGAGTATTCAAAAATTGCTCTGTCACTCACACTGGGCTTCATGATAATGTGCAAGATTAATGCATATTCTGAAAATGATTTCAGTTGGAGTAGATTTTCTGTCCTCTGACCCCTGTGTTACTCCAAGCTATTTGCTGAGCAGTGAAGGCCAGGGAGTTTGAAAGGTGATTCTTTTTGTTACAAGGGGTGAACCAAAAGGTACCCTGGTACAGATTAAATTAGTGCAGGTTACTTTTAACTATTTGCATTCAGAAATAGACTAGGTCCCATAGGTATTCCTTCCTTTATTTCACTCCAATTTGCATTCTCTGTTTGTATCCTTATAGTTTCCATCACTTCCACTTATCACATCACTGCTTGCTCCTTCCTCAATACTAGACATGCGGTTTATAAATTGAGAGTATATCGCTTTATTGAATCTTTTCATCATCTATAATTTGCAAAGATTACAGTTCATAGAGGTCATTGTCCATGCAGGTTTTAGTAGAACCCTCATATTAACCTGGTTTTAGTTTCACTATCAGTGCCACTGATGGTTATCAAAAAAAAGGCTTCAGTTGGTTTTTTTTTTTTTTTGGTTGCCATTGGTGACCATATTTTTGAAGCCCTAGTCATAGTGTAATTATGGACTACAGTATGCATCAATATTGCATGATTTATTGAGGTTTTTACTGCTGCTAAGGTGAATAGCAATGAAATATTCTGTTGCTATGCATTTATTAGAAAATAGTACTAATGAGTGGAGTGTTGATTTTGCCAAAAGTGAAAATTAAAACATTGGAGCCAGGTTTGGGTTGGTGAATAAGTCTGCGTTATTCGGTGGAAGAAGGCAAATTTATTCTGCTTTTGCCAACAACATAACATAGAGGCTACGTATGATGGTATTCTAAAAACGTTAGTGATTTTGAGGAAATGGACCACAGTTGAAGTCTGCTACATAAATCTTGTGAGATACTGGGCAGCAGGGGTTGTATTTACACTTGTATGGGGAGGGCAGAGTTATCCTTTAGCAGTGACTCGGGTGGTCACTCCACTCCGCTGTTGTGGACTACGTTCCAAATGGTTTGTAGCGAGTGCATCTGTCAGCAGCCTTGTCGGATGTTGCTAAGCTGCTGTAACATGCAGTTGGTGAGGACAACCATTTGATAGTCCAAGGTTTTTGTAGTCTCTCTCAATTACACCCATCGCCGTGCCACCACCCTCCCTGCCTGCTCGGCTACATAACTCATATAAATGGAGAATAATTTAGGCTCATCATATCAAATTATCTTTTGAGCAAAACAGATCTGTACTTTGAGATGTCAGGTTTCTTAGCTTTGTAATTGTTTACAGATGATGGAGTTTTATGAGTGAGTGTCAGGAGCGTGGATGCATGCAGCTTACGTCAGGCCCGGGGGTGTGTCACTGGTAAGGTCCCAGCCAGCTACTGAATTCTTAGAATTACATAAACAGATGTACGTACTTCAGATAATTTGACAAAAGCTTTTTTTTTTTTTCCTTTTTGTTTGTTTCCTCTCCATCTTTTGAAGTTGTAATTTAAAATGTTTTAAAATATAATATTTTAAAATATTCTTATAGAATAAACAAAACTCCTCAGGTGTCGGGGATTAACTATATGACCTTGTAACCTAACAGAGTACAGTATATGTTGGAATCAAGCCTGGCGGCCTTGTAAGCTGTTTATAGTTAAGCAAACCATTAATGTGAGAGCAAATTTGATATTTCAGGATATGCCTTTAGGCCTAATGGATGATATCTGTGACTTTATTGATAAGTTTGGACAAAGGCTGGATGAGGTAGATACTTGCTCACTGAGAATCGTATCTGGAAAGCTCGAACAGTAGACATTGGGATAATATCAGCTGAAGATGCATTAAACTATGGTTTCAGGTCAGCATCTTTGTCATTCTTTTACTTTTTTCTTCTGAAGATAAATAACTCAATCTTTAAATAGGTAGTTTATGCATGCAATTGTTTCTGGATTAGTGCACCTGTGAATTTAATGGATCTGGGTCCCTTAAAGCAGTGGTTCCCAACCTTTTTCAATGCTGGAACCCCATGGGATTTTGAAATGCTATCCCGCACCTTAGAGTTAAAAGTAAAAAAAAAAATTGAATATTTTCAGGTTGGATTATTAAGTAGCAGTTAATGAGTATATTTAATTAACACCAATTTTCAAAAAGAAAAATACCTATTTTACCAGAAAGAAAACACGTTATCATGAGTCAAAAATTTATTTTCACACAAATTAGACGTATATTTATCGAAAATTCATATCAAATCCAATCACTGTGACATTTGTTCTTGTTTCTTTGCAATTATGTCTGAAATACATGGTTTCTTTTTGCTGAGAGCGATGTGCATGTCGTGCTGAGCATCGAGGCGATTTTGAAACTTTCTTTTCATATGAGAAGAGTCGAAAACCCTACTTCACAAAGATATGTTGTTGCAAAGGGAACAAGTACAGTAAGTGCTTTCTTGGAAATGTTTGGGAATCCTGCTATTTGTGATGCCCAAAATTTTCCAAAGTCTTCATTTCGAATCCATTTTTGCAGGATGATAATTTTACATGTCAATTATTTTCCTTGAGAGGGTCTTCGTCAGGCATGTCACCTAACTGAAAGAGAAACAGGTTCCTTATCCAGTAGTCACTGGCTTCCAATTTTCCTGCAGATAAATACCCATCAAAGGCATTTAATAGCTGTTCAAGGTAAATGCATATTGCTGTAGCAACTTCTGGAAATAGTGACTCGAGTTCTTCAACAACTTCTTCCAGCAATGAAAACCTAGCTAAATTTCCCTTTTCAATATTTCTCATCCACAAAGGAATTTAGCTTTGAAGGAAGCCAATTTTTCATGTGCAATAACTACATTTGTATTACTTCCTTGGAGGGAAATATTTAGTTCATTCAATCGAGTAAATATGTCGGTCAAGTATGCCAGCATTTACACGTGTTCTGGGGAATCAAATGAAGAAAAGAGATTTAACTTTTGTTCCTTTAAAAATGTCTTGATCTCACAAAGCTCAAATATATGTTGCAAGACACATCCATGGGCACCTCCGTGTGGTACAGTAGAACCGTGTATTCAGACTCAGTGCTTTCACAAAACTCTTGAAATAGACGATGGTTCAGTGAATATCCTCTAATTACGTTAACGATTTTCACAGAAGTTGACAAAACGTCTTGCAAACTTTTTGGTAAAGTCTTTGCTGCTAATGCATAGCAATTAAGCATGCAGTTTGTGACACAGACCTCAGGAATTTCCCATTTCATGAGTGCCGCGAATCTAGACTGATTTCCAAGCATAGCAGGAGCACCATCTGTACATATGGAGCCAACGATGTTCATATCTAATCCATGTTTTAAGAAAAATTCTTTTATGAGGTCAAACATGTCTTGGCCTCTTGTGGTGGTCTTTATTGGCTCTCAAAATAGAATGTGTTCTAATACCTCCTCTTTCTTAACATAATGAACAACAGCAATCAGTTGGCTACAATGTGAAACATCTGTAGATTCATCCAATTGCAATGATATTTTCACAGGAGTCACTTTGATATCAGTAATCACCTGTTTCAAGATGTTCTCGCTCATGTCAACTATTCTGTTCTTGATGACGTTGTTAGACATTGGTACTTGTTGCACCTTTCTTTCCGCATCTTTCCCCAGAATGATCTTTACAACTTCAAGGATACATGGCTTCACTAACTCTTCAGCGATTGTATGAGGTTTTTTCACATTGGCCACCTGATACACAACTTGATAGGATGCTTCAAGAAGAGGCTTTCAATTGGTACAAATCCTAACTTTGGAAGAGTTCTTTGAAGATCGAAGCGTGCTTTCTTCACCTTCAGTTATTCTTTGTTGTGTCCAGCTTCCCTACCCTCATGTACTCTGTTGAAATGTTTGTTGAGTTTGGAAGGTTTCAAATTTGCATTCAAAAATATCACTGAACATAAAAAGCATTGAGGTCTTTCTGTCCCATTTCTCTCAATTGTACATGTGAATCCAAAACAATATTAATCATCGTTCCACTTTCTTTTCTTCAACATTATGGGTCTCTGAAAAAAAATTATCATGAGGCATAAATAGTAGGCATATGTGTAATAAAAAATTTTAAAACAAGAATCACAATAGTGAATTCATTGAAGATCGTAATCAATATTCTGTTCCCGAATTTAGACGAGTGAAGACGCATGTTCATTAGATAACAATGTAATAATCCAAACCAGGTAACAAAGTAAATATCCAACACACAGACCACACTTGCACTACTAGGTGTGAAGTCCGTTAGCTAACCAATGGGAACGCCACCCAATTGCGTCAGTCCCAGTTTGCATAATAGTTTAAATTCTGGCTTGGGTTCCTGCTGCCTGACCCAATGACCACGGTGGCGAGACGATCTTGGGCCTCTGGCCACCTGTCTCGTGCATTATTTCAATGGCTGAGCAACAGGAAACCACTGGGGACCTGCAACGCCAGGGTGAGCCGACCCCGTAGGGACTATGATGCAATTGTGCAGCCCATGGCTACAACACAAATAACACCAGTACAAAATAACGTGTGAGCAGCAGGAACCAGTGCGTGTATACGCGGCGAGCGCTAGCAGAAGAATAAAAGTGATTTGAGTACAAGCTTCGGTTGGCAGCAGTGTTGCCAACCATAGTGAAAATGCTATTGCACGCTGCCATCAACCATAGTGAAAATGCTATTGCATGCTGCCGTCAGCCATAGTGGAAATGCTAGCACACACTGCCAACAGCATTAGCGGAAATGCTAGCACATGCTGCCGACAGCATTAGCAGAAATGCTAGCACACACTGCTGACAGCATTAGCGGAAATGGTAGAACATGCTGCCGACAGCATTAGCAGAAATGCTAGTACACACTGCTGACAGCATTAGCGGAAATGGTAGAACATGTTGCCGACATCAATAATGGAGGGGTACTGAAAGGCAGTGGCTCTACAGATGAATTATTTAGTAAAAACGGCAACGGCAAATAAACAAAAAAAGTTATTTTTCTCAACCCTATCCTCCCACCCCCAAGAATTAAATATCGCACCCCAGGTTGGGAACCGCTCACTGCCTTAAAGGCATAATTGTCTTTCACCTGTGCACAGTAAAGAAGAAAAGTGATTTAACAAAGCAAAGTCAGTTATTTTTTTTGGAATAAGTGGAAAACCTGCCTTTGACGGAACCCAGATATTGTAATTGTTGCCTGTCTGTGAATAAATTACATACATAAATGATGGTTCTCTGCTTTTCTTTTAAAAAAAAAGTAACTACTTTTTTTTTTCCTTTCTTTGCCCTTGCATATAGAGAAGATTGGTAACTAAGTGTTAATATTAGTTGTATAATTTATTTTTAAAGAAGATAACTTTAGGTGGGTTTTTCTTTAGCATAAACTTTGGTTGTTATTTGTTGTTTGTGATTGTTTTCCTGTTTTTTTGTCGGTGGTGTGATGTAAGTAGGGTTGTGCCAGATAGTGTTTTTTAACTATCCGGCCGGATACCAAATAATATCATTCAAATACTTCATCATTTTTTGTTACATATTATTATTACAGCCAAGGCCACTTAACGTCCACGTTATGTTCTTAGAAATAGGATGCTGTGCGACCCGGATGTTATGTGACCACATCTTCAACTCTAAATCTAGTGCTTTCCTGCTAGTTTTCTCAGCTAGGGTTAGGGTAGTTCTCTTGGCAGACATTGTCACAGTAACGGTGATCGATGAAAGACATACGAGAGTAATATTCCGTGTCACTAACTGATAGTTGTGAGACAAGACTGAGTGAGAGAAATGCTCTGTGTGGGAGTCTGAGCTGGTTGCACTGCCATACTCTCTTTCAGTCAACTGTCATACGGTGCTCAGCTTGTACTGTACTCAGTAGCTTAGAGCTGCCAGGCGTACGGCCCCCAGACATTTATTTTTTCCCATTTTTTTTCTAACATTTTTGTTGTATGTGCGGACTGTCGTAAGTAGGGGACAGTCTGTGCAGTATTGAGCATCCAAATAAGACAATAATACATAACCTATAAAGGATTAGATCAGTGGTTCCCAACTTTTTCACTACCAATGACCCCTTTTATTTAAATGAATTTTCCCGTGGTGTTGTCAACAGCCAATCAGAGCTTATGATAAACAGGATATGGCCAATGCTGACATACTGAGTTAATAATATTTTGAATAAATGATCTGAAAAATATTATAAATACATTTAATACCATCAGTTTAAAAAACCATCTAAAATTAGACTATTCCTGCTGATTTGGAAATGGTTTTGAAATTTTGAAAATTCATTTTTATCAAGCTTATTGTGAGTAATTATGCATTTTACACTGCAGCCTCTTGAAATTTCGAACTTAGGTAATGGACCCCTGTCCACGGACCACAGGTTGGGAACTGCTGGATTAGATGAACATTAATTGCAGGCCTTTTCGTAAAGAAAACACCGCCTGAGTGGACAAATGGTCACGTGATTTAGTTTACAAGAGCGATCGCTTTTGTTTCCTTTTGCAGCCATAACGAAAGCATAAGTTTCTCATTAAGATCGCAACACAATTTAGGAATGGCAGCCCTGACTTAATCTGGACTGACAATAGAAGAAAAGATCAAAGTGTAAAAAAAAAAGAAAAACATTAAAGAGTAGATCTGCCCTTATCATCAGCTAAAAAAAAATTTTTAAAAATCGCAAGTTTTTTTGAATGCTGTGTGAGTGGGATGCGTTGTCAAAGGAGAGAGAGCGAGATTGACAAGGACCAGAGAGTGAAAGACAGAGAAGAAAGAGAGAGAGAGAGGATGGAAGAAGAAAAGGAAAGACGTTGCAAGTGACATAAATTTATACAAAATATATATTCTAATTAGTACACTGCAATAAACATGAATTCAATGCTTTAAACAAACTGTTTCCTTTTTAAAATTAAGAAACATTGTATTATATTTATTTTCTTCTTCGAAATATTGCAAAGCAGAAGAAGTCAGAAGTAATAATAATAATAATAATAATAATAATAATAATATGAGTGTGCTTATTGATTTTCTATATATAATTATTGCGTTAAAATGTATTTATAATTATAATTTCTAATATTATTAATAATAGTTGTAGTTTATATACATACACAACATTTCTAATATCTATTAAAGTTTTACTCATATCACAAATTAAATACTTTTATTGTTTAAAAAAAGGTAAGTAATTGACGAAATTATATGCAAAACAAACAAAGTACCATCGTTGATAGAAATTTCATTGTAATGAGAAGTTGCTTATTTTTAAAATGAACAATGAAGGAAGCCGACAGGTATAAAACACATAGGTAACTAGCGAGAACGCAGGTTAGAGCAATTTTCGTGTCATGTACAGCGCCCAGTCTCAGAAAACGAGAACAACCTCTCTATATCGGAGACAAACCTGGTGAGAAAGTGTAGTACAGTTGTTTATCCGCTAGAGGGCGTGGCCTACCCGGCGCTTCGGAATTCAGTAGCGAAATCGTGGCCAAGAGATAAAACAAAGGTTTTGGACGCTCCCTGTACCAGAAGTGGACTCCGCTACCACCATCATCGGAATGCTCTACTAACGTTAGGGAGATTATGTAGGTTAGCTATTTAATCGAAACAGTAGAAGATCTTGGATTAAGTGGGATTTAGGGTAGCTAACGTTGGTTTATCGGCGGGGTCTTTTGTCTTGCTGGTTGCCAACCTTTAGGAATCAATCAGCCTTCGTATCAATAAACCTGTTGATTAATCCCGATATCTCGGATAACGAAAACGCCCGTGTTAACTATTCATTATTTTTTGGGGGGGGATTCTTTTCTGTTTTCCAAGCGGTAAGTGCCGCGAAACATGAATATAAAAACAGAAAACGACTGAATCAAAGAGAAGTCAACGTGCCTTCAGCTCAACGGAAAACAGCCAATTTGGGCTACGTACAAACGCCACCCATCGGGCTACCACTGCGGTGCGAGCATCCATCCTCCCGTCCTTAATTGAACCAGTCTTCCTAGTTGGCATCGTGTCAAATCTGGCAGTGTACTGAGAACCGAGAGCCTGATTTTCTGTCAATTTGCATTTGAACGTAAGATGTAAACGATGTGATTTCCTATACGGGAAGAGTTACTGCCAGCTGCTTTCTGCAGCGTCCGGACGGTGGCCAGAGAAACCATACAGCCGAACTTGTGTGTGTGTGTGTGTGTGTGGGCGCGCACCAGGGAGATAGTGGGTGCTAATCTATCAATATCTGAAGAAAGATTGATGAACTAGGGCTGGAATGCTATTATTGAGTCAGTGAAGGTATGCGTTGCAATTCATCATTACATGCATTTATTACAATTTAAGTATAAAATGTTATTAATTCAATAGTTACTATTATTCACGTACAAAGATAAGGCTAGCATAAATAGAGACGGACTTGACATGATATTTACAGACATAACTGAAGCGTGGTTCTGTTCACACCCGGTATGACGCTTCCTATCTCTTTCTCATTGAGCCCCATGCAGTTGCTAAGGCAGAGATGTTCCTCTGCTATTTGGAGGGGGTCCGGTAAAGATAGAATTGAGAGTAGCAGCTACTCCGAGGAGCTACGCAAACGATGCATGAACCATCAGATTGAAATTTGTACTTCTGTTGGAAAAAGTTGTCTTTATATTTTTTTTAAAAAAAGGACAACCTATTTGTAAAGAGGCAGCGATACATAGAAAAGAAGATATATGGTTATATCACTTGTCGACCTGGCGTTTGGCGTATGCAGAACCCTGACACCCCTGGATAGTATCACCAGTCGCTCTTTAGAAGATTGTGGCGGAGTGGTTGTGGAGACAGTTGAAGGCATCCGTCATAGAGTTTGTGTCCAGACAGAGCCCTCACCGCCCTCAGCTCTGTTTCCACAAAAAGAGGCAACTTCTTAAGTAAACCTTACATGGTAGGGCTCACCTGATAAACTCGATTCTGCTTCACCAACGGCTCCACATCTCTTTTCCCCGTCACAGGTGAAGCATCTTTCTTTCTACCGGTTTATTTTGATCCTCCAACGAAAACCACCAGGCCGAACACCTTCTCAGCTGGACGGGGGTTGCTTACATGATAACAGAAAGGTATTGCCAATCTTCCCACTACAGTTTGAAACGACTCCGTCTAGCTGGGCGGCTAGAGACCCGGCACGTTCCCTGCCGGATATCTTGGTTTCCCGTCGCTGGGAGGGGACTGGTATCCCCACATGCTTGACGTGTTGTGACTGACCCGCGACCTCGCCACCTCTACGCACACGGACACCTGGAATACGGTTTTCTTGAAAACAAAACTCGCTGACTTTCGTTCATTTTAATGTTTAAGATTATTCCTAAAAACATTTAGATGACTAAATAAAAAGGGGGGGACCTACATTATAAAAGGGTCTCGTACTCATTGACTGAGAACAAGTGGAGTTTACCTCTATGAGACTAATAGAGAGACCGTGCGGTGGTGAAAATGTTGCTGTGTTTTGTCAAATTTCTTTATTATTTTAAAAATAATTTGTGAATTAACATTTAAAAAATGAAAACCGTAAAACCAGAACATATTGTTTGTATCACTAGACTGCTGGTATGAATAATATTTAATATTTCTTGTAACCGGAAAAGAGGAAGATCTTTGGCCTGAACCCATCTCTCAGCAAGTGCTGTTTCATTCCTCGTATCTGTCTTCTTTTTTCCTCTCCCCCAGAAAGTACCTGCAATGGGAATCGTCTTAATTAAACTCGCGAAAGCCATGCATTCTCAGTCTTATAGCTGACGGCACCCGCATAAATCAATTCAAAGTAATAAAAGTCTCGTGCAAAGTATGGATCCAAGAATTAGAGCTCTGTGATCAGCTGAAAGCAGTCGTACCTAATGTTCAATATCTCACATCTGTGCGGTCTAAAAAACTACCCTAGTGTACTTTTTTTAAAAATTTCTAATAACCACCAGCTTTCACTCGTTACGCCTATTAGCGAAGCACTTGTCAAATAAATAACTTTTCCGCGCTTAATTTTTTTTTATATTCCGATTGGTTTGTCTGCATCTAATTTTACCATTCTCCGGTTATATCGGCAAGTTCGTCGCCTATTTTCGTTGTCTACGTATAGAGATAATTTGATCAGTTTCCTATTGAATTTCCTTTCGTACCTCAGCGCTTGTTATCCGAAAGAGAAAAATAAAAATGGGGGCAGACTCCGGCACACGTGCGGTGGCGGATGTTTGCAAGCGAAAAGGGGTCAACATCCCAAACCTTCCGGACTGCGCGACCCCGGTACGTGATGTACACGTCGGAGGCACTTTTCGTGGTCATTCTTAAGGGATAAAATTATGTCGGATCCTATAGGGTGCGAATGTTGTCTTGTTGTCAGATAGATGTGAAGCAGCAGCGGCGTCTGACGGAGTTAAATGACAGCTATCCAATGCCTTGAGATCAGCCGAAGCGCAATCACGATTTTTTACAGTTTGAATAGTAGTACAGAAAAAGTACCTGTCAACCGAAAATATGCTTCACGAAATAATCTATTTTGAGAAATATTTGAACACTGTAAGTTCTTGGTCGCTCACGCTCCATCTCTGATCAGGTACTTCGTCATCCTAAATTCCCTCCGCTCGAGCCATGCCCGACGCTGGGTCAAGCTTCAGCCTTGGTTCCCTCCGGTTGCGCTCTGTACTCTTTGTTCTATATTGATTTTATTTTGCCCTCTAAGAAACGCAAAAAGTCATAGTACTGACTGTAACCATGATAAAAGGAAGTAAAGTGCTAAGTATAAAAGAGAAGATGGAAATTCCTCGATACCAGAACCGTAGGAAGCAGAACAGTGTATGACTTGAAGAATCGGCGAGAGAAAATATCGACATTTTATTTGCTGATGGCGAATGACGGGGAATCCATGCCTCAAGAAATATCTCGGTGAACCTACGTGCGCCAGGCTGGATAAAGTGCTGTACGGTTGGTTCGAGCGAAAGAACTGCCATTTAAAGACCGATGCTCTGCGTGAAGAGGAACTGAAAATTCCACAGCTCTGCGACTTCACCGTGGGCTGGCTTCAAACGTTTTACAAAGCGGCTTGGCAGTGAATGAGACATTCAGGCAACTAGTTCAATGACTGTGAGCCTCGCAGCTGACCTTGTCCTTAGCGGTTTCGTGCGGTTCCATGCAAAATTTTAAATGGGAATAAAATTTTAAAAAAAAAAAAATTTTTTTTTAAAATACTTGTTTGTTCTTTTATCATTAAATTATGCACCTTTCTAATAATGGAAACACAGTTTTAAGAATGCCTTTCCCTATTCCAACAAGATACAGGGACTTTTTAAAATTCCTTTTACACAATTAATGTATTAATCCACATCACCGAAATTCTAGTTCTTTGAGCTACACTGACGCGGTTTGATGGGACCCGCTGTCGAGTAGACTGCAAATATATTAAATCGCTAAATTTCAAATTATCAACACCGAACGCCTCTGAATGATAACGCACTAAATCGAGAGCGTTGCTAATTAAATGTTCAAAAGATTTTTTTAAAAATAATTTGAAACAGCTGTGAGATTTTGCCTTTCGAGCCTCGTTCTGTTAGGTTGCTTTCAAATTTCGATTTTGTGCTTATGAACTCTTCAAGCTGACGATCCCTTGTTCCTGTTCTACACCGGATTGTCGTTAATTCCTCGGCTGACTGATTCCTGTAACCTGCTTTTTGGTAAAATAGTGTGATCTAATTAAAGTTTATGCAGTTTTCCGATGTCGGAACGACAACACATCTTATCCTGGTTTGAAACATTTAGCCAGAAAACAAACTGACTTTGCCAAAAGTTACCAAGGCAACAGTGTCATTAGGTAGATTTTTGACGAGCTGCGTGGAGAAATGTGAGAAATAAAGAAAACGAATATCTTTGAAGTTGTGCCAAAAGATGTGTATATATATATATATATATATATACGAAAGATAAAGTGAATTATAATGATGACAGTTATTGATATTCTTTTATGATTGAAAATTCGGCAAGTATCTGAAAGTCAGAGCACAATTCCTTTTATAAAGAAATGGTACTAAGTAAAGTAAGATTAAATAACTTGTCGTTATTATCCTGCGCTACCGAAGATGATGTCGCTGACGATGAGCTTTCGACGGAATAACTCTGGCACGAACTGTTTGTAGTGGCCTGCGTCACATTACCCGCGCTCTCTATCTCGTCCGCCAGTCTGTCTTTTATCGGTAGCCATGCGCAAGACGACTGACATGGGGGGGTCAGGAAGTGGAAAATCTGTAATAGAACTCTTCATTTTTTTTTTAATGTGGGAGCGATCGGAATATTCTGAAAAACATTGAATAATAAAAAATACGGCGATTTCTTTCTCTTTTTATGCCGCGCTGATGGATAAGGTGAAAGTTCTTGCTTATTACTAAAAGCTCCAGGGACTAGTTTGCAAGGTATTTTCAATTATACTAAGAAAAATAGTGACCAGCTCAACGCGATGAAAATAAGTGTGCAGAAGTACCTGAAAAAAATTGAACTTCGGGTGACCCGACAGATATAAAAGTAATCCGTTATACTTGAACAATTTTTTTCTTCATTCATTTGTTTTTGAAATGTCATTGCTTATTTGCAATTAACATCTATGTTTTTTATGAATTTATTAATGATAAATATTCAGTGTTTTTAACCTAATCTGATTCTGCTAAAACCCGGAGAAGTCAATAAAAAATAAAAGTTTTTTGAATTATCATTTGACTAAAGTATATGAAATTAAAAGTGAAAATTTCCAGCCTTAACAGTGAAGAGACAAATTGTTATAATTATGACTGAGTAATGATATGTAAACATAGCCTGTAAATGACATTTGCTCACATGTACTGATAAAATTCACTTTTTATAGTGGGTACAAACCACATTAAAGATATAGTTTCTCTAGACTGCGCAAGGTAATCGTTTTCTTCTATCTTTATTCATAGAGGAATTAAAATAAGCTTCCCCATTTTGCGCAACCTCTGTCATGGAAACTAATCAGGCCACAAATACATCTGTATTTATTGGCTTATTTAAAGCGGTCTCTTTGTTACTTCTATAAGTTTGTCCTTTGTATACGATAGAGATGATCGAAAATGCAAAGCTGTTAAATATACTTTCGTTTTAAGCGATTTCCCATTACATTCATAGACCTTTGTGAACCTAAAGAACTTTGCAAAGATTTTCCTGCTTTGCTCTTTGCACAGATCTTTACCAAAAATAAAATATGCGCCAGCAACACGGTGCAGGAAATTAGAAAAAGGTAATTTTTAAATTCTTTAAAAAGCCCTTGAACAGTTTGATCAATCAAAGTTTGAAAGTTTCTTAAAATAATTCAGACAGACTGTACTCGGTTAAAGCTAGAATTGGTTACACTGATACACTGAACTAGATTATATTCATTGTCAGACAAACGTTACTTCTGTATGCATTAGACAAGAAGCAAGGAAAACATGCGGTGGATTTTCGACCGATTACTACTTTCCTTTCCACTTCCCATGCATCTTTTACAGAGCAAATAATTCACTTTTGCAATGTAAGGATTTAGACTCTGGTTACTGATTATTCGTAGACGAAAAAAAATATATACATAAAGGGTCTCCTTTTAAAATCCAATATAAATGATCAGATCTCTGCTACGTCTGACTTAATTAGGGGTTTTTTATAGCCTTTAAATCGTACTTAAGCGATTATAACAAATATTTCCGAATTCATGCCTGACTGACTCGATTTAAAGGCAAGTTACATGTGCTTTATTTACTGGAAAAAGTTAATTATTTCAGCACCTCTGTTTACGATTTTATTGTTATGGTTGTTTTTTTTTTCGGGAAAAGTGAGTTACTTTTCAAGCAGAAGCATGAAGATTCTTCTCGATAGTGTCTTAGCATAGGTTAAATGAACTATGCTTCAAGAAAGAAGTTAAATAAGTGTCTTTTTCTATCTAAGTAGCAGTGTTTCAGCTGAAATTCGACATCGGCTTTTAAGGTTTGAGCAGCCCTCTTTTCAGGGCAGTTCGCAGGGTCTATCCCCTTTTATATAGTACATTGAGCTTAGTTTGCACTAGATTCTACCTTCAATGCTGTCGTCGTTGCTGTTGATGTTTGGCTGCGCTCGGGAGGCGCACAAGCTCGTTCATCTCATGTCCCATATCCAGGCGTTTACGGTCAACCGCAAAGGCTGGAACAGCGAAGCCAGAGATGTTCCGATGATTCTTCCTCTTCCTCACACGTCGACAGATGGGTGTCTTCGACCTTTCGATCAGGTGTTGCCATCGACGGAGCTGCGTGTGGTGTCCATATCGGAAGCGAGTGATGTCGGTCTTCTCGGCTTTCGATAGTTCTTCATCCTCCTCTTCATGGATGGGATGTCTGTAGACGCGGGCCAGGCGTGGGTAGGTGATAGGTGGTGGTCTTCCTTCGCGGCGTATAATCGCCCTTCTGGTCGATGCGTCAATGGGGCGGTCCTCCTGTTCTTGCTCTGAGCCCAATTTAGCTTCCGCATCAGCGAGCTCGTTGCCGAGTAGGTTACAGTGACCCAGAACCCAGAGGATCTTCACGCTTTTTGACTCGTTGAGGCTTGAGATGACCACTTGCATGGTTTGCACCTCTGCGTCGGTGTTGTGGTGGGTCGCAAGGGCGTCGACGAGGGACTTGCTGTCGCAGATCACCGTCGCCGATTGCCAGGTGGTTTCCTCTTCGAGCCATTCGAACGATTTCTCCATAGCAGATTTCTCCGCTTGGTAAGAGCTGCTCCAGCGTCCAGTCAGTGCGTGCCAGCGATAGGTGGGCAGGTTTACCTTCATCACAACCATCCCGGCTCCGCCGTTGCTTGTGCCGTTCACCTCGGAGCCATCGGTGAACACTTGGACGTCGGTTGTGCCAGCACTGTAAATCTCTCCATGCGCCTTCTCCAGTTGCTGCTCCTTCGGTGAAGTTTTGGTGGCCTTCATGAGCAGAGTGGGTGCCGGAGGTGGTAGGTTCCACGGTGGTTTAGACGTGGACGATGGTGTTGTCCCCTCACCCACCTCTAGGCCTAGGCGGGCCAGTGCTGGGCGAACAGCGCCGCGCCAACTAGGGCGCTGGAGGCGCTGCCGGACCTCACTCAGCAAGGTCTGTCAGCGTGGGTCTTCCGTCCTCAGGTGGTTCCACAGAAGAGTGAGCACTTGAAGTCGGTTACCATGGGCGGAAGATTTGCTTCGTGCAGAACCGCTTCCGTGGGCGTTGTGCGGATGTGCGCGATCGCTCTCGCCGCGTGGAGTTGGGCTCTCTCCAGCTTTGAGATGTTGGTGGCAGAGATCCACGGTGCCCAGGCTGGGGCAGCGTATTCAGCTACACTTCGCTGTGTGGCGATGTAGATCGGCCGGAGGTCTTGTTTTCGCCATCCCCAGTTTGTCCCACCTAGCGTTCTCAGTATGTTCGAGCGTTTGTGCATTTTCTGGCAGTTTTCCTGAACATGGCTTCCGAAGGTAAGGAGGCGGTCAAACCTGACCCCGAGGAAGGTCGGTGACTTCTTGCGGGCCAGTTCTGCTCCATTAATGGAGATATGAGGCTGCCATTCGGTCTCTGCGCTGTCTAGGGTGAACTGCGTAGTCTCACACTTGCTTGAGCTTAGCGTCAGCTTTGCTTCGGAACTCCAACTGGCGACCTTGGTGACTTCCTCCTGCAGTTGTGCGGCGGCGACTTCTTTGTCTCGTCCTCGGCGGGCAAGGGCGAGGTCGTCAGCGTAGGCGCTCACCATCGTTGACTCGTCGAACTGGTCGAGGCGGTCGTTGATATAGACGACGAAGAGGAGGGGCGAGAGGACTGATCCTTCCGGAAGTCCTTCCTTGAAGGTGCGGCACCTTCCCGTAACGCCGTTGAGTTGGACTCTGGCAGTTCGGTTGGTGAGCCAGGCCGAGGTCCACTACAGGAAGCGCAGTGGAACACCCATCTGGAGCATCTTGTTAAGGAGGCCGGTTCTCCACACTGTGTCATACGCCTTGCTGAAGTCAAAGAAGGTCGCGACCGTGCGTTCCCAAGCTTGAAACCCGTCACTTACATACTGCGACAAGCGTAGGCATTGGTCGATAGTGCATCGGCCCTTCCAGAAGCCAGCCTGCCAGGGGCTACGGAAGTTGTGCTCTTCTAACCACCAGGAGAGTCAATTCACGATGAGTCGTTCCAGCAACTTCCCGATGGTTGACGTCAGAGCAATTGGACGGTAGCTCGTGACTTCCTGGGGTTTTTCCCTTTCTTCAAGAAGGGGACGATGGTCGCTGTCCTCCAAGCTTGTGGGCACCATCCATTCACTCAGCTGTAGTTCAGGACGCTAACAATAGAAATTGCGCGCAGTCCGGGCGCAACCTCATCCGGTCCTTCTGCTTTCCCGGCCTTGACAGTCTTGATCGCCGCCGTCAGCTCTTGTCAAAGGGAGCCAAGTAGTCCTCGAAAACCTCTTCGGAATTCTCGTACAGCCCTCCTGCTCGACCGATCGCTCGTTCGCCAGCTGACGGAGGCGTAAGTCCTGTATGAAGGCGGTAGCTTTAGCCTTTCTGCTAACATACTCCCGCCCTCGATACATCAGCGTTTTTCCGACCTGTGCGGCGTTGGAGTCATTCAGGTTCTTCACCACCGTCCAAGCCTTCTTGGCGTCTTTCTCTTTAGCCACCACTTCTCGGTGGCCTCGCCAGACGGCCCGTTTCGCTTCTTTGGTTTTATGTAACACTTCCCGTGTCTTCCCCACCCACGCCTGGTGATTTACCGCCATATTCCGTCGAAGCCTATTCCGCTCTTTAATTAGGCTCTTGAGTTCGTCGTTCATCCACGACGTATCATTCTTCCTGATTACTTTCATTGGCACGGCCCTGAGATCTGCATCCTTCACGCAGTCGATGAAGGTCTTGAGGTTGACGGACGGATCCATCGTCGGCTCAATCAGGAGGACGGTCTTTTTTAGGATGGTCTTGAAGAGTGTCCAGTTTGCCTTTTGAAAGTTCAATCGCGTTCTTCGTCGTGTATGCTCTACCTTCAGTTGTTGGTCCCACCGAATGACGATGGGGAGGTGGTCCGAACTCAATTCATTCAGCGGTTCCAAACGGAAGCGGTCTGCGATGTCCGTTCCGACGATGGTGATGTCAAGGACACTAATACCTTGGCCCTGGTGGCAGCGTGCCATTCGAGTGGGTGTCCCATCGATCAACGATGTCATCCCGCCCTCCTCCATCCACTGGTGTAGTTCCTGGCCTCGCGTTGTTTCCCGGGCATACTCATCCCAGGAAACGTGGTGGGCATTCAAATCTCCGCAGATCACCGTTGGTTCACCTTCGTGGAGTTGTACCAGCCATTGTTGGTCGCCTTGTGCGTACGCCGATCTCTCAGGCGGCAGGTAGGCGTTGCTGACGATGATGTTGCTGCGTCGGGCGATGGGGATTATCACCTGTTGGAGCTCCAGGGCAGTATGCAGCACGAGTGGCTTCTCCGAGTAGGGGATCCCTTGGCGCACGTACGTCATGAAGCCTCATCTCCGGTGTAGTTCCGCTCCACTGCCCGGTCTGTCTCGTCTCAGGCTATCATAGCCTCGGAGTCTGAGTGTGGGATCCCCTCTACCCAACTTAGTCTCTTGGAGCACGATCAGATCCAATTCCTTGTCGTCAGCAAGTTTCTGCAGCCCATCCACCTTCGTTGCCAGGCAGTCGCAGTTCCACTGGAGTATAGTTAGTTGCCGCCTCGTCAGAGTTGGCTAGGTGGTTTTGCGATCGTGGTCCGTCGGGGTTGAGGCTGGTGCAGGAGTAGAAGGGCAAAGGTGACACACCCAGGTGTTGGCATCCCAATGCTGTCGTGGATCCTCACAGACCGCTTCATCAAATAATAAATAAGTAAAAACGAGACACACTCAAAATATTCTTTTCTTCAGCGAGTTGTAAACTCTTCAGTTTGGATTAGGTAAAGGTGACTATGTCTAGCTATTAGCATCCTGGTTGTAATGGCCGATATTTCTAATTTAACCCTATTTACCTTAGTCGCTGCTGCTTTATCTATTCGTTTCTCTTTCTGTCCGGAAACCAACTAATAAAATCTTTCAAGATACTGACTGATATTGTATGTATTACTTTTCCTGAAAATATTAAGTGTTTAATATTCTCGGAACATACCGCAGGCACAAGGGCAGGTGTCTGGAAAACACATCTTCCGGTGCCCCAGATGTGCGAACGAGTTTTCTCCTACAGACATTCTAAAACATAGACTAGAATTGTCGAGACCATTTGAGCCGTCGACAATATTCCTGATAATTTAATTCTTTGAAACAGTGATAACTCATTTACTAAGACTTATATTGGATCATTCACTCGCCTTAGAAATTCTCGTATGATATTATGTAAGTAAATTTTAATTCCAAACGGTGCACGACATTACAGTTCATACTTGCAAATAGAGTAGCGCTGAAAGACGCAAAAATTAATTAATTTAATGTAAAAACACAAAGGCACCTCAAGTTTTCAATGATTAAATAGGATAACCTCCAAAGACACTGAAACAGAAAACTTAACATGTCAACAGCCAGAAGATATCAAAATTGGTTTTCCTCTATGGAAATATAATATTCATAATCCGAATATAGAATTAAGGGCAATAACAAAAAGGACACCACTTGCAATTTGATTACTTTTCACATAATACACACAAAAGAGAAACAGTAAACGAAAAAGAAAAAAAAACAACAACAACAACCGGAATGTCAGGCCTAGATCTAAAATATGCTAATTCTATTAGGGTAAACCCGAAATGCAAAATGCTGAAGAAGTTTTAGTTTAAGATTTTTCTGGATTTTAAACTGACTTAGTTTTGAATTGAAATCCATCTCGCAAACAAGATAAAATATCAATAAGAAGACAAGGCGTAAGGTTTAGGTTCTGTTATAAAGTAACCCGTCTGGAACTTAAAGTGCAACAGCAAATTGATTTTGCTTAAACTGTCATGCTGGATAAACTCCGTGATTTAGATAATAATAATAATTAATAATAATAATAATTAATAATAATAATAATAATAATAATAATAATAATAATAATAATTAATAATAATAATAATAATAATAATAATAATAATATAATAATAATAATAATAATAATAATAATATAATAATAATAATAATAATAATAATAATAATAATTAATAATAATAATAATAAAATAATAATAATAATAAAATAATAATAAAATAATAATAAAATAATAATAATAATAATAATAATTTGATTATCCAACACATTGACACTTTTATCCGAAGTCACGGACATTGGAAACGAATAACTCAAGCTGCATTCGATAATGCCTAATGCATATATTGAAATATAATGTATTGAGTCAATTTCGCTTACGAGGGAGTTATTCAAGAGGGATTAGTACTTTCAGTTATTGACTTTCTCGTTAGCAGATATCCATGACTATCAATGCAGCGTGCACTAAAGTATGATTTATGGCGACTGTGCACCTGCATTCACTTATTTATAACCGAGGGATGATAAGTGCCATCGATCCAATGCAAGGACGATATTTTGTACGGGTGAATTTCTTGCTCTCCACTTTGTAAGATATAATATATAAGGACCTATTGAAAAGTTTCAGAGCCGGGACCCTTTTGAGCAAACTGCAAACAGCAGTTAGGTTTCGGTGAGATCCCCTTCCAAAAAGTTACCTTGATTTTTTTACGCACTCTTGGAACAGCCACCATAAACCATTCTTGGAGTCGGTCGCAGCTGAGTGGAGACAGCGTCTGTGTATACCAGGCGTCGGCCCCTCAGAAAACGCTGCATGCTGGGAATGAAATCACAAAGTGCGAATTTCCTTGAGCGCAAAGAATGCGGGGGTAATGGAAACTCACAAACTCGCGATTGGACGAAAATTCACGTCGATAAGTGATGTGGCATGGCCTTTTGATAAGACGAGTGATGAAGTTTTCGTAATAGAGTACATGGAGTATTTGCCCTTTGGGGAAAAAAAACGCTCTTGACAGAAGAACAACACGCTGAGCATCGGTTTTTGAGTGTCTAACTCGTTTTGACGAAGATACCATACACAAAATTCAAGATCTTCGTCTTGTGGTCTTACGGGCACACCCACAGTTCGAACTCTATGGTGACATGGTCCAAAATGGTTGGATCTTCATCTGTAGCCGTTTTCAGTTATTTGCACCTCTCATGTGGTTGCTGTTGCTGCTCTTTCGACGATATCCTGCAAACAAAACGTACACCCCCACGATGCATTTTCAAATCTTTTCGTAAGCATTTCCTGAGAAAATAAATCACTCAGGGTACTAATCGTCGACGCTGTGGTACTGATTGGTTGGCGGCGGTCACTTACGAGAAGTTGAGAAATAGTCTGCCATGGGCCGTCACTAAGGCTTGCAGATGGATGTCCACCACATTTGTCACCGTCGACGGATTCATCAGTCTAACGAATTTTTTTTTTGCTTTTACGTATAAACGATGCTTACACTCAGTATCCATCCGGTAGGCGACAGTTAACAGTGGTGATGAGTCCGAGACGTTTTTTCCAACCCATTCATAACAACTGATGATCTGACGCTGCCCAAACACTATGAATATCACTCTGAGGACGCATGGAGCCATCTATCGCCGAGTAAGCGAACAGGTTCAATATAAGTAGTCATATTAATGACGTCTCTCGCTGTTCACATGTTCTGGAACTTTTGGGGAAAAATCGTTGTATGCAGAAAGTGTTCGAAATTCAGTTTAAAAAATTGAAATACAATAACTATACATGGAAATGTTGAATTGTGCCTCATCTTTTGCTAGATTTGTAAAATTATGTAATTTTCTTTGAATTCCTACTTTATAAATTTTATAATTTAGTTTCAGTATAGTTAAAGGCATAAAGACCGGAAATCTGACATCTGCCATTTTATTAAAATATAGTTCGTCAATATTTTATTTTGAATTTAGTGTTTCTCTATCTATTTTATTAAACAAGTCGTTCTAGGTATTCATGATACGACCCCAAAGATCATTATCGTAAACTTCCTTCCGTTTATTAAGTTTGGATTTAAATGCATTCATTTATTCATTTTTTTTTTAATATTTACAAAGCAAAATTGCCGTTTCTCTAGGTGATATACTGTACGAAGCGAAGGTCCCAGTTTTAATTTAACGCTTTATCTGTTTAACAGGATAATTAACTCTGTGCACTAATCTGGAGCCGAAAACAAATTATGGAAAGTCATTTCACCCTCTATGTAAATATTTCCAGTGTTGGGGGGGGATGGTGCTAAATTCGAATTTCTGAAAGTTTGTGTGATTGATTAGCTTGCCTGGTCTATTCTTGTATTATTAGCATGATTCTATAAATGAAAGTCTCATTAAAAGCCAAGACGTGCCGCTCACGTAATTCTTTTATACGGGTAGTGCTTTTTTTCCCTATTTTACGGAATAAATGCAAATTACTTCAGCAGAGAAGAGTCCACCCTAATTCTGACAAATGCTATATGGTGCACCAAGAACTATATTCACGATGCAACCAAAAGGTATTTATCCCAGTACTACGGTATACAAAAGAAAATATGGTAGATAAGTACATGAAAACAACAACATGGCAGCCGGAAATGAACAGGTCCTTCTCCCACTCTACATAGTATACAGCGGTTTATTTACAAACGTTTTGAACCACGCGACTTATTTTTTTTCAATCAAAATATCTAAGGTTTTCCGCCCACACTCGAAACTGTCCTGCAGCTGCTCGGTTTATTTTTTACAGCAATTTCTTTCTTTTCATTATGAGTATTGGGTTTTCATACAACGTCTGGAAGCAGTATTCAGAAAAGATCCAAGAAGCCAACACTTCTTGACTTTTACAGATTAGCAGAGTTGGGCTTTAGACAATCAAACTGTAGCATCTAAAATCAATTTGATTTACCAGAAAAGCAATATTTCTTTTCTTTCCAAAGGCTCGCCGAGTGCGTTCTTTTATAATCGGCCACGCGCTAGGATGCAACCCATTTGTACGCTCCTTGAAACTGATTATTAAAAAGATTACATCAAAGATCTGGTTTTATTACCTGAAAGCTCTTTTGAGTGATTGGCGACGGTCTGAAGTTTCTCTTGTTTTTGTGGGGGGGAGGGCGAAAAAAAGAAAAAAAACTTTAAAAGTGGGAATTAACTGGGTGCTATACTACGTGGACAAAGATTTTAGTGTGAGAACTGGCGAAAGGAGTCACGACAAACTAGTCATTAATTGTATTGAGAGCGACCATGATCCAAAGCGAAGTAGCAGGTGAATGGTCAATTAAAATAAACTTACTGTAGTGCCAAACAAGTACATAAAAGTTCACAGGTGGAGCCGACCGACTTTATTTTGACGCTAAAGTGCATCTCTGCGTCAACTTTAACGACTCGCCTGAAGTACTAAGAATGAACTTTACTTACGCGGTCTCTACGTGGCTCTTACTACATTTCATATTTAATGTCGCAAAAATGTGTTTTTCTTTTAGCTCTTAGAAAACCAATATCTAACCACTACATTGCCGGGATACCTACCCGCTCTACGCTGTTTATATCAGGCTGCCAATGGCTAAAACAACTATCCAAGAGGAACAAGCGAGCAAACAGTTTAAATTAACATCCTAATTTAGTAGTGGGTAGGAGGCCATTTTGACCTACACGAGATCTCCGGGGAGAAAAACGATATTAATTTTGAATTGAACCTGTTGATTGAATCACTTTTAAAGATTATGACGGTAGTTTATTAAATTAATCAGAAATTGTGCTACTGAACCAAGTTGATGGTTTAGCCACTTATTACGCACCATAAAGTGGCCTGGCCTTAGGTAGCGGTTATATCCACCCCCCTGACTAGCACTACGTGTACTGTACGTAAGGGGAGGATGGATTAATTTCTGTCGGTTCTTATCATCCCGGTTATCTTATGATGTACCGTTTACTCTTCCATCGTGGTGAGTTTTGCGGTGGAAAAAGTTACATTTCTTTGCGGACAGGTAGAGCGGTTGCAACCTTAATTGGACAGCGCACGTCGACTGTGTATTATTTTAAGCTCAGTTTTCTTTCCTCTCCAACAGAAGTGAGTCCGCGCCTGGCGTAATAACCTGCTGGCACCCAGCCTCACACACGTCCTGGTCGTCACAAGACGGAAGGACGCCATCGCCCGAGGTCTTTTGATCTCAACTCTATCCGGTTTTTGGGGGGGTTGGATACTCTGGTGTTACTAAAAACCTTGGCAGGAGTATCTGGAACTGGATGTGAAAAAAAACAGCTTCAGGCCAATGTGCAGTAGCTTAAAACCTTGCCTAGATTCCGAAATACCTACATCCAAAATTTGGTGCCTATAGTGCTACAGTCTGACCATGAAAGAGTAACAAACAAGCACTTAAAGAGGAAAACCCTTACGGGAGTCATCTCGGGCTAACGGAAAAAAGAAAAGCCGTTACGCCTTAACACCGAAGCAACAAATGAAACTTCCGCCTAAAATTTAAAGGTAGGAAGAACGCATCCGGAAAGTTCCGTACAGCACAGGGAAAAAAGTTCTCACTTCGTGTTCTGGCGCTCACATAACAGGACTTAACAACTAGGCGACCCCTCCCCCTTCCCTTGCGTGCTGTCTACCGCGGTCATCAGACATTTTTTTGAAAATCCGACCAAAAAAGAAAAATTAAACAGTAAATAACAGGGAAAATCCTTAATCAAAGCACCTGACGTCACATTCGTGTTGTCCCCGTGTTAAATAAAGATTACCTGATTGAAAGATTTTAAAATTGCTTTATTTTATTTTTGGAATCAAGAAAGATTTCTTTTTCTCCCCTTAATTTTATACTCGGTATATTTATTCATGTAAGCAGCACATTTATCGGTAGACGCAGGGAGGCTAGCGTCTTAAATAAAACATCGAAATGAATTCTCAAAGGGAATTCCTGTCTAAGCTTGGTCGTAGGTTTCTCCATTCTCGCGATCTGCTGATGTTTTTCTTTAATTTAGAAAGAGAAAACTGATGCTGGTTTATGGCGGCTTTGTTATTAAATCAATATTCGTTTGTTTGTTCTTTTTTAATATGCGATTTTACCATTCAACAATCAGATATAAAAAAAAATACATGCCAGCTTTAAGAGATGTAAATCAGCGCGCACACACTCACACACACTCATATACACTCACAACACTCACATACAGTCACACGCACTCACACACACTCATATACACTCACACACACTCACATATACACGCGCACTCACATGCACAAACAATCGCATGTATCTGTGATTTCTCTTTGCGCAGTCAAAATTCACCAATGTGTGTATGCAGTTGTTTAAAGTAATAAATATGAAATAAGAAAATAATATTTAGAAATTATAAAGGAAAAGACGAAGGATATCAATAATTCGTAGAATCCATATTTGGAAAATAAAATTTCTTTAAAAAGTTTATTTTAGATATAACCAAAAAAAGCTAAATCCAAATATAAAAGATGCTAAAGATACAACCACCTTTGCAAATTTCTTTAGTGATATCTATGAAGACTGTTATCACCTCACACTTGCAGCAGCGACTAAATCTATTGCATAACTTTGTTTTTCAACAAAATGTCGACTGTTCACTGTGTTACAAAGCAAAACTGCATTTTTATCATAATAAACCCAACCAAGCCGAATATTCTGTTATTCATATGAAAGCTGCTCTGTGCGTCCTTAATTTAGTAGTTTTGTGTGCGGATACAGCCAGACACCAATAAACCTATCAAGCAAATAAATAAAAAAAATATTTGGCATTTTGTTTTACCGAAGAGAACTATTTTAACAACCGAAATACTTCCATCGTAAGTTAAAAACAAAACAAAAGCTTAAACATTGCATTATCCAATGTATAATTATACAAAAAAAATAATCAAAATTATTTCGGATGGTGCAATACTTTTGGCCGCCGCTGTTGGCGACAATGAATTTTAAAATATAACAAATTCCAAGATATGTAGGAATTTGCTCAGAATAAAGTAAAGATAACTTCTAGTCCAGTGACAGTTTACCAACAAATCGATTAAAAAACCTCTCATTTGCTTTCGGTTTTGATTCATCTATAAATAAATAAATACATTAATTAATTAACTAGAACATTAGTCAGGGATCTTTATAGGATTTTAGCTTGATCTATAAACGCATAGAAATTGGTAACGATTTCAGATGCAATGAAACAGATGACTCTTTTCTACCACTAGCAACTGACCGGGTGCACTGTAATTCGTCCGTTCACCAGAAGATCAGTACTTCGCAGTGCCTCTAGCCTTGGTCGTCTCAACGAATCCCGTTCATAAGATGGCAATGGTTTGACCTCTAAACACAATCGTAGCACAAAACGTTGAGATGGAAACGCTTTTGCTGCGAAATATCGGACAAGTACATTTGACAGGTTTCCGTATACATAAAATCATGTATCTCCATACGCTAATAGTTCTGATTAGAGAACATCTTTGGTTCATCGGCAAAAGTGGGATTTTCCCGGTAAGTGCGAGTTGTTTCTGATCATGAATTTCTATTCAAGCAGACAGATCAGTGGTTCTTAATAGAAACCATTAGAGTTGAAATAAAGATGAATTTCCGTCGAGTCTTCTACTCCGATCTTCCTTTTGAGGTGTAATTTATTTAATCTCGCGATACTTCTAATATTGACGATGTATTACACTGCTTGGTAATCAAACCAGCTCCGTTAAAATATAATTTTATTTTGAATATCATTATAAAGTTCAAATATTTTTCCATTTTGATTTTTTTTTGCGTTTGTTCACTTCCTACGCGGCCTTCGTATTGAAATAAGTGCTATTTCAAGAATAAGCCCCTCCCGAACATGACTTCAATTATGGTTGTCCTGCTGATACTGAGTTCTCTTCTCTTGATACCTTTCCTACAAGAAGAACCCTCTAAAACTCAGTAAATATCGATCTGATTCGTGTACGTTTACACATGCTACTCTTGTGCTTGTATTTGTGAGAAGCGTTACCATGTGTATCAAAGCCAGCTGAACAGAAAGGTCCCTTCGGATATTGACAGATTTACTCCTGATATCTGATGGTGGCCCAAGCAGAGATCTAAGAACGTTCTTAAACCTTTGCACCTAAATTTTACATGGCGCAAGTTTGCTTGCCTAAGGAAGATCTAACTTTGGAAAGTACCAACAGCATAGATGCTTGGACCCTGAAGCTAAAGTTGACAGATCTTTTTTTGGCATTCTGATCTAAATATATGCAATGAGTTTTTTTTTTTTAATTTTATCAAGATAATCTGGTCGCGTAGCTTGTTTGTCTTATTTCTTTAATATTAACTAAAAGAAAAGCAATTTATCGTAATTTTATCCTTAAATATCTTCGGTTAAAGTTAGTTTATGATAATAAGCTTTGCCAGACCATCTGTACAAGGATGTCTTCTGCGCGCGGTCAGTAGTGTATATACAGTTTATTTTAACGTTCACTTATACAAAATATTAAATTCAAATATAATAAATAATAATAATAGTAATAGTAATAACAATAAAACCCTCTATTTTTTCAAATTTAATTTTGTTTATTTTCTGATATCTATAGTGATTTATATCATACAAAGCTTAAAATCTTATCAGCTCAAATAGAGAAACAAACTTGTATTACCATATTTTAGTAGAAGTAAGATTCTGTTGTTTTTATGCTTTAAATCTAGAACTTTGTTCTTTCCTGACGCCTTGAGATATTTCAGAATGTCAGCATGCATGTGAAGCATAGCAAAGTAAACAAAACCTCTAAATTTGATTTGGGAAGACAGCACTTCATAATGTGTTCACTTTCTTACTAATGCCATATAAGCCTCTTAAAAGTGAATATCTCTGCTTGACGACTTTTAATGTAAGATCACATAGTAAGAGCGAAATATTTTTGTTATATTTGTAAAATATTTTAAAGCTATATTAATATCAGTTCACTTATAAACATTCATGATAATTTTAAATTATAGTTTCAAAGTATTTTAAACTGAAAACTATACATACAATATTTAAATGTAATGGCATCCTTAAACTGATACATTTTCTTTTAGATTAATCCTGTTCCGGCACTTGGTTTGTATACATGTCTCAGTGATTGACAGAAACTCGGCCATCCTAGATATTTCATGGAAAAAAATGTTTTGTATTTGTGAAGAAAGCTTTTTTATTCTACCAAGATAGAACCTATTCTTCCTTTGCTTCCTCATCGCGGACAGCATGAGATGTCTGAAAGCTCCTTTGTGCCTTATGGTTAAGATAAGTATGACCTAATTTCAGTCGTTTGATCATCACATAAAAATGTCTTGGCAAATTGCCTGTATCCATCTTCTGTTCAGACGAACACCCGCTGGATGCTCTTAGGATGTTCCGAAAAGACCTGCTTTTCTGATCTTGGTCCACAGTTTTGCTACTGCAACTATTTTTGAAGCAGCAAAGACTATCTCTGCAATCTTTTGCAGACGCTTTTTATTCATTTTGACACAATTCGCCTGATACTTCATATTCTGAATATTCCTACGTGCCAACACCCCGACCGAAAACTTCAAATATTAATATTGGAATTTTTAAAGTTATTTGACAAGGTGAAATTTTAGTTTTTACCTCCAAACTTGTTGTGAAATTACCGACCTTTCGGAAGCAGGGTTAGGGTTAATGAAAAAGAAAAAAAAACCACTTCCTGCCAAAACCGCATTCAGATGCTCAATTAGACAAACATCTGTAATTGTACTGGCCATGGGATATACCATAAATCTCCTTTATGTTCCTCAAATCATGAATTCACAATGTGGAGAGGAGCTTTTCGTCTCTGGAAGTCGCCGCTTTCAACAGAGCATTTATAAAGCATCGACCTCGGAAATGATAACGAAGTAAACTTTGGCATCATTTTCCCTTTTAAGAGGAACAAAAAGAACCGAAATAGATCCCAAAATATGACTTTACCATTGAAGGCCTATGCAGCTGGGAATGCACAAGAGAGATCAAGTGATTCGTGTAGCTCTCTCTAAAACTGTTTCAACTACTGTGGCACCTGCTAGACAAGTGCCCACTGTCAGACCTTTATTGAACACTAAAATGTTTGCTTTTACCCATATCTGTTTAAATGACTGCATCTGTGCTTGGTACACCTGTCATGGCCAACCTAATTTTAATCTGCAGATCAGGTCAAGCTCAAGCCTGAAAAGATTCGTAAATCCTAATAAAATGGCCAGCAAGTGTACATTAATTTATCGATTTTCTGCGCAATCTAATAATCAACTTTCGTCAAATAACATTCAATTTACAAAGGTTATGCTGGTATATATACCAGCTGTACAATCTATTCAACTTACTCGATCAGTCGTCATATAGTTCAAATCTTGCAGTGACAATGAGATACCAGCAAATGATACATTGGGCACAAGGCTTCTTTTCTTTGTTTGGAAAATATGTGTATAATGCTGTTTCACTCCTGGGAATAAATTATTTAAAGAAGCATTTAAATAAATCGAAACCTAAGGTCACTTTTATGAAATGTTGTTCCACTCAGACAAAATTATTTTCATTAAAAATATTTAGCATAAAAATCTTTGATAATGCGTATATATATGCTCTCATCCCTTTAGGACAATATTTATTCATATAAAATGTAGTTTAGCAAAGAGAAATATATACCTTTTCACACTTATCTACAATTTTAACATATTTAAAAGTTTTAATATCATAATGTAAAAACATTATTTCTCCTAGTAAAACCAAACACTTAAAAGTGAGATGATAAAACAAATAGTGGCATCTAAACCAAACAGACCTGTCATTTCGCCCTTGGCATTTCAACCTTATCTGCTTGGACCTTATGGATGACAGAATATATTTGAAAAAAATTTTCCACGATATTAACGCTATATGTTTTGCTTACAATTTTGTAATAAAGGCCGTCTCTAGTTTTTCTGAAGCAGCGTATTGTATCAACATTTCCACGCAAATGGACGTTCGAGTTGAGGCTGCAGTAAAAATGTAAGTCGGACAGCAGAAAGGGACAACCCTAGCTCTCACTTTCCGGATATTTATCCTTCATTTTTACAGACAGGGATTAAATATTAAAAACAATAAACGTGATGTCATGGATGGAATGTCTGGGTTTAGTTCATTGGAAAACAACTGCAAATGAAAGAAAATATGGTTTCGTCATAGTATCCTCGTGCCTGATTAAATTTTAAAATGGGTTCCATGAAATATTTGATATTTCATGCAGTGAAGCAAATACCTCATGCGGATAGTCTTGTGATTGTTGAAATTAATTATCGAAGAAGTAAAGATCGTATCTAATCAATGAGACCCGTGGTAAGTGATCAGATGCAGGGTTGTTTATTCAAACACTCAGCGAGTAGTAACTCAAGAGGATAGCCGCTCACGTGCCCAAAGCCAACACCACAAGAAATAAAGCCTTAACTAAGTAATCTAATACAGTCAACTTAGATCATTACTCGCAAGCCAGAACATGCACGTCACTGGATAGTGAACGAAACAAATATAGTTAATGACAGACAGCTTATTTACTTGTATTGATTCGTCTTGTTTTACATTTTATAGCACAGTTTTGGGCGTATATTCCAAAGTGGCGAGTACAAAATGGAGGCTCTTTTATCCCAAATGAAAGCATCTTACGGACGTAAGGCAAGATCGACAAAGCCATCTATATTAAGACGAAAAGGAAGGCCAGAGTTTGCCACCGGCGACAAAACCAGAGCACGTACAGGGCTTACAAACTACCAGGCAAAAGCGAAAACCACAACATTCCCGTTGAATGTGAAAGGGTGGCGTCAAACTTTTACGGAGAAGCCACAGAGTAGTAGTCCCATTTGCTGCCATTCTCACATCACCTTGCAAAGAAAACGAAATGAATAGGAATCGACGAATAAGCGACTAATCAACGCATTAGCGAAACATCGCTACAAGTGCATCTTCATCAGTTAATCCCAGTCAGTGAGGCAGACTCATCTCTTTTTTACTCTTCTCTTAGCCAGTAAATAGAGGATTTTTCCTAGTGCCGCCGGCTTTTCTCTTAAAATGAAACTGAAATCTGTGTAGAAACAGACTTTGTTTACTGTTAAGCTACAACCAATTTTGGCGACTATTTAACTATTTTAATAGAATTTTAGCTAACCCAAACTTAATACTTTTTAAACGTGCGTGAACAATTTAGACAACAAACCGCTATCATTCATTCACGTTCAGATATAGATTAATGGTCTCTGGTCATTCTTCAGGGTCGATTTCGTGGAATTTCCGTTTATGTATTTTTTTCCTCTTATTTCATCTGTTATTTTTACTCACTACGGAAAAAGTTTAGTTCTAGAGACGACAAGGTATTGTCTTTTTGAATTTTTTTCCTAGATTATTCTTCTCCATTTGCAGCGATTTCATTTCGTATTTCTGTTTTTTCCATAAATTGACATTTTGCAAAGAGTCCATATACAAAGTAAGACAAGTCTTTAATAAGCTACTTTCACCAAACAAAGGACATCGTGTCTAGTTGTCTACAGCCTAGAAATTAAAGAGCCAGCAGACAATTCTTAACTGTTATCCAGATGGTTTTTTACCGTCTGCCATAAGTAATGTAACGACAGGTAAGACTAAAACAGGGGATAACAACGAGGACGACGACCGGAGAAGGAATTCTCCGAAACGCACACGCACCATTAGGTATATTAACGCTGGTTGTAAATAGAAGGAGCGGCTAACTCTGGATCTGTTAAGTACTACCAGCGATTTCGGTTCGAACAGTTTGTTTTTTTTTCTTAGCAAAATCTAATGTATTTTTCTTTACGTTTTTAAAGTACGAACCTTCCATCTAAATAAGTCAGTTTTTTTTATAATTTCCTTATCTGTTATGCTGTCAGTAATTTGATAGAAACAGACTCGAAGCCTCCTCGTCTTCAAACTCAATGTTTCTCAGGATCGATCATAGTTTGATTGATTGACAGTTCATTTCAAGCGTTGTATTGATTTCAGATTTTTTCTCTTTTCTTTAAATAATGGTTTTGTTATAAAAAAATGAAATAACAGGAAATATTCCTTTTAGCAAGCGTCTCTTGTGATTTGAACATATTATAGCAAAGGGAAAGGGGGAAAAAAAAGCAATTACTTAGACTAATTTGACACGTGCAGTATCCTTTAAATCTTTAAAATTAAACTACAAATAATAAAAATTAGGAATTTGAAAAGCTAATAAAGCCACTTCATGTGGTACTTTACCGTGTTTCAAAAAAACTTGGAAAAAACGAGAATAACATAAAAATTACGACGACGTCTTGTCAATGTATCGAGGATAATTGTGATAACAATCGTTTCCTTCTCGACTGAATACGGAAATTTTAATGAAAGTGCTACTTTAATAATCGTTGAATTACGTGTTTGGTGTTCTATACAACATCCTTTCATATCTAGACCAATAATGCATAGGTAAAAAAAAATATTATGCAGCTAAGCAAAGAAATAAAAGACAATGTGGCTTGTTTTCAAAAAACATTTCCAATTATAGACAATATAAACCATTACGACGCGTGTAAAATAGCAAATAGGCCCGTACACGCAGAATAACCAAATTTAAAAGGCATTTTAACAAATACGGAAATCATTTTCACATTTGTTTTGTTATCCGGAAACCAGAACTGTGTGGTTTTTCCGATTTAATTTTGGTATAATTCAAGTCTGAATTTATTTCCGGTCTTGCATAAAGTCAAATAGCAGGCGTCTTTCACATCAAAATATCGCAGCTCCCAAATGTTTATCCTCCAGACTCTTTTGCGTATTAATGATAGAAAGCGAGAACATAATTTACAAATCGGAAAATCTGCCAGTTTTGGGGAATCAACAAGGCATCGTCAGACTGGCGACCAGTGGTGAATGAAAAGCACTCGAACATCTGGCTGGCCAGTGATGATCAAAGGATTGAAACAGTAAGTGGACGGTCGACTAAATAAAGCTTAGGAAAATCACACACATTTGCCAAAAATACTAGCCGGATTATATATAATTAGAAAACTATGTAACAAATTAATGCAGTTAACATTGTCTCCGCGCTCGATATAAACTGGAGGGTCAGGAAAAGACAAGCATGGTAAGCGATATCTGGCATTAAGTACTTCACAATGAATGAAATCGTGAAACTATGAAGATGCGCAGAAGTTCCACGTTAAATTTATCTGTGCTCATAAGGTTGCAAAATACTGAAGTTTCACTGATGGTCTACTAGTAATTCTATATTAGTGCTGCTTCGATATTTCCGACGCCTTGCATTAACGCGAAGAAAACGTGCTAGAGCATTTTTTTCTTATTTAAATTCTTCCACCTTTCGAATTTAATTTATTTTTTATTGCTTATTAATTTTTGGAACCTTTATTTTTTGTCATTTAGAAAAGTCAGCTCTCTCGATAGGCTATTGTTTTATGTACGGTTTTAACCTTCCCTTTGTTGTTCATAACTGTACAGGCGTACATTGTAGCTCAGGTGTTTGAAAATAAAGTTGATACTTACCGAAGAAAAAACGTTTACTGAATATTATAACTCAAATGTACAAAAGAAAATTCACGAACAGTTAAAAATATAAATTTAACTGAAATCTTTTACGTATTAAAATTACCATCCTTATTCGTTTTTTTTTTAAATTTTTGGCCACTACTTATGCTACTCACAAGCCTCTTTTTTATTGCACGAAACAGACAACTTTCATAGATAGGTGAATTAATTCCTCTATGTGTTGCTTAAATGTCTTAAGGACTAACACAGATAGATGGAAGTAAGTGAACATAGCCAGCAATCATGGCGAACGCATTCCCTGAAGTCGAGTTAAAGTGGTATTTGTTTGGATAAATTAAAACAGATTAAAACGAGGAGCTTACATTATCGATTCTAATTGTTCACGCTTACATGATGCTTATCCTCTTACTGTTGCCGATTAAATAAGATAAAATAAAAGTCTGCAAACCTTTCTTTTCAGCAAAAGTGTCTTTACTTACCATCTTCTGAGCAACAGCCCGTAAACTAGCTGCCATAACTGTGTGGTCGTCAATAAGATCGTTCACCGAACTGAATTAGGACATGCCCTTTAAAAAAAATCTTGAGTCTTTATTTAATCTGCTGATTCACGATAGGACTGCGTCGCATCTGTTTGGCAGGGAGAATTCAGCTCCTTTTAATCATAGCGCCTTAACCGAAATACCACGGATACAAATCACATCTTCCGATTTCAGACTTCATATTCAAGAACCTGTTGTTTAGTTGTTTTTGTTTTTTTTTAATATCTGAAACCAGTTATGAATACGCATAAAGCCTCCGTCACGCTTGACCTTTTTTTTTCTTTAAATTTGCATTTCTGTTTTGTTTTGTTTTTCTTTCCTCAATTTAAGTGAGTCACGGTTATTCCGCTTTTCTGAAACTTTGCTTTTATCAGACTTTATTATACTGAAAATAAACTAAGGTAGAGTTCCAGATACTGACTTACTTCATTCTTGCTGTCATATATGTATTTATATTTTTGCCAGCCAGAACGATGAAAGGAGTAATACAGAAGCAAAGTTTGCTAATTATACTTTCAGAAACTAAAAGATCTCACTATACAAATGCTTTATTTTTAAGTATGATAAAACGAAGTGAAGTAAAATGAAAGGTTTACATCTGACGTCTGACGTGCCAATGATTCAATTGACTTCAGGTTTTTTCTTGCACCGATTTTCAAGCTAATTTTTAATGGTTGGCCATGATTAAGCGCAATTATCAGAAAAGAAGTTAATAATGAAAAAAAAATTTGCTGTGACATTTAAACTAAGTTTAGGGGGGGAAAGAGAAGCATTAGGATTTTCAAGCAGCGATACTATTTTTTTTTTTTGCTTTTATTAATAAAAACTACACGAAAAAAACAAAAAAAAACTGAAAACGAAACTTTTCATTTACGTAAATTTTGAAAGAAGGTTTCACGAAATAAGAAGAAAAAAAAATCAAACCTAATACTCTGCAAATTTGAACTGTAACCTATCATATAAAGTTGGCATATGAATCATCCTTCTCCGAGGACGATAACAATATACTTTAAGCCCCCCCTTTTTTTTCGCTTTTGATTCATTTCAAAATACGGGAGTGTGTAGCTAACATCTTAGCAGGCTCTCAAAATCCAATATCCTTCTCAGAAAAGATTTTAAAAAGCAATCATTCCATTAAAAAACAAAACTAATTTTTGATAATACAGTTCTGGTGTACAGAATATGTTTTGGTTTTTTTTTTGTTTTATATTTATTATACTTTTCAAATATTATTCACTTTTCGTGAATAAATATTCGATTTGAAATGTTTTTTTTCCGATTTAAGTTTCTTGCGTATACTGAGAATTTTGCACGAGATTATATTTCAATGCAAATTTTGAAAATTTTAAAACTTGAAATGCGTTTTAGATTGTAAAATAAAATAGTGATCGTTCAGGTTGTGTTTCTTTTCATTTGTTATATGTCGTGGCGTTAAAGTTTATAGTTTCACGTGACCGCTCCTCAGAGTTGGATGGAGAGAAACTTTCGCGTGGGAGTGACGTATAAAAAAGAGATATCTGGCTGTTTCTCTGTCAGTCTGTTAGAGTCTTGCAGTCTGGAGCAGAATGGGGCCATCGGCTACTTTACGTCTTGCCATCACCGCCTTCTTTTTGATCCAGCTACAACTGGTTCGTAAAGAGTAAGTCCCCGTATACACTCATTTTCATTCTGCGCCGGTATTTTCCTCGAAGCTCCATCCGGGGTGTCTTCGCGTCCTTACCTGCTAACGATCAACTTGTATATGTAAAACTTAGCAAACTGTACACACACACACACACACACACACCACACACACACAGACAGAGAGAGAGAGAGAGAGAGAGAGAGAGGAGAGAGAGAGAGAGAGAGAAGAGATGTAGGGAGAGAGAGAGAAAGGAGAGAGAGAGGGGGGGGGGGGGAGAGAGAGGAGAGGTCTTGCATCACTCTAAAAATAACGATAATAAAATCTATCTTCAAATCATGCTCATGGCTGGACACCGAATCCATGACCAGTTCTGAGTCGCACTTGTTGTCACGTATATATGGCCATTTGGAAAATCATGTATTGGAATATTAAATTATAAATTGTCTTAATTAGAAATTTTCCTCATTTTTTTTATACATGGAAAATAAAAGAGGTATGCACTTAAATAGTTAAAGTAACATTATTATGCAAATTCATACTTTTAATTCGACTTTACAAAGCAAAATTTTTAAGGTGGTAAAAAACGTTTTCCGGGCCAAAGCTGTAAATAAATGTTAAAATAGTATCACAAAGAAGCTAGCCATTGATTCCTATACCAGACCCCTATAGAAAAAAAGCAATACAAGAAACACTTTCAATATTGCTAAGTTACCATCATTAATGCCGTAAGTTACAAAGCCGTGCTTTTCCCTTTGTCAGCTTATAATTTTAACTTTTAGTAATGCTAACTTATATAATCAAATGAAGCGAATTTCTGACTGTCAAACTAGTTCAAACTATCAACTATAAAGAAAACATTTGTCAGGTTATTTCGAAAGGTAGAATACCTTAACTATTTAATACTAATGTTTGCAATTGTTTGGCGTATTATAAATGCTTAAAAAACTAGAAACCTTTTAGTGGAAAGGCAAAACAAACATCTGTATAATCTACAATGATTTCTTTCTAACTTATCAGAATTATTCGTTAAAGTAGGATTATAATCGTATTCGCCATGGACACGAATCAATGATTTATAATCGACATACAGTAAGCTGAAACATTTTACTTACGTCCACAGTGATTTTTCTGTCATACTGAATCTTTTTGATGTAAAAAAGTCATTTTTACGGTCCTCACAATTTGTACTTTTTATTTAATTTATTTAATTTCATTATCTTAGTTCTGAAGATGCTTATATACAATTCTGAACAAAAGCTGATGATTTATAAATCGGTTTGACTATTCTGATTAAATTGACGAGGTAGATTTATTTGTCAATTTTTTCTACAGCAAAATATAAAATATACAGTGCAACCCCATGTATCCGAACAAGCCCGGAGACAAGCTATTTGTTCGGATACGTGAGTGTTCGGAGACGTGGTAAAACCGAATGCAGATGTTGCTGTGAGCAGGCCGAGGGTCAAATTCGAACATCCAATTGACACCCTATCCGAACAATAGATGCTATGCATGTTAATTGTCACTTGTGTAAACTGTTTCGAAACAATGCCTTTCTAACCCAAAGTGAAGTACTGTATTACTTAATTACTGTAGATTTTCAATGTAATTTGAGTGAAAATGTTTGCATGTGCGTCTTTGTTAACCTCCATTTTGTCTGGCTGCAGAAATTTTGGTCACATGATCAATGAGTCTTGCTTGTCATAATACTGTAAGGTTAATGATGTACATTATATATATATACATACATATACAGTCAGACCTCGTTAAACTATATGAATCACTTATATAGGCATGCCCCCCCACTGTTCACTTTAAAAAGGCCATGTTTTGTTCGGTTAAGATCTAAGAGAAATTACAATAGAACGTTGACAACCGAACAAAAAAGTGTGAAAGTTCAGTTACGTGAGATTTTGTTCGGGGGACATGTCGATTGTTCGGATACGCGAAAATTCGGATAAGTGAGGTTCGGATACGTGAGGTTGTACTGTACCTTGATTTTTTTTTCTTTAAATCTTTCTGTGATTTGTATAAGTTTTTATTAGAATTTTAAATATTTATTTTAATAAAGATCCGGATACAATTACCTAATTTATTCTGTGCACGTAGTTTGTCATTTATTAAAAACCCAACCGTCTAGCTTCCTGATGCCTTCTTAATCTTTTCTACTTGCTTGGATTTGGAAAAAAAATTGTCTTTCTTTCATTTGATTTCAATTTTAATATATTTATTCTACATTTAAATAATAATTTTTTTTACTTTTGAAAAACAACAATATTAAATCGTGGATTGAGACCTTTGCGCGAGTATTTAAAGCAATCAGCTGTTTAAAAAAGTCATTTTCTCGCGAGACAGATTTTTACAATCTGCCATTTTGTAGAAGATGGTAGGAAAATATGGGGAATAGAGATTAGCTATAAAACAAAGGTTCTTGCAGTGTGGGTGTGTTTATAAGCAAAAAAATAAAAAAATAAGCTTATTGTCAACTGAACATTGAGCAAGGTACCTTCAGTATTTATCGTAGGCGATATTATATAGATTATAGACTTCGTAGCTTGCACGTTAAACAACTTTTAAATTTTATTTGTCAGTCTTTGCGTGGTAATTTCGTGGCTTTACGATGTTTCAGGTTTAATTTTATATAAAAGTTATCCCAAGATAATCGCCTGGCTTTATAGTCAATCACTGGACAAAGTAGAGACCAGCTTCCGTGCAGCGTGGGCAGTTACAATAATAATTTTTCATCGGGATATCCAAGAAGAAAATGCAATCGTAGTTTCGTTTGTTCGATTATGACTTTTTCAACGTAATAAACTTTTAAAATTGCGGGGAATTTTTGATATTATCAAAATAGACTTTAGGGTCACAGTCGTTTATTAGATTTTTATTCCAATTAAATCTTTATCTATCCAAGCGAATGGTCATTTTGCTATCTTTGACCGCCTCCAAACCGGTTATAGTTGGTCATACAAACACGAAATACAGATTTCAATTTCTCAGAAGTATATCAAATGGAATTATTATTCTTTTCTTCATGATGCCACAACATGGAAATCTCTTTATTATCGATAAAAACAAACTTCCTGAGCATAGTGTTGACATCAACACGGTTTCCGTGTTTGCAGTTGCAGGAAGTGATGTAAACATCCACAAATTAAGGCGGTTTAGCAGCAGACTTCTAGTAGCTTGTTTTTCGCTTCCGCCTTCTCTTGAATTATTTTTTTATTGTTGTTGTTGTTGTTGTTGTTGCGATTACTCGATTGTCATTTACCTATTAAACAGAAAGGTTTTGGTAGGTTGTTTTTTTTTTTTTTTCGCTAATGGTCGGCTGAAGTCGGAGTATAGCGCGCCAGTGCTTGTATAGGTTGGCAAGAGAAGCTCCGTGCGCTGTTTCGGGATCTGTTGTGACGGTCCTACTTCCCGGTTCGCCAAACCAGCTTGTATGAACGAAAAAAAAGGGAAATATGCGTGAATTGTCTTGGATAAGCATCGAAGAACGCGAGGTGAAGCCTTTAAAATGCGGTTCGGCTGGCGAGTGTGGGCGTACTGTTAAGCAGACAAAAGAGGAAAGAATTCATCTCAGTCGCTGCGTTTCCGCTCAACATAATCCTACCTTTTCGCTGTTTGAACGCCGTCTGGAAAGGGTCGAAGATCGTAAAGCATGAGTGTTGCGTGACAGTCTGGTCTTGTGACCGGAAATTACTGCCGAAGGACGCGCCGAACGTCTTGTTTTGTATCAGTTTAGAATTAGTGGAAGATGACTACTCATTTTAACGAACATTTTCACCTTTACTTTCACTTGCTTTTTCTCGACAATTCTGACATTCAATGTTTTCAAAATGCATTTCCTGTTGATGCTGCGCTATCAAAATATCCCATGATTACACACACTTACAAGCTATCTACACACCAAAGGATTGATTTGCTTTAATGCCCAGGTTTCAATGCTACTTTATTTTATGTGAAAATTTAAACCCCTCGTCTTAATGCGATTCTTCAGCAGCCTTTATCTCGTTTCTAAAAATAGGAATGGCTTTTTTGTAATTCTTTCCCCTGATCAAAAAAGGAGTTAGAGATCATTTTGTTTGGGAATAACATAAAAAAACCGTCAACATTATGTATTTATCGTTTTCCTTCGACTATCTAATATCAGAATGGAGGCTTCAATAATCGAACAACATTTAATAAGAACTAAAGAAGATCTCGAAAATCTGCATTTGTAAAAATTAAAAGAAGTCTACCCTTACAACTTTTTATTACAAAGACAGAAGTTAACTGATATTCGCTGTCACAGTAAAGATGCGTCTTCGATAGATCAAAAAGTTACCACACTTCCAGCACAAGATAATTTTGGACATGGCAACCCACGAAAATAGTATAATAAAGTTACTCTTTTTCTGAAGCAGAAAATTAACAAGATAATTAGAAGCATTTTCTTTGTTGTTTGTTTGTTTAGCACAGAAAGATTTTACATTTTGAAAAAATAAATAGATATTTTACAAAGATTTATAATCAAGATCTTTAGTAGAAAGCATTACAAAGGTATTTCCAACATCTTGCAGTTTTTCTTCGCTTACATCACTTATCTAACGGCGTAAAAACAAAGAGAATTGTTTCCAGGGACTATAGGTGGTATTAAGTATTAGTGGCAGCAACTATAATGGCAATAATACGTAAGTAAAGTCGCTTAATTTTCTATGTCATTAAAGAACGGGTACAAAAGAGCGTTTGTCCAGTGGTAGATTCTCTAAAAATAAAGATAAAAAATGAAAAAAATATTTGGCTAAGGTTTCGGTTTGCCTTCCCATTGCATTATCTAGTCTTCCGTTGTATTTATTTAAAGGTGAGTTTTTGTTTTATTTTAAAATGGTTTCTTTGTATTGTTTCTAAACAATCACCAAATTTCCCTCGAATTATGTTCTACTACCAGTGGACATAAATGAGAGTTGTGGTATAACGTTTGATATAAACAAAATAACGGGAGAGGAAGTAGCAATATGTCTCAACTGACAATAACAATATGATATAAGTGATCGTAATATTATATATTGTAATGTTACATAAGGAAAATGATGTGACTTCTAGAAGCGCAATAAAGCTTTTCGTGAAGCGAATTATCGTGCAATATAACTCGACCATAGCAAATGTAATGAGGTTGGCAAAACTAATATAATGCGAATTATTGAAGAAATGCGACGCGTATGCTAGTAGCATTGCCATATGAACGACATTAATAATATAACGTAAACGATAATATAAATATAATGAAAACTAAAAGATTCTTCTTTTTTTTTCTTTCCTTTTTCGTTCACTACTCTCTACAAGAGAGACTACTCTGACGATAAAGCGTAGTGCCGCGTTTATTCGCTAGAGAGCGTACTTATCCATTGTTTGGCAATCCCAACCAGAACTCTTCAACTTTAGATGTGGGAGGACTGTTTCACACGACCGCTGGTAAATAAGATCGAGTAGAAACTGTGTCAGGTACACTAAATTAAGCCAGTAGCTCAACCACTAATCCACCTGCGGTCCAATTACGAGCTGTAATAGAATAGCACGTTTACAGTGGAAGTAACGTATTAAAAATGTTTCTTTTGGCATGACTTCTGGGTCAGTATTCGACAATTATGTAATAAACAAGACAAAAGCTGCTCCTATAATGCTTTTTACAGGTGTCTAAGATTTATGGAAAATAAGGCTGCACTTCACAAAACGTTGAAGGTATGAACTGCCAAATCTTTAGAAGAAATTTGCACGTCATTTTCTGACAGTTAAAGGGAGACTTCCCTCCAATCACTGAAAGAAAAGCCCTTTTTTCTTCTGATTTTTAATTGAGTGTATTTTAAAAAAAACAAAAGTAATACTTTACATGGTATTTAGGTGATATTTAATATCTTTCTTGTGTGTATAATGGCATGCGATTTTTTAAATCGTTTTAAATAAAAGTTGATCGTGTTTCTTTGCTTTAATCACATCGTTACGTGTTTGACTCAATTTTTGTCTGGTAACGCACAGTAATCTATTATTGAATGTTACTTCAAGGTAATAATGCTGGTAAACGAAACTGACAGAGTTTTAATTTATTTTAGGTGGTTAAATTAATTAATTTATCTTCAGAAAGGGCCATATACCAAAAAGACTTTGTTGTTGTCATTGATTACTAACTTGGTAGCAAATAAACCAACGGGAACAAGTTACGCGTCATAATGATGGATTCCCGTTCATCAGTAAATTAAAAGTTAGATCGTCGTTAGCAAACACGGAACCAGGCTAGGAAAACGATGTCGTTTCAAAACAAACTCAGGTAAGAATCGTAAAACGTTTATACTTTGAGAAAGCAATATACTGGAGGATAATTTGAAAGATTGTTTAAGGTGATGGAGAGAGAGAGAGAGAGAGAGAGAGAGAGAGAGAGAGAGAGAGAGAAGAGAGAGAGAGAGAGAGAGAGAGAGAGAGAGATGGAGAGAGAGAGAGAGGAGAGAGAGAGAGAGAGAGAGAGAGAGAGAGAGAGAAGAGAGAGAGAGAGAGAGAGAGAGAGAGAAAGCGAGAGAGAGAGAGAGAGAAGAGAGAGAGAGACAGAGAGAGAGAGAGAGACAGAGAGAGAGAGAAGAGAGAGAGAGGAGAGAGAGAGAGAGGAGAGAGAGAGAGAGGAGAGAGAGAGAGAGAGGGAGAGAGAGAGAGAGAGAGAGAGAGAGAGAGAGAGAGAAGAGAGAGAGAGAGAAGAGAGAGAGAGAGAGAGAGAGACAGAGAGAGACAGAGAGAGAGAGAGAGAGAGAGAGAGAGAGAGTATTCACGTGCATGGAATGAGCTAAGAAAAGAAAGTGAGATAATGACGACAGAGTTGATATGAACCATTATGCTGATGATGAGGTAACTTTAAAATTGGTGTTATGTAAATCCTTTTCAGAAAATATAACATCGTATCGTATAAAAAAAAACTTGGTTATTAATCACGGATTAAATTCCTGCCTTGACCGTCTGTCGAAATCTGACAGCATCTTGCAGCGATGAGCTCAGAGGAGGAAATGGAGGGGGGTAAAGGCTGCTGACTGCTGAGCGAGATGGCCAAGATTCCAACCGTGAACACTTATCCTCGGTATTTGCACCACATGTACCGATATATCCTACTAAGTTTTAAAAACATTTGTAGACGTAGAAGGAAATCAAAGTGCCAAGAGAAAATCCACAAGTCTCACTGGTGGATAAGAATGAGAATAAATCATGAGTGGGAGGTACTTACGAAAAACCTAGCTCTGACCATCCGTAGTAATTATGAATTTAAAACATTTAATTGCTATATTATTAATATTATTAACTCTGAGAAGTATTTGATCAAATTCGTTGCGTTACATGTAATATGCCGTGACAAACTTAAAAGAATAAAATCTTTCTTTTTCAGTTAACATTACTTGCGAAAAGGTTTACATTCTAATTCCCATCTACGAAAATCAGAACAAGTCATCTAATCTATAACGACAGGTACATCACATGACATATTTCAGCTGAATCTTTAAAAGGAAAAGTTTAATTAAATTCCCCTGGCTTTTTGATCAGTTGGTAGAGGGAGAAAATAAGAGGTAACGCCGATATATATATTTTTTAAGTTTTGCGGACAAAACATAATGCAGTTATTAAAGGCATGTTGCCCACGCAGAAGTAACCTTTAAAGAGAACTCACATTTATAGTAACTCAGTGCGTCGACTGAGATCATTTTCTATTCTTTCGGATGAGTTCCAACCACACGTCAGCTGAACGTCATCTGGTTACGACCGTGATATTTAGAAAACCCGCTTCACCCTCGCCTTGTTCTTTGAATTAATACTTTCCTTTGTTGGTATTTAGAGGCAAAGGCTGTTAAAAACTAGAAGTCAGATACCCATTCATTGACGTTTTATCATTTAATCCGCTTCATGTCCTCATCACTCATTGGATGTAAAGAATGCTGTCAGTTTGCTATATATATATACATTTTTATTTTTTAAAACTTCCAGACACAGGTTTTATTCAGAAAAATGCCAGATATTAGTAAGAACTAATTGTGTCGGCGACTTTAATGCCTCAGAAATATTTCCTATTTATGTTCTTTAGGGCGAATGACAGCAATACATACTATGAAGTCCATCTACAGATGTCGTTCTGTGAATTTCTGCTGCAGTGCGTAAAGTCTTGTTAAACTGTATATGACAACATGTAAATTATTTCTTAAAATTCAGATTAAATACTCTATCACTTTAAGAATTTGCAAGTTGTTAGTTTATGTAATAAGTGCTTCATCTAGAATATTAGTTACATGTATAGCAAACTATTTTTTACCTCGGAGATCCCTTAGTTTGTACTGTAAAATTAAAGCAGGTTTTTGGACAGTTTTTAATGTTTTCTGGTAGACCAAAGGTCAGGTAATCAGAATATACAAAAGAACAGATACACAGACACGCAATAATATGTGAATTCTCATATTTACTCACACCGTATAAATAGTGATTCTTAATTCGTTTTTAAAGCTAACAAACCCTTAAAACCTTTATTCATAACTTTTATTATCTACGTTTAGTGTCTTGCAAATGTTTTGCTAACGTGGTTATCTAGTTGTTCTTTACAGTTAGTGAAATTTAAAGATAGATTCTGGTTAACGTAGGTCATTGAAGTAAGAAAGAATTTCATCATTACATTGCATTAAACGAAATCCACTGGGACAGTAACGGTAAGAGTATTTTAGACTGGCATTTATTTGCAATAACAGAATTAACGTAATATACATTGAGATAATTAAGATAAGGGTACTTTTAGATGAAGATACATGTCGTTGGGCCACCTCGAGATGTGGATCTAGGGCATTTTCCAACCCGCCGGAGCTAACCACTCTGCAGGTTGAGAATCAAGGTGAATAATGTCAGCGTGAGAGGAGAGGGATCATTCTTAGACTTGTGGCCCTCATCCGTAGCACACACCTAAGGATAGACGAGAAAACTCGCTGCCCAAAATTCTGTATGCTTCGGGTGCGAGGAACTGTTAATCAAACCTGCATTAAACAGTCCAATGAATAATGACCACGGTGATTTAATTAGCACTGTGAACCTTTATCTTAATTAATACAATCGGGGAGTTATTTATAAGCATGTCGAATTTAATTCGTAGTGAAGGCATCGTGCTGACAGGGTTATCCGATGTCACATTTTGATGTGATTCAGTGGAATATTCACTCCGACCTTTGTTTCTGTGTCAGTGTAAACGGACTTCATCGCTTCCCTCCCTCTGTTTCTGTGCCAGTGTAAACGGACTTCATCGCTTCCCTCCCTCTGTTTCTGTGTCAGTGTAAACGGACTTCATCGCTTCCCTCCCTTTGTTTCTGTGTCAGTGTAAACGGACTTCATCGCTTCCCTCCCTCTGTTTCTGTGTCGGACTTCATCGCTTCCCTCCCTCTGTTTCTGTGTCAGTGTAAACGGACTTCATCGCTTCCCTCCCTGTGTTTCTGTGTCGGACTTCATCGCTTCCCTCCCTCTGTTTCTGTGTCAGTGTAAACGGACTTCATCGCTTCCCCACTCTGTTTCTGTGTCAGTGTAAACGGACTTCATCGCTTCCCTCCCTCTGTTTCTGTGTCAGTGTAAACGGACTTCATCGCTTCCCTCCCTGTGTTTCTGTGTCGGACTTCATCGCTTCCCTCCCTCTGTTTCTGTGTCAGTGTAAACGGACTTCATCGCTTCCCCACTCTGTTTCTGTGTCAGTGTAAACGGACTTCATCGCTTCCCTCCCTCTGTTTCTGTGCCAGTGTAAACGGACTTCTTCGTTTCCCTCCCTCTGTTTCTGTGTCAGTGTAAACGGACTTCATCGCTTCCCCACTCTGTTTCTGTGTCAGTGTAAACGGACTTCATCGCTTCCCTCCCTCTGTTTATGTGTCAGTGTAAAGGGACTTCATCGCTTCCCTCCCTCTGTTTCTGTGCCAGTGTAAACGGACTTCATCGCTTCCCTCCCTCTGTTCTGTGCCAGTGTAAACGGACTTCATGCTTCCCTCCCTCTGTTTATGTGTCAGTGTAAAGGGACTTCATCGCTTCCCTCCCTCTGTTTCTGTGCCAGTGTAAACGGACTTCTTCGTTTCCCTCCCTCTGTTTCTGTGCCAGTGTAAACGGACTTCATTGCTTCCCTCCCTGTGTTTATGTGTCAGTGTAAACGGACTTCATCGCTTCCCTCCCTCTGTTTCTGTGCCAGTGTAAACGGACTTCTTCGTTTCCCTCCCTCTGTTTCTGTGCCAGTGTAAACGGACTTCATCGCTTCCCTCCCTCTGTTTCTGTGCCAGTGTAAACGGACTTCATCGCTTCCCTCCCTCTGTTTCTGTGCCAGTGTAAACGGACTTCTTCGTTTCCCTCCCTTTGTTTCTGTGCCAGTGTAAACGGACTTCTTCGCTTCCCTCCCTTTGTTTCTGTGCCAGTGTAAACGGACTTCATCCCTTCCCTCCCTCTGTTTCGCAGATGATAAAAAAAAACACGGCAAGACCTAAATTCTACATAAAAATTGGTTATTCGCGAAGCTAGTTACACTCAAGAGAAAACTGTGCGGCGGCGGACATTAGGGATTAAAATTCTCGAGGAGATTGCCGTTTTGGCGGGTCGTCAATAAACTACAACTGAGTTTGGTTTCTAAACTTTTACCAAAAAAGGTTAAAAAAAAAAAATAAGAAAAAAATGGTTAGGTCAAGGTCGGGTCGGACGAGCGAAAAGCGGCTATGAAAAAAATAACCCCTGACTTAGGCGTGGCAAGGAGTGAAAGCGACCAGACTGCGCCAAAGAACATCAGATCTACACCTCAGAGCAACCATGCAGTGTGTTGTGGCTGCATGAGAGGTTTGACGGATTCATTTGTAAGAAGCGATGCGGGAGTAAAGTATACGGGGATGTTGGTCCGACCCAAAATTAAGCGCGGTGATATAAACTTACAGGTGTGGGGTTGCTTTCGTGGTCACTTGGCCGGTGACGTGATAAATATTTGAGATTCTCACAAAAGAATTCGTATGCAGTGCCATACAGTTCTGTTGGAGTTCCGTTTGACAGGTGATGGCATTATACCGCAACAAGATAGCAATCCGAAGCACAGTGAAAAAAAAAGAAAAAAATCAATACACAATACATTACTGCGGAAGAATCGTAAAAACATCTCCAAATTATGGTTTCGATACTCAATGTCCAGATTATGCTCTATTGAACCGTGAACTAGTCCATACAGTGAAAGGAGGATAGAAAAAGGTCCAACTAATGTCAATCAGCTATGGACCTATTTCCAGTTATTTGACATTGTTTTCAAAACTTATTCTACAAGATGTCTAAAATTAGCGCATGAGTTATTTATATAAAAATGGCTGTTTTAATTTTAAAAGCAAAATTTAAAGTGATAACAACAAAACTAAATAATGGTTTATACGTTCTGATAGTTGGTTAATCTAATTTGAATCGTTGTTTTGATAGAATAGTGCATTTTCATTGAGAGTAACGCGTTGAAAGTGGGTGATAACAAGATTTTAGGATGCTGGATTCAAAATTCAGAAATTCTGGTATAGTTTCATTATTTCGCAAATATAGTGTCCAGAATCTTATGTATCACCTTTAGCGGGATTTTTGACGGAACATAGCTTCTAGCACAGATCTACCAGAAACTGAGCATTTTAGATTCCATAGTTTTCCATTTCTTCATCATCGCCGATTAAAAACTAATTTCAGAGATCAACCGGAAAACAGCTTAAACTTGCACTGCTCAGTTATTTAATTTCATTTTCAGGTGCTCTGCTCTGCAAAGCATTTGTTGTCTGAACTATCTGGACAGCTACGGGTATTATGGGGAAAATGAAAGTAAGTATACCCCTATTTGTGTGAGCGTCATGAGGTAAGTCATATCTCACTAAATAAGCCAGATTTCAGGTAGAAGTCACTTCGACAAGCAAATAAATAAGTAATTTTTCCATGATGGTCTACACAAACCCATATACAGAAACGGAAGCCGCTTACGACAAACGGACAGACTAACACCGTATACGACGATATTGGAGTTAGAAGGATATGATACGATACTCACACTGAATATACTTAGATAGAACTAAAAAATGAGACAAAGTGGAGCCTGCGAATTTGTCGAGAGGGTGTGGCCTCTGCTTCTTCAGTCGCTAGGTGGCAAGTTCGAACCACACGACGTGTCGTTCGCATAATATTAAGTACGAACACACGAGAATGACCATCAATGCTATAATTTTACTGGGTAAGTTCAAAGCTCCCGACTTACTATCGGAAAAAGAGACGCAGCTATCGGTGCTTACAGTTACAGAATAAATAGACAAAAATGTAGAAAATGAAAGAAGAAAACGCTGACAAGTTTCCAGACGTCAAAATAATGATGTCAACGGTTACTGATTACGTGTTGTCTACATAATTTATCCCTATGTTCCTCGACACCGTATAGATAAATTTATCGATAGATACATATTTAAATGCATGCGATGTCTTTAGCAAATAGTCTAGTACATCAACCAAAGAGTGTAGAAGCTGGATATTAATGTAAGGAATAGGGCTGAATGAGAGTTATTCTTTGCTTGAGCTAGAATAACGACCATAAAGGAAAACAAAAATAGACCATCCATTTTTACGTGGTATTAGATTTACAATATAATAAATGCCGTTTAAAGATGGTCTTGTTATTCTTTATGTCATTCAATAAAAATAATAAAAAGATAAGTTTGTGTCCACTTTCAGATGATCGAGCAAGAGGCCAGTAAGGTTAAGAATGTTATAAATGTAAGCGTATCATCTGAGCCTTGCGCTTGTTCCTTTGGCGGTCTCTTTGATTGGTTGGCTATTAGCAATAGGGTAGTTTGTGATGCTTAACGGAACAGTGAGCACTGACTTCCTCCAGCCCTGCTTCGGAAGCTAACACTTCATTATAATTTGACAAAAGCACGAAAACCTAAGGTAATATTTATCATTATTTATTTCAATCAGTCCAAAGTAAATAAAAATTTTAAAAAATAAAAAAAACGACAACAAAAGATTTGACAAAAAGGTGTCTAAAACAGCCATTCATAGAATTATTAACAGTTTACTGCTTTTATCTGTTTAGTTATTCTTATTTTTTACCCGTTTTTTTGGATGATATACGTCTCCTCTCGCATCTACCATTAACCAAGTCAAATTAAACTTACTTGTTCACCTTCTGTTTCGCCTACAGTTTTTCGTGGAGACTGCAGAAGAATAACTGTTTACTACACAATAAAGAACCGCATATACAAACCGTTCTTTTATCACACAATCCGACTGCACCGTCAGCAGGACCAGTTCATTCACTTTATGGAGGCTGCGGCTATGAAAAAAAAAAGGTTTCAGTAAGTTCCACTTTTAATCTCCATTATAAATGCACGCTAGTTCGCCATTTTCTGGAGCACGACAGTACTCTCCACGACCTCAGACCAGATACCAATAACAAATATCGTTGTTTATTTTTTAATGCACAACAGACAACATCTTTCATTCTTTCATAGTTTATTAAACTTTAGAAGACATCCAGGTAAATGTCATTTGTTGGTTAGAAATACTTAAGATTTTATGTTTTCAAAAACGCTGGGAGCTTCCTGACAAATTTAGTTGCCGCATAGCCAATATATCCAATGGAGAATTTATCACCTCTCAGCATTTGGAATAAAGGATGTGAATATAAATATCAAATATGAACCACGCAGAAGCAATGATTACGTAACGTGTAAATCCTGACACCTTTTCAACACTGTCATTGCAAGGAAATGGGAACCCCATGACTTGCTACACAGTACATGCAGGGTCTTTGAATAGTTTTACATTTGTTACAGTTTAGTGTTTTTTACTTTGCTTGTATTTTCTTTTATTAAATGCGGATAGTCTGCGACATCCTGTCATCTTGTTTATGGATACTTTGAGAATACTTTGTGGAGTTCTTGGAACTGAATCTAAATAATGTCTCAGTACACGGGGTCCCTACTGAGAGTAGATTCATAAGACGAGACTTTCAGTATTTTATTTAACAAGCTGATTAGGCAGTCAAATCATTAATGGTCTTACGTTTGTATACTGCACACCTTGCAACTTGATACACATTGACGTCGATAGTTCTGGGAATCCAAATCTGTCGATAGCTGTTTAGTGAAGTACTGGAATGCGCTGGTTTCTTACTTCTGCTTACACGGCAAAATAAATTTGTCTACTCGTCCTTTTATTAGATTTCTTCAATATGAGAACAAGTATTAGTAGTTGAAAGAATAGCTAAAGAAACAAAATTTAAGCCCCCTAAAAACAATTTTCCGTGCATACCATTCCGCTTCCAAGATTGGCGCTTAAAGTAAGTAGTTTGTACCCTCGCAACATTTTAACTTTCCCCCTAAGTAAAATCTACTGAAACTACCTATTTAATTTATGTAGATGATTGGGCACAAAGTCCGCTGTTTTACTTCTTACAGATTCTCTGCAGAGTATCTTAGTAACTATGGGTTCGTTATCAGCGCCATCAATGGTATCAAGTGGAGTTCAAGTCCCCAAAGAAGGTGGAAATATAAGCTCTCCAAAGGTAAAATCTACACCGGTATGTAAAATAAATTTTTTTCTTTAGCTAAGTTACAATGCGGAAGCAATGTATTAAGTTCTCTAAGAGTCCTCAATTACTATTTATTTCAAGGGTTTACATATATTGTAATAAATATACAAAAGAGCCACAATTTTAATAAAAAAATTAAACAATATGCATATATTTCTAACTATTATATGCTATGAAATATCTATCATTATGATTAACTTCGAGTAAATTCCATTTAAAGTCTGTATTTACGAGTTAAGGATAGTGAATATTATGGAAGACCCGAGGGTATTAATCAGTTCTCTTTAGTCTCGGCACTAGACGACATCTCATTCGACCACAATCGACACACTTGTCATGGCTCGGGATTCACCGTAAAAATACCCAAATTAACAAATCAGAATAACTGACGAAATAGTATTTACGTACTTCTGATATTTACAGACTTCTGTCGAAATAGGTTTTGAACTAAACATTTAATTATAGTGCTTGGCTTTTCATGAAATGTTTTCATGAATACTGATTGTTGCATAGCATTTGTTAATAAACACCTGTCCGCATGAGTTGTCCTGACAACGGCTGACCCTGTCCTCTCATGATTAAGCTTAGTTATACATGATATTTACAGACACAATAAAAACCTGTATGTGTGTTTTTTTTCCCGAAGACATAAACAATGTGTCTTTGCTTGCACTGCTAAAGACGAGATCTGCAGGAAGCGTCGAAGAATAATTTATCAAGTCTCGTTAGGAAGACATACGGGTGGAAACAAAGCACCCGCTTGTTGTTGGTTTCCATCAAATATTTACCTGGGTGTGAATCAAGAACCCAAAACCTGTCGATACCAAAGAGTCGCTCCTACTAAAATGTAAAAAGAAAGAGTGGCAGATTTTTCCCATTGACTCTGATGAGTATAAGGACCTATCAGCCCATTTAAGGAAATAAGTGCGTTGGCGGTTCCACGAGCATTTTATATAGTTCTTATTTAATATTTCTTGCAGGTGTCAGTCACTTTATTCCGAAAAATGGCGACCACGTGATCTTTGAATATGTACAGTCTTAGTAAGCGGCTCGACAACAGTGTTGCCTGTGCATCTCACCACCGAAGCAGGGAAACAGTTGAGAATATGTTCACAGAACAGGCTGATCACATATATGCATACTACCTTTGATGAAAGGCGTATTTCAATTTATTTTTTCTTAAACTGAATAAATAAGAAAACGCTGAATTAAATTATACCACATAATGTTCTCAGAACATGTCGTTTTTTGTTCTGTCTGAAAACAAATCTATGAAAACCAAACGTTTGTGATACACTTCCTTTCTTGTAAAAATTGTCAATTTTGAAATGGGTAAAATAAACTCTGTATCACCTGTATTTAAAATTTGTCATAGCATGCGCACAGACACGACCCTTTACTTCAAAGTACACGGTCTTCATTTGAATTAATATACTTCTTCTTTTCCATTCATAGATAGATCTTGCACCTTTTTTGGCAGGTTTTTTTCTGCACCCTAACATAAATAGCGTTGTAATTTGCCTGCCACCCATCAGCAGCTATTTCTGGTGATAAATTCATCATAAAGTTTACTTTGGATCTTTTCGGCCATTGGTATGTCAGGGGACTCTTGTTTCGAAATGTCAACGACCGTATTTTAAGGGCGGCCGAAGGCCCTAATTCAACTGCCGGCCTACCCTTTTCAGCATTGTTCTCTTTTACCTGTCGGCGGTGTAAATTTTTTTCCAGGGATTTCTCCGCATTTACAAACGAAGAGCGGTAGTGATGCTTTCTCTGCCGGAGAACTCAAAAGATTGCTAGATTAGCAGTGCTTCCAAGCCGACAACCTTGGCACTAAAGCTCCTTCACCGGGTTATTTCCCTTGTAGACACTTTTGTACGACACAACACAAAGTATCAGTTAGCAGTGCTTCGCTGATTTATAAACTTAAATTACTCATTTTTGTATTATGTGCGCAGCGCTAAGTATTAAACATACCGAATTTTACAGGTGTAAAATAAGTATGCAGGATCAGCTATATTTGCTGAAGATACCAATTATGGTTGCGTGTACGTTAAAATTGCACCTTAGGAGATATGTTAAGGAATACCTGTCAAAGATATCTTAATGGTGACGTCTGTATGTGAACGATGCAAATGACTTTCACATGGAAACCAGCCAAAATATTTCAAATATAGCAAGCATGATATGAATAAAAGGTTTACTTATGGATATACCTTACGGTGTTATTTCCCTTTCATCTACTTCAAGGTTCAGATCACCGAAAATTAAAAGTATAGATAAAGTATTGGGAATTTTGCAAATTATTCTCCTGTATTCTGTACGTAACACATTACTAATAACTTCTGGTTGCTTGTGTCGTTTCAAAGTATCTGTCTCATGGATCTCCCAGGTGATTCTACCTCAGTGTTTGTGGAAAGAATCTTAGCAGTGCTGGGAACGGACTTGCCGTTCTTGTAGCAGTGCCACTGAAACTGGACACTGTTTCCACAAAACTTCTGCTGATGGAAACAAAATTTAAACACACACACACACACATATTGCGTCGAGACAACTCTTCTTTCTTCTTGGTCTTTGTTTACAAAGTTATCTGCTCCTTATTTTGACATCAAAATAGTAGACCGGTTCTTTTTCCGTAAACTCTAAAAAAATTGAAAAAAATAATGATTTCCGGATGCCTTTGACTTTGGTAGTAATTACCTAATAGTGTCTTTTTAAAACCATCGTTCAGAAATGCAGACACATCGCCAAAGTAAATAATATTTGACTCTTCCATCTGGACACACTCTCCTAATAAGAGGAACAATTATATGATGGACGCAAAGAAATAAATGAAAAAAATTGTCTTTTCTTGGCATTTGCACGTCACCTACCGTGTATCTTACTCAGTGTTGGCATTTCGTGTTATTTAGCAAGGATTAAGTAAAAGACCTTGCGCCCAATCGGCTCCTGACTGGGCTTTTGAACAATACGATTAGCTAAACTGCTCTGGTGTCGAGACGACTAAAAAAAACAAAAAGAAAAAAACAACAGAAAGCCATTGGCGTGTCACCGCAAAATCATCTCAGTATTTCGACGCGATATACTAGTTAGAACGCTTTTTGTATACTAAATGTAAGATTACGCACTAGACGACCAGTATGGTTTCGTTTTACTAACCAGTAGTTTACTTTGGATGTTTGTGGTTGGCTAGGCTCCATTTTTCAGATACGGAATTTAGCCAAGGCCTTTAAAATACAATTCAAAAAAAAAAGAAAAGTAACACTAAAAATAACTTTGAGAAAAAAAAATGGGGGAAAAACAAGAATAAAAAGCAAACTGGAAATTTTTCAGTAGGACTCCGTATTAATTTACTACCCTTTATCTCTAATCCATAGAAATCTCAAAAGAAAATCTCTAAAATCAGACATTTTTCTTATTACACGTCAGTTTCGAACTCACACACGGTGACTGGTTCGCTGAAATCCATCGATTATGTTAAATGGAAGATGTCGCAATTTGGTCCAAGGTAAGTAGAAGTTACAGGCGTGTATTTTTATTGACATGCTTATTTCAGTTTTATTTTATCTGCGTCCCAACTGCGGCGTCTGGCAGTGACATCAAACGATATCGACTCCATCACAGACTTTCTTCCTTTAATCAGGCTCCCAGCAGAATATTAATCTGGCCGTCATTAAGCAGATATTGAATGCCTACTGCTGTTGCTGCATTCTGAATTGCACCTTCTCTTCTATCAGGTCTAACTTTTATATAGGAGTTTAAACAAGCCGAAACAAACGTGGTAATTTTTTTTTCTAAAATAAATACAACTATCCAAACAATATAACAAACTTTCCAAACGTTTTAATGGCTTTCGGTAATCAGGCGTCGAGACATGGTAGACCATTATCCCATTACGCAAGGAGCCCAGAATTATATTTAATAATTGACAAAGTTTGGGTATTCTGATTCTGATCCCCTACAGTTTTGCACATCAAGTGCTTCTTCTGAGTCATTACAGAAGAAAGCCTCGTAAACGTAAAATGATTTACACCTGGAATTTAATCGGATTTGCTAAGATGAAGTTTCCATGGCGTTTACAGTAGATTAAAGATCGTATTTACCTGCTTTTTATGACAGCGTTATGGAAAAATAGATAGTCTTAAACAAGATACCTGAACAACGATTTCCATTTTTCATATTTAATATCATAGAATTACACCCTAATCTTTCGTATTTTTACACAGCTAAATAAAGAATAAGAAAATACTTTCCGTTAAGGACGTATCTTTAACCAGTAGTAACTGTAATGTAATTATCAACGTTAAATCTTGTTTCATCATCCACAGAGTGATGAAATATTCAGATCGCATGTATAACCCTAATATATTTATTTAACTGTGTACATAACTGTCGAATTCAATATCAGCAATAAAATTTTCATCTGTCCTTCAAGTAAAATGCGTCCTTAAGTTTTAGCAATAAATTCTTTGTCGTGGGTGGTGCTATTTCCTGGTTGTCGACTTAAGTCTTTTCGTGTGCCAATGCGCCGAATATTCCTGACAGTAACCGGTGCCTAGCGAGTTTCTATGAGACTCCATATAAAAATAATTTATCATGGTGCTAAAAGCTCCTTTTTTCTTATCTTATCGTTCCACTAGTCCAACAATCTTCTTTGCTTCATCAGTGAACACTCGCATAAAGAATTCGAACAGTCTGCACGGGATATTTTTACCAGACATTTTCTGTAATTTGATTTCACGAAAATATCGTGTAACGGTGACTTATTTTCTCCTACATGCCAGTTGGTTACCGGTGTCTGGGAGCAACATTCTGTAGAAAACTGACTGAAATTGACTGTTTTAAAGAAACAGACATTTTGGGCTTTATTACAACGGGAAATTTGTCACTGTGAAGCCATTTTAATTCAAATCCAACTGAATAATTTCTACATGCAAGTGGCAGAATGGCCATACAAATGTTCTTCAAACTTCTGATATATTAATGACCCTTATATTTTACTCTTAGCGGTAAATTCAGGATTTTCTTCCTTTAATATTTTAAAATTTTCCATGCTGTTGCTTTTTTATGAAAACTTCCCAGCTTTTGAACTCGGAGAGTCAACCGTCCAGAATTAGCTTTGATCGACTGTATAAAATAAATATGCTTCCTTTGTTTTAGTCCAATTTGAAGTTTGCCATCTGAGAAGAAACCGAGGAAATTTCAACCTACTTCAAGAACCACATGGAACTGTAAGAGAAGTTTAGTTTGCATGAATGTGCATTTTTAATTACCTTTTAAGGAAAGACTTTCGCATGGGAAAGAGATCCAACTGGTTTACAGAAAACCTGAAATTTAAAGTACGGCTGTATCCAGTGATTGTGTGTGTGTCCGTAAAAATAATGGATTTTATTGTCTTCACATGATACAAAGCACTTTATTTATTTGTTGTCCTTCCAACTATTTAAAAAATAATAAAAAGTAAACATCCTATTCTACCCCATAAAAAAGAGAGAAATTTTTTGCGTTTCTTTTGCAGCACCATCGTTTGTGTTAATTTATCTTGAATTAGACTTATTTATTTTAATAGACAAGTCAACGTGAAAGGGGGATGGATTTAGTAAGTGGCGAACAAGCAGCCTGGACAGAGTAGGATTCAGATCGCCATTACGGCTGGAACCACGAGTCTCTCCCCATCTCTCTCTCTCTCTCCTCTCTCTCTCTCTCTCTCTCTCTGTACTGATGTCATCTCTCTCTGTACTGACGTCATCTCTCTCTGTACTGACGTCATCTCTCTCTCTAATGACGTCTCTCTCTCTGTACTGATGTCATCTCTCTCTGTAATGACGTCTCTCTCTCTCTCTGTACTGATGTCATCTCTCTCTGTAATGACGTCTCTCTCTCTCTCTGTACTGATGTCATCTCTCTCTGTAATGACGTCTTGCTCTCTCTCTCTCGTTGTGGTTTTTGTACCTCCTGAGCTACTTAAAAACGTTCGCATCAGAGAGAAAGAAGCTGGGAAGGATGTCGGCTTCGTGTTACGTGCAGGAAAACGTACGGAAACCCATTTGACGTCAAGAAGATACTGAACCAGGCCATAACGACCACCATTATCTATACATAATAATCATTCCCACATTCCATATGCAGAACATCTCTAGCCTGTTTTTCGCACAAGGTAATCGTGTTGCGCGAAACAGGGGGAAAAAAGAGATAAATAAGGAAAATTGTTAAGCATTGTTCTCTGCATAATTGATGACGTCATTAAATCTTGATAAGCTCTTGCAAAAAGTTGTTAAAACTCTTTATCTAGCATTTATATCCGTCAGTGAGACTTTACCTATCAATTTTATTTTTGTTTAGAACTTTAATCAACAACAAAGACTGTCATCTATACAGCAATAATATCCTTAAAACTAATTATTTCCAGGACGGAAATATGTATATATGTTTAAAATTCTTACTAGTTAAAGGGTTAACATGCCTGCCAACACATGTATATGAATAGGATCGTATTTTTATATTTATTTTAAGGTGTGTTTACCAATAGAATTCCTTGTTTTTTAGTACAATTTTCATTCTCATCATAATCGTAAGTACACGACTAAAACCATAATCCTGGTTTTAGTACACGCCGAGCCTGTATTTAGTGAATGATTCATTATATATATGTGACTAGTATTGATTTTACTAAGTCAGTTTGTTGCTGGCCTGCCGACTTCAGCGTGACCACTGTTCTCCACAGAGAAGAGCAGGAGAAACCCATTCGCCCCCTGGCGATGAATCCTGCAAGGCGGATGTCGATATTAAAGCACTTGACAGCGAGCAAAGTTCAGTCCCCCACTTCCCCCCCCCCAACAAGCGACACGGTGTTTGTAACGATGCTCAGGACGAGGCCAGCCTCTCTCGGGAGAGGTGTGAGGGAGGTCTTCTTTTCATCGGTCATTAGAGGCTATTGCCAACTAGATTTAAAGGACTGCTCTCGATGTTCGACCGGGCTTCTCTTGAACGTCGGCTGTCCGGGACATCTGCCAACCTTTTCCTCTTCTCCCTCTTATTTCGATCTGAAAAGGACGCTCTACACGAACGAGTTGGAGAGAGAGAGGGGATTCTGCTGACGGCGAGATCTGGCGGTGTGCAGGCAGAGAGACCAGTGTACTTGGTGAGAACCCTCGCAGACTTTATACGTGAGCATTGAGCAGCTGAGTTCTGCATTCGCGCGCACGACCTGTTAGGAAGTATATGAGCGGCGGAACACCGATTAACCCTTGTAAACCAGCGAATCAAGTTCCAAACATCCTCAATAACGGCATATAAACATATCGATTAACAGGCATATAAACAAGAAAGTATTAATAAATATATTTAATTAATAATCAGATTTATTTTAATAAATTACAGGAAATAAAACACTGAACGAGTATACGTCTCAATATTCGTTACCAGCCGCTCCCCGCGTACGGATAACCTTTCCTTGGTTTAGGAAAATGACACCGGGGGGGATTCCTCTGGTGGACAGATGTCCACTCTGTCTCACAGGTTCAGAAAACTATGGAGAAAGTTTATTTCAATATGTAAGAAAACAAAATTAGAAAATAATATCATTTTAAAATTCTTAAGCAATTAACGTTGTATATAGACGAGCACGTTTATAACAAGTGTGCCTAACGATGGCAAGTTAACGATTCCAATCACTTTAGAAAGCATATTAACATAAAACCAGCGAGAATATTGTTTGAGAAATTTGTATTCAAATTAAAAAAAGAAAAGATTAAATCTATTAAATGTAATCATAAATAGACAAATAATTATGTGTAGGAACATAAATACAAATAGGATATTAACAATCATAAAAAACTATTAAAACAGGAATATAAATTCCATACTATAGAAAGCAGTAAACTCTGAGCGTAAATCTATTTTCACTTTCCTGGGGATCCTTAGACACCTGTTGATATCGTATTATAATAGGAAGCTGACCTGAAACAGATCTTAAAAAAATTTGTACTGCACGAGTCTCACCTCTCTCTCTCTCTCTCTCTCTCTCTCTCTCTCTCTCTCTCTCTCCTCTCTCTCTCTCTCTCTCTCTATTTGGACAGTAGAACGTATTATAACTCAGGTAGTAGGCGACTTGTGCGCAAGCTCAGAGGAAACAAAATTGTCCGTGTTGGTTACTTCACAGCCAAATAAAACACTTAAGAGGTCCTTTAAATTTCCGTTTCTATTCTGTCACTACTGAATGGGGGGGGAAACTTGAGGTGGTCCGAAGACTGGCCGTGACCGGTTTAGTCGGCATGTAGCATTCTAACGCTCCGACACGGTACCGTGATTTATATGGAACGTATTGTTTTTCTTCTGCAACGTTGCCTGCAATGTTCGAAGCGACACGCCTTCTCACCAGTTCCGCTTCGCCAAAATCGTTATAATGACAACCGTTGGAGAATTCTCCTTTGGCGTATCAGCGGCAATCGGTTCCCTTTTCCGCGAAAACCCTTAAGTACGACCCTAACTCCATTACCAGAAACCTGTTGGTTATTAAAACTCGGCGTACCCAGCAGGGGAAACCTCCTTCTTTAGAAATTCTTAACTACCCTTAATCCTGGCTCGAATCCCAATCTCTGACCCCATTTCATAGAGAACTGGTAGAATATACTAAAAATACGCAAAAGAAAAGTCCCTCCCTCTCCAACCCTTAATCTGAGCCTAACTGATACACGTTAGATAAATTTCTTTTCTCCATCGTATGAACTTTTAGAAATAAATCCTAATTCTTTGCTTATTTGTAATGCGAGAAACTTAGTGTACAGATCGAGAGAGAGAGAGAGAGAGAGAGAGAGAGAGAGAGAGAGAGAGAGAGAGAGAGAGAGAGAGAGAGAGAGAGAGAGAGAGAGAGAGAGAGAGAGAGGAGCGAGAGAGAGAGAGAGACATTGTGATTCCACTCCCTTCTGAATAGAGTATTGATGTTTATAGCGGCTGTGACAATTGGCAGCAAAAGTGTTTTCCAGAGAACTCACCCCACCCTTGGTGGATGAGGGTAAATGATGCAGATGGATTCTATTCAGCCTTTTCAGGTCATATGGGAAAAGGATGAAGAAGTTCCTTCGCGTAGTACCATTGTTTCCGTTTTGACGTCGCCTAAAATTTAAAAAAAAAGAAAGAAAAGGTCGCTGTCAGGAAAGAATGAAAAAAACAAAAATCTTTAAAAAAAAAGAAAAAATGCCGCGCGAATATTGTAGATTAACTGGCTAATCAAAAGAATTTAAAATTATTTCTACGCAAGAAGGATCCAGTTTACGACTTCTACCAGACGAAGTATATTAAAAAACTACTTCGTTGTTGTTGTTTTTTATCCCTGGCTAAGTCAGCCGCAGAGGTTGCATCATAAATTGTGGATTGTCTCGTATTTGAATTTATCCAAAATTTCACACTAATTCTATACATTTCCGGGCATCTGCGTATTTCATTAAACGTGATCATATTTCCGTCCCTACCCTCAGTATGGAACATTTCTGACGGTAAGTTGGCACTGAAGATCTACGCGTCTGATGATTACTTGTCTGATAGCAATGTTCTGCAATTCTCCAGGCAGCCATTTTAATTTGTAAGAACTGCTGTTTTGAAAGCTTTTCTTGAGTCACGAAAGGTTACAGTTTATACTAGCCCACCAGTCAAACACCATTAAATTTGTTTACCGTTTATTCGATTAATTCCGTTCTTTACCAGTTCTTTTGCAGTGTCGCTTGATATCGACAGTGGTTTTCTAACACTACGTCATTAGAATATGCTCATCAGGCTTGCGTAAAAACTGCGAAAATAACAGAAGAGTATCAATCTGGAGAAACAAATACGAAAAACTAAAGTTTTTAAATGCTCCCAGTATCGTTACAGAGCATATATTCGACTGGATCTAATTCATTTGCAATATAATCGAAAAAAAATTCAGTTACTTTAAAAAAGAAGCATCAGCATATTCGGTCACACATTTCTGCTAAATGTTTCTTTATATATTTAATTTCCGGATGCGCCAATCAGCAAATGAATTTTCTAAAATAATATATTCTACCCTAACTTTTATTAGTATTGAACTTTTAAAATTTCTACAACAAAGTCGGTAATTATAGCGTATTTATTGTCTCTTATTTCTATGGTATTTTGAAATAATACATTATTTCAAAAAAAAAAATTATCGTCAGAATATTTTAACAAAAAATTAATCTCTCTCTCTCACTCTACTGACGCCATATCTCTATGTACTGACGTCATATCTCTCTCACTCTACTGACGTCATATCTCTCTACTGGCGCCATCTCTCTCTCTCTCTCTCTCTCTCTCTAGCTCTCTAGCAGATGTAATTGTAAACTCTCCAATGTCATATCCCATATAAATGATCAGTTTCGTCGTGCAGGTAGTTATAGAAAATAAATATATACAGGTTCAAACGTGAAAAAATTAAGTCCCTGCTGCATATCATCTACTTTACCACTGGGCATCGTTTGTAAACAAAAGTGAAATATGTATATCAAATACATAAAACCGTCACGTCAGCTCCTTAAGCTCTGACTTGATCTCGTCTAGAGTGCAACAGATAAGATCACTACGAAGAATAGGAGCCGATCTGCACTGCGGGATAGAATGAATAGAATCTTGTACCTTCTGGATATGCCGAGGCTTATCCAAATGCTTGATAAATTAAAATATATAAAATAAAAAGAAACTAGAGAAAGTGTCATCGGAAACAGCTTTGTTATTGCTATGCATTCAAAATGGTTACGCTACTCAACCATGAAAATTGCAGTAATACAATCTAACATTTTATAAATTTTATATAGGCCATTTCCAAATTATTAAATTAATATTCTCATTTTATCGTATATTTAAATCTTTAAAAAATACTATCCTAACAATAATAAATAAAGAGAAATGTACAAGTCAGTAATCTAAACTGTTTTTCATATTATTACATCAGTTAATTATGCATAGCGACTTTGTAAGCTATTGTATGCGTAGTATAATCAATAAAGATCTCTAGAAGCTGTTATTAAATAACATATTACAGTAAACAAGAGTTCTCTCCCCCCCCCATTTCTACACATACACAAATGATTCTGGCAGAATTCCCAGGTAGTCACGGACGAGAAGGTGCCGCGGCTTAGCTTATGGCGAAGAAGTCCTCTCGAGCATCGCTTCGATGAATTGTTGTGTTGTGTGATGGCGTCATTTCTATCCACCGAGCCATTATGGTGCCAGGCGCGTTGCTTTGATTACTTTTCTGCGTGGCCTCCATCCTGGGCGGTGAGCGAGGACCTTCTGATTTAGTGGCATTGGCCAAGAGCTGCAGTAGCAACGACAAGACATTGGCTGGACACTTGAATGTGACCGCCCACAAAAGCGGAGCACCACGGAGACGAGAAGCTCGTGGGCGGGAGATGGATGATTCTCCGTCTTCATTTTCCCTAGTATTAAAAAAATAAAGAATTTAAAAAAGAGAAAGAAATTGGTAATTTTTGTGACAAAAAGGGACAGAAATTGCCAGGTGAATGCCAGTTTTAAATTAAGCTGTCTCTATACTTCTGAAGGAGATATGATGTATCTCTATATCATCAGACGAGAAGTGTAGGACGAGCTGGGACTCTGTTTATATATTACAATATTCGATGAGTTGCGTTACAAAGGGTTTAATTTTGCTCAAACATTTCCCCATTTTCATCTCATCCATCCGGCAAACATCTACATTACGTCTGCCATTCCCTGTCAACCTCAGCGAGAGTTATCGCCCGTTTAACAGCTCCCCCAATTGCCTGTCCTTTTGTTACTTTAATCACCGTTAACCAGTGCGCATTCTACTGGAACGACGCGATGCGGCCCAGATGGAGACACGGACTTTACGCCCGAGATGCTTCTGTTGTCACTAAATGACCAATCTTCTTTGTATCTGTCTGCTTTGATGGGCGATCACCGAAGTTACTGTTTTATCCCACTTTCTTTTCGCCGTATAATTGAGAAAATTGACCAGTGCGAGGAACTCACCATGGATCTAATGAAACAATCAACGCTAACGAGTTCGAAAGGCGCACGTGTGTAGTTTATCAGTGCGTAAAATTTAATTGGTTTTCTGCATATTTTCTTTTTCAGAATCCTTGGCATTCAAATGAACTGCCGGAAAATATATTGCGAGCGTCATTAGCGGAAACCTATTTAGTGATAATCGATACATTTCACTGTCTCGCATCGAACAAATGTTTCTAATTGGATATTATCAATAATCGCCGGTCAATTACCAAACAAATGCCATAATATCACGCATTAGAAGGTCGAGCGTAATTTTCTTATCGACATATATTGACAAACGTAGTAACATTTGTAGATAAAATTGGTATTGAATACATACACTTTATATAACTACAACTTTTACTACTACTAATAGAAGGAATTATAATAATAAAATATCTGGTAGTCAATTAGTCTGATGGTATTAAGCAGGGAAAGAGAGAAGAAAAGATTTTAAAAGCAATACTATAGAAGTGAGATGCTGATATTTAGAAGCTAGTCCAGTGCACAGAATATTATTGCTATTAACGTTCTTACAGTATTTGTTGTCGAATACAGTTTTTAATTCATTCATTGGACCCAAAAGAAATCGAGAGACTAGAAATCTTTTGCACACTGATAATATGCATCACACAGAAGTAAATACAGATCAAAACTATCTGCTCAGGGAAGAAAGAGAGTGGGGATTCATCTAAAAAATACCTGAAAATATCACACTACGGGAATGGATACTTACCTTCTGACTTACTGGAGATAAATACGTACAGTCTTGAAGCTTGAAACCAGAAAAAACCATATATTTTATCACTAAAATAGACAGAGATTTTATAAAAGAAGCGGGACTGTGCTAAAGAGAACATTAACAGATGATTCATCTTTTGAGAAGGCCAGTACTAGTAAACATACAACAAAACATGTGGTCAGTTCTTGCGAAATGCCAACAGTTCTACCGCATTATCTTGGTGGCTGTGAGGAGCAGATCTCTCTCAAGAAATTCTAAAGTGTCATCGTCTCAGTTCAAGACTACGTCTTAAGCACAAGATAGAACCAGGCAGGTATCGTGAAAAGATAAATGCAGAATATGCCATCAGTGTGACAAGTCCTGGATCATAATAGCAGCAAGACCTGTTCTTCAACTAACAGACGTGAACCGACAGAACAGCCGCCAGTTGCATACACTGGCGCTTGTTTGCGGAGGTAACAGGCAACTTTACCGACATCAGCCGCAGCCAGTCTCAAAATCCAAAACCATACCATCTTGTAGTACACAGAAAGGAACATCAATCTAAAAAATCCAAACATGGTTGTTAAAGACGGAATAAAAAAACTTGTAAGCTAAAAGGTGTGAGAGTACCTTCAGATAAACATTGTAGCATAGTTGGAGTAGAAACTGGCTAAATACAAAGATTTGAAGGTGGAAATTCAGAGAATGTGGGCGAATGCGCACCTTAGTTACTTACACCTGCATGTCGTCGTTGGCACGAGAGATTTCGTCAACCAGACGGACGTAGTGCACAGACCTCTCCAGAACAAAATTCACTTCTTTAGCATGACCATCAAACATAATGCGTCCTAATCATCAAATGATGGTGCGTTTTCAATATCCATTTTTATTATGAACAATGGTAAACCATGTAATGAGTAGTTTTAACTAATAAGAGCTGGTGAATGATAGAGCAATTTATATCTTAATCATGTTGCAAACTAAGGACAGAGCGAAAATACATGCTTTTCCTTAAAACAATTGGCATAACTGGCGTTAAATATCTCACAAAATTAAAAAGATTTCTAAAAAAAAATCTCTCTATCTTATTGCGAGTAAGGCCGGGCATCAATAATAACACGTGCACGAACACGTGTAGGGTGGTATAGGAGGAATTTAAAAAAAAAAAATACAACTAAAAAAAAATGTAATATCTACTACAAAACTAAATTTTTCGGAAGGATGAACGATATTCGGAGTCAGCTCGGAGAATGCGTTTATACATCAACACAGATTGCCTAATGTCCATGTTCACATCTGGGCATCAAACCGTGCGCCCTTGGGCATACGATACTTCTAGATAGGTAGGCAGGCCGACATATTGGATGACGCCAAATAATTGTTTTTCTGAGTATGGCGTTGTGAGGAAACCAATGGAAGAATAATCGATGAACTCATGCGGACCAGGGACTTAAATTCCGGTGGTAGTTACGAGAGATGAGATGACTCTGTACGAACGCTAGACGCTTGGTTGCCATTCAAAGGTATTTAATTTTCCTTGTTATTCCTTAAATTTACACTTGAAATTTCCAACCGGGAAGCCCACCAGAGATGGCTGCAAATAAAATTTAACTTCTGACTTCGAAATCTCCAATCTCACTTGACAGGATAATACGCAGAAGATCAAAATATCAAAACTTTTTTTTTTTTGCTTTAATCTGAAAAGTGTTTAAATTTACATCATTTAGAGAATGGTTTTACTTTAAAATCATCACTATTTTGTTTATAATAAGATTTGCAAACTTTAGTCTTGAAATGCTACACCGAATGTCGTCATATCCTCGGTCTGATTTCATAATTACTGGAAAGGTAACAAAAAAACACCAGAAAATCTTTCGTTTCTTTCTTTATTGTTTAAACCTGGCGGAATCTATTTATTTCAGTGTTTACATTTTAGCTTATATAATTTATGATTAGTATATTTTAAAATAATGCCTTACTACATCCATTGGTCTAAACATCTGAATTAACTAAGCAGTTGCCTATATTATTATTGTTGTTGTTGTTGTTGTTGTTATCAGCGATATTTTCTCAAGCTTTTACTTTTATTTTGATTTGATCAGTTAAATAACTTGTTTATTCATTCTATTTTCCACAAATCATCTTATAATATGCTGATTTGTTTCTATTATATTACAGAAGAAAGTTTTCAGACGCACTCAATTTAAACTCCCGAAGGAATACGACGGAATATGAATTTTAAATAAACTCGATTTCTCAACAAAGTTTGTAGAAAGAATTTAATTTAATTGTAGAACAGTTTTGTTTTATTTTTTTGGTGGGGAGGGAATGGGAAGAACAGCAACATCCGGTAAATATGCTTCGTTGTTGTTCTTTGAAGGTTGCCCCTTTCAGCGGTTGCAAATGAAATTATTTAGCATATATCGGTTATTTCTCCCATCACCCTCCGGTGTTGTAAATATGGTTTCCCGTTCTGTTTTTCCTTTTTGTCTTTACCGGCCCCCACCCTTTTCTAGGACTGAGATACGTGCAGCGACTGATCAGTTCAGACTCGCGAGCAAACAAAGGAGGAAATGATCGGCTAATTGCATTGCGAACGTGTATATAAAGCTATAAGGCCATGTGCCGAGCTCTGAGCGGGGGGGGTGGGTGGGTGCGAAAACTTGCAGTGTGTAATCGCGTTACGGTAGATTTTTATCGCATTCCCCTCACTTCCGTCCAACGCTGAATTCTACTCCTCTGCTACCAACAAAGGTTGGGTCAGTAATCGCCCCACACGCGCGAGAAAGAGAGAGACAAAATAAAAACTGGTAAAAAAAAAAAATATATAGTTTTATGGGGCTTGCTTTCTGCGCATCTGCAATCGGGTAGCTTTGTTAATGTCCCACCCCGAGATAAAATATTACCGATGGTGGATTTACAGAACTAATTGAGGCGCTTGGAACCTTTTTTTTCCAGTCGTTCCCTTATTAGTAGCATTCAGGTACGTTTCGGTGAACCATCCCGCTAACTTCAGCAAATGGAACATCGCCGATGTGTGTTTTTGTTTTCTTATCTTGACGATCGGCAAGGGTCTGAAGTCAGCTGATCATCCCGTTATCCGAACAAACTAAAGTACCTGCTGGCAAGCGAAGGTAGCCATATGGCCTTCTTAATAAAATGTGATGGACAGCATTTCAAAGTTTTGCACATCAAGTTACCTGCACCAATTAGTCAAGCTTGTAAGATCCGCAACAAAACTTACTTTAATAAACTTGCAAGAAATGATGGTTATTGGCACATTATACAAATCTGCAACGGTGCCTTCAAAAGAGCAAATTAAAAAGTGTAAGATTTAGAAAGTCGGAAAGACAAGACTAAGAATTTACAATCGATCCCAGTTATCATAAAAATGTCTGACTGAAGAACAACGATCTGAGGGCCTTAATTTTGCAATAACACCTAACCTAAAAAAAAAAAAGCTTTTTATTAGATACTGCTGCTGCTTTAGAAGCAATCACCACAAATTTAAAACGGTCTGGTGATGTGGTAAATTAAAAGTACATTTGGAAAAGTCGCAGCTTTTTCCTTCCAAAATTGCACAGACAAAATTAGGCATCTGATAATCTCAAAAGACATAACAGCTTCATATTCTGATAACGTGAGCGATGTCACACAAACGGTTATAATTTTCAGAAATGAATATTCAGACAAACTCGAGAACATAATAATGGGGGTGAGGGTTGTAAACGATCCAACACCAACAATAGGAAGAAGACTAAAGACGAAGGGCAAATCTTTACAGACATGACATCTGAAATAGCCTTGAGAACATCTCAGTCTCACACATAGCCGCCTTACGTAAGCGATTTCTTGACAATCTTCAAAAATAATAAACCTTTAAAATGTATATTAAGTTCCAATGAGTCATCATGCAATCTTCTGGCAAATATTTTCAGAAGATGACATGTGATTTCAGTAAATTATGCGGTGGATTTTTAAAAAATATATATATATATAATTGATTTTCAACTGACGATGCTACCGAAACACGACGCTTAGAAAACATAATGTCACAGCAATGTCATCATCAATGCTTCTGGGAAATGTCATTTAGAAATAATTTTATGCTTTGGACCATTTCTTGTGCCACCAAATCAATGCTGATGCACAGTTTTGCGTTTTGCATGACGGTTGTTGGCTCAGACAAAAAGTCCATGTATTTTAATTGATTTCAGAATCACATAAGATTAATTCTGAAGGTAAATCTTTTTTAAATAAAAAGATGGAATATTTTAATTTATACTCAGTCAGTGAGGACGAAATGTGCATTCAGCGTCAGTAGATAAAGTAGGAAAAGTCATTTTTACCTGTTTCTTAATGGAAAGCTAAAAATACCAAAATCTATCGCTGCATGTCCTGCTATTTAATACTTTTTTCATTAATTATGCAGAAAACTACAAACATCGTATTGCCGTACTATTAATATGAAGATCCAGCAAGTTTAATTCGACTTTGCTCTATGTTTTGCTTTTCATGAGATACTCTCACCTCTGCGAAGGGTTTCCAAAAGTAACGTCTATGAATTTATTTTGAGTTAACCATTACAGCTATAAGGTTCAAACCAAATACAATTGTTTAGCTATGCTATTCGTGGGAGTTCTGCTTTTCCACATAATCTCTTTCCTGTTCAAAGCATGTTATCCAGCGTCTGTCTTCAGGCTGTCCCCATCAATAGGTGTTTACGAGCCCCTCGTCACTTTCAAAGAGGAAGTTTCCTCTATACCACCGGAGAGATGGAAGCCGCCGAATGCTAGGTTAAGACTCTACAGCGGATGAGGAATTGTTTCCAATTCAATATTCTGGACAGCCCCCCCCTATCGCCACATACGGGAACGGGAAACATGGCGTGCCGCAGGAGCACACCTTGCCTGGCTTCTCTAGATTGTTTCTTCTTTAACGCGTCGGTATGTTCGGATTCCTGATTGTTGGCCGATATGATTCTGCTGAAGCAATACAGTCCAGGTTTCAAATGGCTTACGTAAGATTTCTCCCATTCTCCATAAAAGGTTTGTTTTTTGTTGTTTTTTTTTCTTCCTTAGATCTAAATGAAATCGCTCCGTTGAATGATAACTGGCTACACTCTTTCTGGAAACACCATTAGTTTTATATATGACCCACACACGCTACGAGATTATGTCATCCACAATTAGCTATCAACAGTGTCCCGGGGGTATGGTATAATGTAAGTGCTCTGCAACCTTTGCGAAATTATACAAGGGCTATGTAATTTATTTGGCGTATCTTCTATTAATTGGGTTTTTATAAATGCAACCAATTTCGTTTGATTGCATCTTTCCTACAAAGAATAAACCGAGAACATTTCGATGTATTTAAGCTCACGCATATTCCGTTAAAATTAGCATAGAGCAACATTTCTTGAACATCTATGCTAAACCCTGTAACAGAAGAAATATGCACTGGCAGACCATTTGATTAGGACGTATTATACTTGAAAGGGGATTGAGCCGCCTTTTACTGGTAGAGAAGCTATGACATAAAATCCGCAAGTTGCTTGTTCAGTCATACACGGTGTACGCCACGTATGGAGAGGTTGCTAGATAATCGTGATGTCAGGTGCGTCTTTCGGATTTATTTCACAGATTCCGAGTTTGTTTGATTAAGATCCAGGGATTTTTGTCGGCCAGGCGGAAGGGGGAGGGATATCCGAAACCTCCGTCATGTTGCTCAAACCATGAAGGCGCGAGGTGGGCGCGGCGGTTGTGGAGGTTCGTTGCCCAGGAAGTAGCCAACCCTGTCCGGGTTCTCACGAAGCATCGCCGGATACATCTGATCGGAAATGATGCTGAGGAAAACTTTAGCATCCGTTTTCCAATTTTTTAAAACGATGGAAGAGCTTAGGGTTAGCTGGAAAAACACGCCACACACCCCCAACTGTGTTTCTTTGTCCCCCCCATGTCCTGAGGAGATAATTAGATAGAAGTCTATTGTAATGACGATGTTCGATTTAACTCTAAGCGAGCTTGCTGTTTTATCACCGAAGGCGTTCAGCGATTCCATGTTATACGTCGGTCTTTTCTACCGGACGGTAGACCTACTCAGAGCTGTTCTAATGCAAAAGCATTTTTGCATAATTTGTTACGGGATTTAGCTTCATCCCTCTGAAGCATACGGAAGATGTCGTCATGACGATCCCGTGGCATTATCCTGGCTTTGTGCGGATACCGAACTAAACAGAAACATCGTCGAATCAACGGTAAATCTACGGCTATCACTTAGGAAGTAGAAGACGTTCGGGAGGGAAGCCTTCCAAACAAATTAACTCCTTAGGGATCGACTGTTTATATTTTGCTACTGTGTAAAACGGTTTATTTAAATTGCGCTAACAATATCAAAGTAAGATAGTGTTGTTTTAAACATTTACTTTCAATATATATATTTTCAACTGAATTAAATTAAGCGATGGGTATCTATGTACGAGTTATCTTACGCAACGTCAGTCTACGACTGAAGAAAACACAACAATAACGAGAGATAACAAGGAGATACTTGCCTTACAGCTATAATTTTTTTCCCACTCGAATCATTTACTCGTTGTACTATTTAATATATCAATAATTGCTTTTATATTAACAAAACTAATTTAGTTCCACCCATCAGTAAAATAATTTCTCCCTGATAAACAAAAGAGTGCGGAGTATGGAGCCGAAAGCACTTTAAAATATTTATATTATTTCATCTATGTATTTCACTTTTTTTTCGTGATAGAAATTAAAGTAACCACAGTTATTAAAGCTTTTTACTCTTGGTATATTTTGTCAATCTTCAAAGATCAAAAGATCGAAAACGTTCATCGGGGCGATTATATAAGAAACAAGCAAATAACTATAGCAGGATTCTTATACTTCTTTGTTCAAAATGTTGGTATTATTATTATTATTATTATTATTCCTATTTTTAGGTCAAGTCCCGATATATTTGTGCAGTAATTTTACACGTCAAGACCTCGTGCTGTCCAACTTCATCATTTTCGAAAATACCTTCCGCCTGTTTACCAGGCAAATCCACAAATTCCATGCATATTTCGGATCGACATTATACCGCATGATAAAATCAAACGCTTTTAAAGTGAAATTAGGAATTCAATTGCGATGCTATCAGAATAGCGTTGTCGTTGCTTTAGCTTGATTCCGTCTCTGCAGGCTTGTATACCTACCACGATGATCGGATCAGCAACCCTGACGTTCGTTATGAATAAGTGAGATAATAACTGAATTAAATAATCAAAGACATAGTTAATGGTTGCTTAATTTGATTTGATTTTCATTCTCTTTTTAAATTACATCAAGATTTTTTTTAAAAAAATAATAATACCATGGTTGTATTCTACGTGCAAAATCGAGACCAAGTCATGCACAGGTGGCATTAATCTTAATCATCCTAAAATAGAGCACCGACTGACACATTTACTTGCTCCAATCGGGTCTTTGGTGTCTACAGCTGATGTCATGCATACAAGTGACCGTATAATATAATATTTGGCTTTATATCGGGCATTCGATCAGACAGCACAGCTTAGTGTTGTGTATGCCTTTGAACGTAGAAACTGCATCGAATTCAGCGCTGTTAAATGTAGGATGCGATCGAAACCGCTATAAAACAAAGTCGGCATTAGACGCAACCCTACCAACCTCGTAACTTGTCTATGGGTATTCTGTCTGCACTCTTCATAGATCACGCACTGAGCGGAATTGTTTGTTTCAGTGTGGGAGGAACCCGCCAATTGCTAGTCGAGCGCCAGATGACATTAGCGTACCTTGTCGTTATTTATTACACCAACAAAAAACACGCCGGTCGTAATCCTATTCGTGGCGCCACCTTTAACGATGATTCAAACTCGTGTCCCCCCGAAGGAAGTGCGTGGACAGATGAGTTTTCTGTTTCTTCGAGTCTTCGAGATATGAATAATCATGGAAGCGGGTATAATAGAAATTAATTAATCGAATTCTTTACTCAGAATTTCCGTGTAAATAATGAACAGACAGTAAATTAAATGCATGCCATTTAACAAGAACTGCACACGCATCTAAAACGACAACTAACGCCATTAGTTTAGATAATAAAAGGATGATTTTACTGGACAGTAAACAGTAACTGCAGATGTTTTCTCTGAGAAATAATCTCGCAGCGAGGCGTTATTGAATTTATCGGCTTGCAACGCATAAGCTAGCTATACGCCATTTTATCCTCGTGCATAGTTCAGATTACTAACCATACTGATGAATTCCCTTCATAGTCAGCGGGGGAATAGCGACGGAGTAGCTAGCCAGACTAGCCAACCGCTCTACTCTTATTTTTTTCTTTAAAGCCGATTTTGGACCACTTCGCTATTTACCTTATATTAATTAAGACAAATAGGAAACATCACGAATATTGCACCATAATGGCAATTCCTTATATCAGTAATTATAAATACGACAAAGCTTAATTCTTTGCCAGTGTGCACATGTGCTTAGAATTCAAGATAAATCATCGCCATGTTAGATAATCGTTGCAAAATTATCTGCCCATCTCGAGATTTTAGCCAGTGTAGAGCGTCGTGGTCTTAAAGCTTTTCCTTCTAAATAAACTGCGTAGGCTCCTAACTTCCGAAATAATTAGAATTTAAGAAATAAATTGAAAGTTGACCATACTAGTTTAGTTTGTAACTAATTTTCACTATCTTCTGAACAAAAAGTTTAAAACACATTTCGAGTAATCATTTGTCGACTACGTCCTTTCCAGTATCGGTCGCCAATAACTTTACGTCTAATAAGATTTTAAAAAATTCTGCCAATTTACTGTTTGAATTCCATAAAGGACAAAGAAAATCAATTTCGCTTTACCTGACAGTGAATAGTTTTGAAAAACATTTAACTGACAAGTAAATGAAGCCTAATCATGTTTATTCTGTTGTTGTTCTTGAGAGCACTCAGAATAATACAGAAATGACCAGTTTTTTTTGTTTGTTTAATATTAAGGATTTCTCTCAAGATAAAAGACTGTCCTGTATTTGGTAAATTCAATTTAAAGAGATCACTACGGAAAGAAGACAAAGTTTACCCGATGTTATTTGTCTGGTACTCTCCGCCAGGTAACTGGCTCTCTTTATTCACTTTTTTAGTTGTGAGAAAATGTATCTATAACGTGTTTGTTAACTTCTGGTTTAATTGTTATGGTACAGTACTTGTCTAAGTATAATGAACTGATGCATTGCTGTTACACAACGGAATCGAGATCTTGCATTGATTTTGAAACTCGTTATTTGTTCGGAATCAGGTGAATTAGTCCCAGACCACATTTTATTTTGAATGTAGCGAAACTTTCTTTCAAATTTCTACTGGTATAAAAATCTGTTTTTCTGTCTTTTATATCAAAATGAAATTAAAAAGGAGATAAAATTGTAAAAATCGAAATTGAAAGATGTATAAAATTCTCATGGAATGTAAGCTAAAACATTAATTTTATTATGGCGTTTCTATTTAATTAGTTCAATGAAATACTATATCTATTTCAGGAAGAATGAATAAGACTGCTGAAGGGAGATTAATTTGCATTCAATTTAACGCATTTTAATTGAATGCCCCTGGGTACGTTTTCATATGCCAGATCTCTTCAGCTTTTACTTCCTTTATATTTTACCTCTTTATTTTATCTGTATAGTTCGCTACATCACCATCAAGCTGATGCTAAGAATATATTCTAAATGAATTCGTTCATGTATCCTTTACTGGGGAGTAATCAATACATCTTGGCGTAAAAGATATCAAGAAAAAAAATTTAAATGTTTTATATTGCTTTTCAGTAACAATACTTTTTTTAATGCTGTGATTGGATTGCAATCGATTATAAAAAGTAATAAGAAAATTTTAGGAACTGTCAACTGACAATGGAAAAAAACGTAGACATTTTTTTCCTCTTACTGATAGTGGTCAGCTACGTTCTATCGGTTCACGTGCGTTTATTATAAGCCTGTGCTTATATGCTAATGTTCGTACGTACTTCTCTAATAATCGCAGTTTATCTCCCCTATCTTCTTTCAGTAATTCAATAGTTGCAGAGTCACTTCAACGTAAAAATTTAAGGAAAACAAGGTTTGTGTTTTCCAAACATTCGTGAAAAAAGCCTCCTATTCGACTCAACCCTTAGCCAAACAAGACAGCAATCAAGAAAGTCGAAACTTCAAATGTTTACAAATATGCGAGGAACGTCCAATTTAAATATTAATCTTTGAAGTAAGAGCTGTTAAAAGTTTTAGACATAATTAAGGATTTTCAGCGCGTGACAGTATCCAGGGACTTTTTAGGATATCTGCAGGTGCGAATATCCGAGTGTAACAAACCAACTGGGGTTAATATTTGAAATATCGCAGTAAAACTGTAAATGAAAGTATACATAATCGTGGTAATTTTTTATGGCGACCGTGTACACCAGTTTTAAAACTCAAATTGGTAACGAAAATGGTTGCAAAATATTTTTACATGGTTATTACATCGGTTTCATTGAGATGCCTGGATATTACTTCTCAATTACGATGTCATCTCCCCTTGATTTAGAAAAAAAAACAACACTAACACACCCCACCCGATAGCTGCCCCGTGTGCTGAAGTTGACACGCGATATCTCGAAGTAAAAATACGTATATTATATATTTTATCTATTTCCCGTCAGCTTGTCTTAGGAAGAAAAGAGTAAACATGCAATAAATCACTAATCGAAAACGCATCTTTACTTCATATTTAATTGTTCAGGAAATAAAAGCAAATGCTTATCTCTACATCTTTTTTACATTGCATGAAACACGAGCAGTAATAAATGTTCATGGGCTTTTCATGTCAGTAATTAAAGAAAGCTTTTCGTTGAGTGTAAAATATGTTGAATTACATATAGCTAAGATAAATTTTTACTGAAAGATGTTGCTACAAATTGTATCCGATGGCGTCATGGAGATAGTTCTTAGATGTGCATTTTAGGCCTTCCTTACCATATAAATTGTTAAACACCGCAATTGTGACATCTTGAAAATGTCTGTCGGCTGAACTAGGCATCCAAGGTCATTTACCTTTTTCTCTGAACCGACACCACGCATATTTCTATTCATAGAAAACCTTAATTTTCTCAACAAGTTGGTTCTTTTTCATGCATCTTTAATGATCGCCAGACTTCTTTACACATGTTTTCGGCAACTGCAAGAGGTTACACAGTGCCCTGGGCTGCCCAAAACGAACGTTGCCATTTCTGCAACTCGTGAGGCAAAATCTATAATCCTTACAAGACTTTTCTGTTTAGCCGTGAAAGGAAGCGCACAACCGGATGACGTGGTACAGAAGAGCAAGAACAAATCATGCGATGGGAGGTATGCCAAACTGAATTAGTCCTCAACGGGATCTAACCCGGGTCTTTCGCCACAGCACGCACTTGTAAGATAATCCACTTACCGACGCCATTTAGACCGTGATTACGCTGCATTTATTCACAGAAATTAAATAATCTTCCCTTTTCACGAAAAATACACAGTAAGAAGCCACATCTTGACGTGTCTTCTTTATGAGCTTATGGAAAAATCCTTTACGGTAACATAATAGTGGAAAAAAGATAACGTAAGCAATTTCTTGTAAGATAGAAGCAATCGTTAAAAGGGTGAAGTAAAATTTACTTTAACAGTATATTAGTTTGGATCCTTTTCTTCACATCAAATTAAAATATCTAACGCAAAAGTCCCCGACGACGGTTTTAGCCGGGAAAGGTCAGCAAGCACATTCTAAGTATATAATGGTAGGTCGTTTAACTAACAAGGGAACCGTGAGCGAACTCCGGGGAAACTTGGGTCAGGAAGACACAAATTTCTCTTTCGAAGTGCAGCTGAATTTCTCTCAACGTTGAAACTAGTCAAACATTGGAAGTGAGTTTCATGAGTCTCCATGTGATCAATATTTGGTGGTGTAAATGTACTATTTTGATATTGCGTTGGTTAAAGGGATTTATAAACATCCAAGTAACACGGAGATATTAGCTTTTCTTTAAATATTGACTTGATTCCGTACAGTTTGCCAATCACTGCATTATGTGCTGGGGTGAAAGTCTGCAGATCATAAAGTTATACATTTTTTTTTTGCATCCCAAGCTCCGAGGTTTTAGATGAAGAAGAAAATAATCTGTTTTATATGGATTCTGGGTGTCCTTTCTGCAAGTACATGCAATAGTTAGTTGTCTTGAGATCATTTATATATTTTTTAAGTTAACTAAATTAAATTTGCTCTTATTCTCTTCTTTTTTGAACAAAACAGATGCCAAAAATACTTACCAGGAAGTTTGATATTTTATGGATTGTGTAAAGTGTAGATAGACATAAAGCGGTTGCTTGTGAGGAAGGGAGCTGCTTTATATATGTAAATTTTCTCCCAACACATTTAACTAAATTGTAGAATGAGTAAGTGCATTTTTCAAAGCCTGATTTCGCTTAGGCATGCATCCCATCATTAATGTCCTGGTTGTCGATTTTTCAACAGTATGCATGCACAGGAATTTCACCACGAATAACACTGTAAATAGATGAAGCAGAGTATATTCCATTACTGTCATCATCGGGACTGTCAAAGTTTAGCCTTTGACTCCGCATTTTCGACAACAAAGCTATAAAGTAAGGGAAACCTCATAGACTGGACGTGATCAGTGCCCGTTCTTTCCGTCACGGGAAGTGGAGCCACACAAAGAATCCTTATTAAAGCTCTTATTTTTTAGATGTGGTAAGAAACCGAAGTACTCGGTGAAAACGCAAGCGGGCGGATCGAGAAGAGCAAGAATCGTACGATATATATATATATATATATGTGTGTTACTGGTGTACTCCTCTGGGAGACCGTGACTGCAAAAAGAGCGGGTTCGCCCCCCCCCCCGGTCGGGGCGGAGGATGAGCGTCGCTGATGAAGGCTAATCAGTCCAAAACAGCTGTCCGGCGCTTCCTTGTGGTCGCATCAATTTGACTTTCATCTTTGTGCTCTGAAACTTACAAATTAGACAAAAAAAAAAAACAATCTTTCGATCGGGGTGCCCTGACGGGGTTCGAACCTATATATATATATATATAGAAGGGATTGTGAAGCGAGACTGACACTAATCATAGCCCAGCCCAGTCTGAGAACAAAATCCGGCCGACACCGCCCCACCTGACAAGAACTCAACGCTCTACGCAGTGGTGTTATGCAAAGTCTGAACGATTGACTGGCTCCCTGGGAGCAGAAACTGCGCCCCGTCTCTCCCTGACAAAAAACAGAAATTCTCCAACGGCCGACCTTTCAGAAAGTTATTCGTTTTAAACAAAATCTATCAGAGAGTTTTTTATTTTATCATACACGTCAGATACGCACCACGGTATTGAAAGTTGAAAATGGTATCAGATTGTTACCGAAGAAAAAATAAATATCACGCGAAACAGGTTAACAACAAAATACCCCGACCGATAGTAGAATTTAAGTTGAAACATCAACTAAATCAAGTCCAAAACTGTGGTTGACGCAATAATTTTTGTGCCCACTTACGAACATAATAACGGCTTTTTAAGACGAAAAGTCCTTCAATCCCTGATTCCGAGCAGTTGACATTAATTTTCTACAAATGACATAAAACTAAATTTGAGAAAATTACAGTCATCTTTATCTGAATAATCTGTTTTTATTATAAAAAAGTATTTTAAATGCTGTATGAAATGAAAACACTCAACTGTTTTTTTTTAAATAAATTTACTTTACTTAAAATTCAGTTTCCTCAACATCCTTTCTACTTTTGAAAACCAATCTTTGTTCCACAAAATCGATCCACTCTCTCCTCGCACGGATTGTTTTCTAACATTTGATTGTTCATCACGGATAGGTAAAGTTAGTATAATAATCAAACCTCATATTCTTTGTAAATTACATCGGATAACAACCAATTTTCTACTAGGTAAAAGTACGTGTCATAGAATAATTCAAAGTATGCTGTTTTCAAATCTGAAATCAGAATTAACCCAATACGTAAGGATTTTTAGTTACAAAAATAAATGGAAATCTAACCTTATATATTTTGAGTGTTCTTTTCAGCACTGTGTACACTAGGGTGCATCAAGTTCCCCTTCCGTCAGATTTTTTTCTGTCCCTACTCTAAAAGTTTTCCACTAGTGAAAAAAACACTAACAGTAAAATCTTAGGAAATTTTAAGCTGGTTTATGTGGGCCTCCGTGCATCTGAAAATTTTGACTGCAAGGTTTATTCGGCAGGCTTAAAAGGTAATATGCAAATCCATACCATAGAAGTCAATTAAAAGTTATTGAATTGTCAAACTATGATTTCTACATCTGATATTGATAGTCCTAATTGAAACGAATATGATCATTCAAAACAATGACTAAAATTCCAGATGTATATCATTGAATACTGTGTTGCTGCAGAACTGATGTCCGATAATATGACAATGTTGTTGCATTCCTACATAATTTTAATATACACTTTGCCGTTTACAATAATAAGACTCAAAATGAAACAATCTTACAATTGAATTCTCCTTTTTGGTCTTGTGTTTCCCATTAACCGCGCATCAAAACATCTTCACAAAATCTTATAAATACTAAGGAGAAATTTTAGAAATTGGGATTTCCTATTGCCTTTAGGTCAATACAAACATTACTAAAATTAGAGCCTATTGCACAACATACATGCAATATAAAGAAGTGGGAATTTCCATTGCATAATTATGTTGCTAAAATTAGTCCTTGATCAAGGCAGGGTTGCCAACTGGTATATTTATGTAGCAAAAATAAAAAAAATTTGGTATATTTTCAAAGTGTTTGGTAGGCATTTTTTTGATTTGGTATATTTGAAAAAAAACTGGTATATTTTGGTATATTTTAACGTTGGTTTCAATTTATAATATTTACATCCTTTTGCACATTGGTGTTTTTTCTTGACCTCAACCATGTCTGATAAAGCAGAACCTGGACCTTCATCAACTCCAGAGTCAGAATCTAAAGCAAGACCAACTATTACACCACAATCAACTCCTGGGACACGAAAAGCAAAAACCATATTTAAGGCATTACTGATGATGATTCACAAATAACTGGCTCACGACTACCAACATGTACACAAGTACTACGCTGTATGATGTACCATCTTCAAAAGGGTGCATCGAAGAACCAAACAAAGTTGGAGTGGGCAAAAATTGTGCTTCTCAAAGTTGTGCCATTCTATGGTAAGCCAATATTCCCATGATCACAGAGCGCAAGGCATGTGATAAAACAATAAACTTGTGGATGGTAATAACAAACGCAGAAGCATACCTGTTAATCGTCATTCTTCACCAGCTACCCACTCTAAATTAGAACAAGTTGAAACTAAACTTGATCAAACTTTTCAGCTGTGGCAGCTAATGCAGAGAAACTGATAAAAAATCCTGAAGACTTGTAGTTTCTGCAATCAAAAAAGACAGGCCGTACTGATACATTTGGACCCAGTGACAAGGTGTTGGCTCAAATAATTCAGCGGAGTGAAGAACGTGCTAAAGCAGAATTAAAGAGACGTGAGAAAAATGAAGAGATATCAGGGGCATCTACTTTCCAGAGCTTTAGTGAAACTGAAACTGATACACAAGTGATATTGATGTGTGTGCTACTGCATCTGCATCTTTATCCAGCAGTTCTTCAGCATCTGCATCTGGTGATGTTACTGCACCTTCCACCAGTAGTAATACGACGCTTGCATCCACAAGAAGTCATCACCGCACAGTTAGCACTTCAACTGAAGCATTCATTCCCCACAACATTCTTCAGTCTGCATCAATAAGTGAGGATCACTACCAAAATATTCTTCAAGTTGTGGAAGAAGACAGAGGGTCTCTTCCAAATATGCGAAAACGCAAGGCAAAGACTGACAGCTAAATAAACAATCTGAACATTGTAAATAAGCAGAACAGAACTTTTCCACATGGATTATTTATGCATATCTGCAGATCTGACAACATCGATGTTTTCTTTATGTACAGTGTACCGTACATGTAAGTTGACGTAATATTAATGTAATATAGATGAAAATTACATAAAATGTTGGTAAAGTGGTAAAAAATCATGTCAGTTGGGCTAAAATATTGACATTTGTTGTTTATTTACTTCCTTTTATTGATTTCATAAGTGTTATTTAAAAATGCCTGTATCTGGCAAGTAGCTATGAAAAATTTAAATATTTAAAAATTGGGTCTCTGAACCTGCCGAATTAGGCAGCTTTGCAGCTCAAATTTTCAAACGTCAGGTGGCCAAAATAAACAAATGTGAATTTTGCTGAAATGTTGCAGGAGTTATTTTTTACATAAAGGAAAAATAATTAATCTAGGGACAAGTCAAAATCAATCACTTTTAAAAATCATGGGGCGTTTTGATGCACCATAATGTACACACAGCAGGCTACGCAGAGAACAACGTGGTTTCCTGCTTAGATATATACACAGGTGCTTCTTTGTCTTGTAGCATAGCTGAGACGATGCAAATCACTATAAGGTCAAAGAATGGCCATCAAGAATAGACCATACTTCAGGAAAATTCAATGTAAAACATGTGCCACTGGTATTTCCGAAAAGAATATTTCTTCCAACACTGCATATAAAGCTGGACCTAACGAAGAGCTTTGTAAAGGCAATGAGTGTTGAAGGCGGGGAATTTCTTTATCTGAAAGAAAAATGTGAGCGATATTAACTGATGCCAAGTTGATGACTGGAATATTTGTCGGACCGAATTCGTGATTTATTTTCCGATATCCAGTCTCCTAGTCACGGCTTAGCCCACCAGAGCTGGTTGCATGGGACGCTTTCAAACTGGTAGTGCACAATTTCCTTGGGATCCACGAAGCAGACAACTATGCCGAGTTGGTTCAAGACATGATAAAAGCCTTTGAAGAAATGCGTTGCCGTATGTAGCTGAAGTTGTATTTTCTTCATTCACACTTGGATTTCTTCCCAGCCAACCTTGGTGGTGTGAGCGATGAGCGTGGAGGGAGATTCCACCAGCACACAAAGGCAGTAAAGACCAGCTATCAGGGGAGATTCAACTCCACCATGAAGGGGGACTGCTGTTGGTTTCTTCAGAAACAGTCCACTGCTATTCACAAGCGTAAAATCAAGTGCTTAAAGCATTTCTAAACAGTTAACGTATACTTTATACAATGTGTTTATGTTGTTCAATGTTTCTGAGCCTATGGATACCAGTTACTGTACAATGATCAATGTGTTTATATTGTGAAATGAATTAATATTTTGTAATTTTGCGATGCGCTTGATTTATTAATAAAAATGACTGGAAATGGCATTTTTCTGTAACTACGAATCCTGACGGGCTGGGTCAATTCTGGCTCCAGATTTGGAATCAGCTGCTTGATTTGATAAAGGACACCTACATATAACTCAGTCGCAGACGGAAGGTTATTTTTATGTCTGTTGTCATCAGCTTTAATTCCCTATGACATGTATGTTTTTAAATAATACGTAGATTATTTTTGAAAGATCCCAGTTAACAGTGAAATAAAACCAGTCATATTTCCTCTCTCTCTCTTTGTGTGTGTGTGTGTGTGTGTGTGTGTGTACATAAGTATATAACGACTTCTTGCCTTTTTGGGTGCAATACACTAATTTACACATCTTATACCCAATACGTTCGTAGCCCTTTGCGTAGCAAGTTGGCTGTGTCTGCATTTTGATGGCTGCTAATGATTTCAGCCCAGCTGTATTCCATCGACGGGAATATTGGATTCGGAAGTATAAGGGAATTCTGTGGAATGAAATTTTAGTGCACACTTCAACATGAATGCGATCCAGGGGGGCGCATCAAAACAAATCAATACCTTCATGTTCAAAGCAGCGGGCAAGTGTTCTACAGGGCCCATCAAACAGATCTTGATTTTGACTTGGTTAAGCGTCTTTAGTAGGAAATACAGCGCCGTTGTCCAGGTAACCATATCAGCAGAAAGAAAACTGTGATAAAAAAATTCCTGTGGCAGTGTGGAGTCTGCTGAGAGTGGAACACAGGTGACTAGTTTACTGGGGAGGTCAGAGGGAGGTTTAGCCACAAAAGCGAGATTATCCGATGTTGAAAATACGTTTATTTTTGTGTAATTATGTGGTGTGGATTCACTTGTAGGTATTAATGGGTTAAATTTCACGTAGATGTTTTAAAACGTGAAAATGTTTGATTATACTGGTCTACAGTCAAAATGCTTCTGAAACAATTGAAGTCAATCTTGACTAATCGTGGGTCACTGAGAACGGAAATGATGTTTAAAATTGTTGGTTAGCTCTAGTTTTAAATTTACGGTACTGTCACGAGTACGAACATGCGCAAAAATGCACGTGTATACACGGCGTACATCAGACTCGCAGTGTTGTTTCAGCTGTCGAACGATGTGGTTGTGCATAGTAATTTTCCTTATCATTGAAGGGTAAGTTATATTTATATTTATTTATAAATTTATAATGATATTTATTTATTCTATAAACTAAACCATCTAGATGTCACTGAGATGCCTAGTGTATGTAGGCCTAATACTAAATACACTATGTATTTTGTATTTGGCCTACATATTGATGTATCAAGTTATTAATTATTGTTACTTCTTACCTTCTAGTTTTTACTTCTCTTTTTTCAGATGCCTCGTACTTGTGTGAACAAGGAAGATAACTTCAGCTATATTTGTGGTGAAGTGACTTTTGCGTCGCAGAAGCGTAGTATAACTGCTATAGTTAGGAAAGCCTACCACCTGTATTTCGGATGCAAAATTGGCGATCAGTACAAGAAGTGGGCCCCCTCACATATGCTGAAACACTTGTGCAACGAATCTTCGCCAGTGGTTGAACAGTAAAATGAAATATATGACTTTTGCTGTGCCAATGACTTTGAGAGAGCCAACAGATCATAGCAGAAACTCTTACTTCTGCATGATACCTCCAGTTGGGAAAGGTCTGTCAAGGAAAGAAAAGCAGACTGTGCAGTATCCAAACATTCCATCAGCTATTCGCCCAGTACCCCACGGAGAAGGACTACCAGTTCCCGATGCACCAGAATCATTCTCAATTGAGTCAGATGAGGAAGAGGATGAAGAAGAGAATGAGGATTCTAGTCCTGGACCATCAATGTCACATAATCCAGATTTTGACCAAAAATCCTCCTGTGAACCATAACTCAAGGTGAACTGCACGATCTTTTCAGGGATCTGGAGCTACCCAAGAGTAAGGCAGAGCTGTTAGGCTCTAGACCACATCAGTGGAATCTACTGGCAGCTGATGTTAGGGTCTCCAGATTCCGTGACCGACAAAAAGAATTCAACTCATTCTTCATTATGGTGGGTGATCTTGTGGCCTGCAAAAATATCAGTCATCTGATGGCAGTCCTCAACATAGTTCATGATCCATGTGACTGGTGGCTGCTCATAGATTCATCCAAGACGAGTCTCAAAGCTGTTTTGCTTCATAATGGGAACGTTTTGCCTCAAAGCTGTTTTGCTTCATAATGGGAATGTTTTGCCATCAATTCCATTTGGGTATGTAGCCCATATGAAAGAAACTTATGAAAACATGAAGCAGCTTTTGAAGTGCATAAACTATGACCAGCATCAGTGGCAGGTCAGTGGTGACTCGAAGGTTGTTGCTCATGTGACGGGTCTGCAGGTTGATACGCAAAGGTACTGCTGTTTTCTTTATGAATGGGATAGTCGTGCGAGAGATTCCCACTATGTTAAGAGAGACTGGCCACTCTGTCCATCATTGGAGCCTGGGAAGAAAAAACGTTCAGCATCTACCACTTGTTGAATCAAGCAAGATTTTGTTACCATCCTTACACATAAAACTAGGCCTGATGAAGAACTTTGACAAAGCCATGGACAAAGCAGAAACAGCTTTCACGTAGCTCACTACAACATTTCCAAGATTAAGTGATGCAAAGATAAAGGAAGTTGTTTTTATTGGTCCTCAGATTCGTGAACTTCTTCGCGATAGTGAATTTGACTGTGCATTGCGTGGCAAGGAGAAAACGGCGTGGGAAGCATTCAAGTAAGTGGCTACAAGATTTCTTGGAAACAAAAAGGCAGAGAACTACAAGGAGTTGGTGGGAAACCTCATCAGGGCATATAAATGCATGGAATGCAATATATCACTCAAGATATATTTTTGGACTCACATCTGGATTTTTCCCCACCTAACTGTGGAGCATTAAGTGACGAGCACGGTGAGCGATTTCACCAAGATATTTCAGCCATAGATAAACGGTATCAAGGCAAATGGAATCCAGCAATGCTTGCAGACTGCTGCTTGATGGTGACAAGAGATGCTCCATTTAATGTCTACAAGCGACAAGCAAAAGCGTACAGTAGACACTGATTAAGGGCTGAACTATGAACTAATGCTTAGTAAGTGTTACAAGTGTTAAAAGTGTTCCATGATTGAAAACCTTCTATGTAAACCATATATTGAGTATGTGAAATTAAAATAAAGATAAAAAATATATATTTCTTGTATCTTTGGAACGATAGACAATCAGCAATTTTTATTGTTATATTTGAATTCAGCTCGTCAAAATGCATGTTAAATAACTAATTTAATCTCAGAAGCAGACAACTTTTGAAAAATTGTTGACCAGTGTTATCAACTTTGGAGTGAATTTTTACACTGTAAGTGAAAATGTTACATATTTATGCAAAACTCAGGCATGTCTGTTTAATTATATATCAACGTGGTGATCAATTTGGTAGCCAATACGACGACTGCTTGAAGAAAATACGTGCGAGATCTGATTATTTATTAATGGTGACTGTCTGGAAACTCTTCCGCTAAATTCGTAGATATTCCATCAGTTTTTTCCTCTGATGTTGGTCTTGCCCTTAGGTGTCACTTAAGGTACATATGTTTGTTTTGTTTTTTTTTTGTTAAATTAAGCCAGCACTATTATTTTCATTTTATTACCTAAAGGTTTCTCTAGAATATATTTCATAGAGACAGCGGGGTAGAAAAGAGAAGAGATAAATAACTAATATAAATTCAGGCAGCTCTGTATTCTGATTAAAGAACTGAATTTTTTTTCTTATTTACACGACATTCATTAGCCTTTATAAAGATGGACTTTATATGTGTGTGTGTGTTCCTTTCTGGCATTTCCTTTTGGAAGCTATTTAAAGATATATGCTAGCGATATTTCTTGATAAAGATGGACTTTATCCTAATATCTGCCGGCATTATCGGTAAAGGTAGATTTTGCATGCATGGAATTCACTATTAAAGCTGAAATTTAAAGATGTTTACTAGTATTTAATAATAAAAAATACTTTATATATATATATATTGGAACTTTCAAAAATATTTATGAGCATTTATTCATAAAATAATTGACTTTAAAAGACATATATCAGCATTCACTGATGAATATAGACAATAAATTATATATATTGAGACGTACTGAAAATGATCGCTCCTTTTAACATCATATAACTGTACTTTAGCGATATTAAAAGACTCACAAAATATTTACCAATTTATTACCATCTTTATTCTGAAAGATCTTTTTGAATGATATACATATATGCATAGTGACATTTATTGATAAAGATTGATTGAGGGTGTTGCTATTATTTACTGATAATGGTGGATTTTTATGGTACCTGCTTATATTTATCGATGATGAAAGTATAAAAACAATGTAATAATTCATTTATAACAGTTTAAAGTAAAATCTTTTAATTTGTTATTCCTTTTTTTAATTATTAACTATTGCTGGATATATCTCTGTAAATTGTATATGTGAGTAAAAGAATTAGAATTTATTCCAGTAGCAGCAACATCTTATTACTATTTTTTTTAAAAAATATTATTGTTATTGTTTTATCAATTTTATGAGTCTTCACGCCGTTATCTTTGATAAATTTAAATTTATTAGGAACAAGGGATAAGAGTTAATCTTCACCAGCCCACTGCAAGAGATTCAACCTGGGACACCACTTTCCACCCACGTCTAAAACACGAAGGATTATATTAAGAACTTTCAAACGTAGGTGTACGGCTAACGTCCGCTTAGTTTAGAAAACTAACACCAGGGGATTTCCATTGGTTGATACTGTGCGTGCAAGAAGAATGTAAGTTAATGCTAGACGTAAACGTACGCAATATAAAATTAACAATAAGAGAAAGGAGGTCTGCGATTGTTAACAAATTCATATTTTTAACCGAAAATAAATTTCTAAAAGTAAAGTCCGTTTCTTGTTAAAAGTTGTTTAGCTTCACTCCGTAGGTCTGGTTATGGAGTAAATATCGCATCACGTAGATTTGTTTTCGGTGGGGCTCATCGTTGGGATCATAAACTCCTGTTATCAGCCGAATTAACTGGAGAAAAGGTAAATTAATCCATCAATAATGAAATAAAATTAGTTACAACACAATTAACTAATTACTTCAACTAAAGCGGTAATTAACACCAAAACTGCTTGTTTTCAACGAACACGTATTAATATTATTTTGTTTTTATTTAAACTTTTGAAAATTTCTTTTTTAAAAGTTTAGCAACAAGTCGAATTTATTCAAAAATACTTAAATACGAAGCGGTTTCTAATTTGATCAAAAATCTTTTTCCCGTAAAACGATGCAGTTCTAGTTAAATACATCTAGTACACTTTACGTTCCAGAAACTCACCTTCCCCGACCTTCCGACACTATCAGGTATTAAAAATTGACTGACACCTCAGATTTTTGTTGATAGTTCAGATTCACAGAAGGAAATCAGTGTTTACAATGACTATCACAAAGAGATACTTGTAAAAGGTGAGTAGTTTTAAAATTAATAAACCAGTTTACCGATAACTCTACAGAGGGGTGAAAGTTGGAATAATGAAATTCCTTTATAATTTTATTTTTCGGTTTGAATAGGGACCCGAATGCTCGAAGTTAACATGAAAAAATATATATTCGCGTTCTAAATAGTACTTAAAGTGTCCGATTTAGTCGTAAACACATCCGACGAGCCGTGGTCCTTCGTGAAGTACTTTTTCAGCTCTGGAAAGGTTGCATTTAGTAAAGTCAGTCATCGAATGATGTTTAAAATAAAATCAGGGCAAATTCCCAGAAAGTTAGCGCGCACACATCGCTGGCTTGATATAGCTCTCGTATTATGGAGAGATGAGCTCAGCAATTTAAAATTCCACTAGTGCTTGGAATAGATTTCGCTTGAATGCTTTCACTACTAAATAGACGTTTCAGATATAAATGGTGCTATTTCATACACTTTTTAAAAATTTGTTTCTTAGCTTTAAATCAATTTTGTCACACCCATTTTTCTGTGTTAGCCAATGGCTTTCCCAATTGTTTCAGAAATAGCAGAACGTGGAGTATAATTCAAACCCAACATTATCGATTTCCCTACTAACAATCAAAAATGAATTTAATTTCATATTAAAGAATTGATGTTATTTTTTATTAAATAAGCATAGGAAAAATAGCGATCAATATAAAGAAGAAAGAAAACGAATTACCAGTAACATGCGAGCCTAGGATATATCGAACAGTAATAATGTTCAACTCGAAAAGAGAATTTTAAAAACTCCTCTTCGATATAAAAAGGAAAAGGACAGCGACCTGATATAGAAGCAGAAGTTTATAAGTAAGCTTAAGTGTTTACCAAACTTTCTGAAAAGTAAAAGAAACAGATTAAAATAACAATAAAGGAACAGAAGATCACGTTTAAATGTTTTATACATATAAATTCCAATACACCGGACAGTCTCACCATTATACGCCGATCCACAGAAGAAAAATGAAACAGCTAACGGCTACCTGCCAGAAAACGAAATTTGGCCACGAAAGGAAATCAATGAATTTGTGTTAAAATTAATCAAAGAGCCTTTTAAATGTTGTCAAAACAGTTGCATGATGCAGTTTTTGTCCTTTGTTGCTCTTTATTCGGAATTTTGTTTTGAGGTAGTGATATTATAGTACTAACATCACTCACTGGCAGGTGCACTCGAAGAGTTCCCATGATGAACTAAAACTTCTATTCCGGACGATCGACGCGTGGACAATGGTTTGTACAAACAGAAGGCTTCGGTCCAGACCAGGTTAATCGCCACCTTGATCAACAATTTTCTGTTGAATTTCTTGATTTTCGGAAACCATTTCGACAGAAAAGACATCAACAATCGTTAAACGTGTTTAGATTGGACATGCCCTGCAGATGAAAAAGCCAGGTATTACATTAAATGCATTTGGTTCCATAACCATACTGCTACTGATAAACTGGTCTAAAATAACATTCTGAAACCCGCTTTTTGGTTTTTAAAATTCTATTTGAAGATAGCTGCCGGAATAACGTTTTTAAACAGCTGAAAGGATTTGTCATTAGGGTGTAAGTCGGGTGTGATGAGGCTTGGAAGACAGAAGGAAGAAGTATCTTCTTCAAAACAAAACTCAAGTGTTTATATTCACATGCAGCGCAAAGGGCGGTTACAGGGGGAAGATATTGCAGGCCTAATCCGGGTGTTTAAATGCTTTGGCTGCCTTAAATCACTTTATTTTCATGTGCGGTTCCCGTTAGTTACAGGTAAGTCACGGCAGGTACTCCATGGTTTGTTGCGAATTCCTTTGAACGTGGAAATGAAGCGGAGACAGCCGCCGCTACGACATCGAAGCTGGGGCAACCCTCTCACTCCTGTCTCCGGTTGTTATCTCATGGTCTCCGGGTTTCAATTTAGCGGGAAGGACTCCAGCAAAAGGAATTGTCTGACGGTGCGATCATTTTGTCCATTACGAAAATAAATCCAGAGCTTTTCAGGGAGATTTAAAAATAAATAATTCATTTATTCCACGGTACTTCAGAAGAGGTCGTAAAACCTACGCAATGCGTCTCTTGCGTTACCACCAGTTCGAGCACTGACAAGCTTTCCGGCTTACGAACTGATAAGCATAGATTTCCCTTCATAAATCGTTGGAGGTCACGCCCAACCGTTCATGTCAGCCTTAAGTCGATGCGCAGTGCCATTTTCTCCAGCATAATTGTAAGCACCATTCCTGACAACCTCACAATGATTGCAGAGCCACACGCAACAAAACGCTGGTCTCTCTCTCTCTCTCCCTCTCTCTCTCTCTCTCTCTCTCTCTCTCTCTGCCGGGCGAAATGACACCAAGATGTCAAATTTAATACCATGTGATAGTTATTTGTTTTTATGAAAATACTGTCATCAACACACAGGATAAGCATTTATTTAAAGAAAAGCTCACTCGCGGTTGTCTACAAAGATCGTATTTGTTGGTTTGTTTCCTGACATTCTTTGAAGGTCTAATCGTTAATTTTAAGTTTAGATTTCGGCAAAGACACGTGCCCGATCGCCAGACTGATTACTGATTTCACTTCTTACTCGAGAGAGAAAATTCTTGCGATGACTACCCTTTATTCATCTTTCCAGAATTACCTACAGCATTATTTCAAAATAGTTAATAAACTGTTGTTTTATTATATTTTATAAACAAACAAAAAAATGCCTGTAAAACGTTACCACATCAACCATAGGGTTAGAACAAACGATTCGCTCGTAGCCAGACGCCAACACCGAGCATGTTTTAAATAGTTTTTAGAGGGCAGCGAGAAACCAATCAAATGGAAGTTTTGCTAAATGAAAAAGCGACGCATTATCACTGTACATAGCGCGAACAATGAAAAATTGTGCTTCTCGTTCTTCAGGGTTCATGCAAAGATTAGAACAAATGGCTCTCATTCCTATTCATTTAACGGCCTTTATTTTTGTTAAGTCAAACATCAGAATAAAATAACATGGATGATCACAACAATCGTAAGCAACAATTGTTTTCATATTGATAAATTATTCTTTATTGTAATTCGCTCTTTTAATGCTCTGAACTGATTAGTAATCTCATCAGATCAGCCATCAAGGAAGTTTCTTTTTCTCAGATATCTTTATTTAGCTATTTTCTTCTTTTGTTTCAACTCTTTCGGAAAAAAAATTTCTTTTTGGTTTATTCTTTTATTAAATTAGTTTGTGGCGGTGTAGATAAAAGAATTGAAAGAAAGATAATTTGTGTTTTCACTTTTCATTCGAATACTTACTGGACGCAATTCTATCTTCGGTTCATCCCTAATCATCCCCTAATCATCCCCTAATCTACACCTCCCTAGGGGATGATTAGGGGATGATTAGGGATGAATCAAGGAGGATTCGTAAGTGATTTGAAAAGAAAGATATCAAAGTTTAATGCTTTTGTAAAAAAACATTGAAAACAATCCGCATAGCACCACATACTTCTCATAAAAAATAAGCAGAAAGAGTTTCCCAGCCTTCAGTGCTACCATAGTTGTTCAAAGGTATTGATATTCTCGTTGATGAAGAAATGCTTATTGAAGAAAGAAAGCCAAACTTGGAAATCTATGTACAACCTGTAAAGTAAAAGTCATGGTTTTAAAACCAAGCAACCTTGTAAACTCCCACTCATCTTCCTTTCCCCACTTAATCTACATATATTTTTGCACATGTGTAATTATTATTTTCTCCACGGCAACTGTGTGTGATTTGTGAGTTTAGGAATGTCTGGGAAGCATTTATTACTAAATGAGATGGCTCAGGCAATCGTGATGCTTCAAAGAGAAATGACAGACTGCTGTTGCTTAACAGTAAGATATTCATCGTAGTGCAGTTTCTATGGGTACTGAAAAGGTAATTTCAAAACTTTCAGGTCACAAAGAGACCCTCTCCTCAGGTCAACCAAAGCGTTAAAGCCTTCGTGAAGATTTTTTTTGCTTATCACCTATGCCAGAAAATATCATTTTTTCAACAGCACAAATTTTCCAAAATGTCATCCAAACAACAACTATCTTATTTCGAAACAGACAGTTGTCCACAGGCGTTATTTTAGTGATATCTGCTCAAGTTTACCGCCGCTTCATATCTCTCGAACAGGACCCCGTCGATAAATGCGCATGTGCGCCACACATCATTCGCAACTTGAGGTTGAACTATGTGCGCTGTATTTCCTTTACCGACCAGACTAGATTCTGTCTAGACATCAACGATAGATGAGTTTGAGTCCATAGAGAACAAACGATAAAAAATACGCTGTCCTACGCGTTCACTTATCTACTTATTAGTGATGTGCCGAGTTATGTCGACACTCCGCCGAAAAATGGACCCCAGGTATTTGGTATTCGAGATAAAAACATTTTCTGGTCTCGTTTTGACAAATATCAGCTTTCCATTAATACCATAAAGTTATCAAGATCAGTGGCGATTATGTAGTCGCCATTGCTAAGATAAACCGAGAAGGACCGCCGCAGCTTAGGGTTAGGAACATTGGCAAAGTATTACATTCTAAAGTAAAGCGCCTTCAAGAGATCTTTGCACGTGTTTTTGGAAGTTTGCACGTGTGCGTGCGTCTATTCAAATCTTTTTAATTTTTTTCTTTTTCTTTTATATAAAACAATGTGAAACATTTGTAAAGGTATTGATTGACCCTATTAAAACTTCCATCATTAATTATCGTTATGGCAGACGAAATGGATCGATATTCCAATCGAAGAAAAAGGTTTGGCTGTCCGATGGATAAAATCAGACTCTCATGGGCCGGTCACGAGGAGTTATATTTCAAAGGGAACGACAGGGAAAGAAATCTCCAAATGTCCACGTCGCAGAAGAGCGAGATCCATTTGATCTTTTCTTCGGCGCCATCTTCCAGGATCTTCTAGATTTGTGCCACGTTTGTAGCTTAGCCAATAATGAAATGGACGCGAAAAGCGAGCTGGCACAAAGAAGACTTGAATGGCTCAAGAACAGCCACCAGCCACAAAGTGACAAATGGTTCTCTCTCTCTCTCTCTCTCTCTCTCTCTCTCTCTCTCATTGCCCAAGTCTTAGAACGACACGTGGCAAAGGTTTAAACCTATGCATATATTTCCATGTGATCTCAGGCGAATGAAGCGCATGTTATTATCTACAGAGTCTATCTAATAACATAAAACAGAATGCAAGTTTTTTTTTTTTTTTACTGAGAGCACGATTTCTATATTTATAGCAAGAAGTCACACAGGCTTGTAATTCTCTGATCGTACTACCAGGCTCAGAGATATAAAATCAATTTAGTTTTCAGACTTAGCTGAAAGCTCATCATTTGTTGGTAAATAATTAAACTTTTTAGTATTCATCAAATCTTAGCCAATTTTATATTAAATTAATAATAATCAAAATATGGGGACAATTTTTTTTTTACTGAACTCTACTTCACTTTAAAGAAATCATTATGTGGTGTATCAGAGACGTGTTCCACGTTTCATATTTAATGTCCTGTAAACATCAGGACTTCTTGTGGTTTTGCTTTTACCTTAGTCATTAAAGAAAACGTAAAAATGTATTTTTTTTCCAGTGCAAAGGTAAAAGAAAACATTTTCGGTTTAAAATCGAAAAAAGTTAATAAACCCAATTATTACTGAGAAAGAATGTAGAAAAATTTATTTAGTTGTTGTAAGAGAACCGTGTAAAAAGAAGCGCATGCAGATTATTTTTAATGATGTTTTGTCTGAGTTATTAACAGTTGACGAAAGTCACCATTCCTTGTTCTTTAATGAGTGTGAGAAGAAAACTAAATGTTTATTTTAAGCAGTATTTAGATAATAATAAATAACAGTAAATACGAAGATTAGTAGCAAATACAATTTAAATGAAGTATTTTTCTCCTTAAGGCACTCAGAAAGGAAAAGCTGGAGTTGATATTTCATTCACTGCAAAAAAAATCTGTCGTAATTCTTTGACATCGAAATGTTTTTGCCCACAGTGCAGCAATCTACTAGTAATTATTACTTCAACAGTTCATTAGAAATTGATAATACTTGTTTTACAAAAAGGTTTTCCTGCCATTTTAAATCAAAGGGGCAACTTAAATAGGACATTTAACACTTCACATCGTGGTTATCATCGTCGTCATGCTTCATAGCAGAGCCGGAACTCGACAGCCTTGGATCACTATCCATCATCCACAACAGACTGGGCAGAAAGGGTAATCACAACGTGGCGTGGGTCCCACCGTCGATCGATACCGTAGTCAATTCAAAATATATCATTAAACAGAATTTGGTCACATCATAGTAAAGTAGTTTACATAAAATTTATTAACCCTCCCCCACTGGAAAAAAGGATTGGGTTTTCATGAGAAAATTGACATCAGATGTTTGACAGAGAGGTGACAAAAAGACACTGAGATGGCTATGGCTTAGAGGTTAGTACATGGAGGGGAGAGCGCCTAGCTTGGCTGATGGATGGTCGGGACCGATCGTCTTGATGATCCTTTAAATGATGTGAAGGAACACAAGATAAAGAACAGCACACAGGTGAAGAGTCATGCAAAAGCGCTCTGAGTGTATTTGAAACGTTGTTTACCTGATTAAAGGTAACGTAAATACTGCGTTGATTTTCTCTTTTGCTTCCTCATGACAGCCGTCAAAAATAAATTGTCGTCCAGTATTTCTTTATTTCTATAGTATAATCGCTTATATTCTAACGAAAAATACAAATACCAAACCAGAGAAATAAGACATTGCACAAACAGTAAGTAAACGAACAATTTCTAGATATTTAATCTTCTACTAAATAAAGCAGAACTCAGGCGCAAATACATAAGGCAATAACGATACCGCAATAAAAGGTAAAGTCTCGTTAAAGAAAAAGACTTTCTCGACCTGGCATTTGAGAACCTGATGTGTGTCGATTCCCTCTGATCGGCTGTACTTCTGACTCCGTCAGCAAAGGAAGTCGCGCACCTGGGTTAACTTGGCAGTTGTAGTCACACAGAGGTCGTTTTCTTTGTTCGTTCTGTTGTTGTCGCTCATCTCCGGTAGCTGGCTGATCTATTGTGCTCAGTGCGAGCTTTCTCGATTGCCTTTTGCTGCTTCATTAACTAACGTGCCCGAGAATTTCTGCGCTGCGATGTTAGTCAGTCAAGGTGGTAAAATTGCTGAAGGAGAGGGGAATCTTTCGGCTTAAGTACTTGCATCAGAAAAATCCACCGTTGCAAAGAGCGTGGAGAGTAATTGCCATTGGCCATTGGCTCATACGAGATCTAGGAGAACGCCAACTTAGTGTCCAAGCGTATTCAAGGCCTAACAGCCCTGGTACCGAAACAATCAAGTGAGCTCAAGAAATTGCTGCAAATAGTTTTCTTTAGATTGTCTGGAACCCGAAAGTTTTTCATTTTCGCGAAACTGAACGCTTTGGATGAGTCCATTTGTGCCAGCAAGAGAACTTATGCTGTGGAAAATACAACGGTTTGCCACTTCTTTAATGGACTGGTATCCTTTTTTGTCGGATTCCATAACGCACTGTCCAAGGATGAGCGTGATCAGGTCGTCATCAGCACTGACAGAATGTTATGGCCTCTCATCGTATCTTTTCTAGTGTGTTCGGGCGTGCTGAAGATGATATTTCTGATTCTGCTGCAGCCTTCTGTAATGACTCACGAGCTTTCTCCCTCCTCTTTCGAGACAATCGTTCGCGGTGAGATTGCTCTGCTTTCCAGTTCGGATCCAGTTGATTCAGCGAAGAAAAGAGTGCAACTAACGATACTGGCAAAAGTACCGTCAACTTACCCTCAGTGGAAGTGTGGTTGTTCAGTAAATTTCGAAATTTGTACTTCTTTCTATTCTGATCTCTCTCTCTCTCTCTCTCTCTCTCTCTCTCGCCTCCTCTTCATCTCTCTCTCTCTCTCTTTCTTTCTTTCTCTGTCTCTCCTCGCCTCCTCTTCATCTCTCTCTCTGTCTGTCTCTTTCTCTGTCTCTCCTCGCCTCCTCTTCATCTCTCCATCTCTCCATCTCTCTCTCTCTCTCTCTCTGCCGTGCCTCCTAGAAACTGAAAAAGAGAAATACTTAACATAAAATTTGTAACTATTTAATAATAATAATAATAATAATAATAATAATAATAATAATAATAATAATAATAATAATAATAATAATAATAATAATAATAATAATAATAATAATAATGATGATGATGATGATGATGATGAAGCAGCTTGTAAATAGATCTGGAAGAGTCTCTAAAACTTGTTATTTGCAGGTATGAGTATTTCTTACGAACATCAAACATTTTAAAACTCATTAGGTCACCGCCTAATAAAATAACAGGTAGAAATCAAATATCTGTTTGCGGTGCACATTTTAATTATTTCCTAAAAATTATTTAAGTTTACTAATTTATTAGGTTTCATTAATTTGTTATTATACTAGGACGTTTCAAAGAAAGTAATATACCTAGGACAAAAAAGGATATGGATAAAGGCAATTTTTCTTTTGGTTGTTTATGTAATAAGTGCTGAGGGATGAAATTTAAGGTCTTGCGACCTCTGTTAATACAAATGCCAAATGACCACTTGTTTAATGTGCTACATTTTTTGCGAGTTACTTCCCTTGACTATCGTCGTTTTCGCTAACAGAAATGTTCCTGAATCAGTTACCTTTTGTCCAATGCTTATATTAAACAAGATTAATTATTTTATGAATTTAAATAGAAATAGCAATTTCAGTTTTCAAGTCGTCAAAGATTAATTGTATGCTTCATTGCAAAAAAAAAACAACATAATTTTATTCTAGAATAGCGTTTTTAAAGACATTTCTTGTACATCAGTCTACCTATAAGTTTGAAGCCTGTGTGCTGACTTTAATTTCGTTTCTTTGTTCTTTTTTTTTGGTAATCTCTGTAAAAAATAATATCTCAGTTTATATATTTAAAATATATAAATCGATCAAAAACAAAACCTTTACTTTGTTACAACGATTTTTGAGATAAATTCCAGTTTGTTGTTGTTGTTTTTTGTGTCTCCGATGATTTTAATTCGTATTCGATGCAAACAGGTCCGACATTCATCTTCTTCTTTTATACAGTGATCTGGATATCAAGAGAAAGGTTGTGCGTGTGATCAAAGTCCCGACGTATTATTGCAGAGTTTTCTTTTTCAATTTATATACACATCTTATACGTAAGTTCACTAATAGATTGATTCGTTGTGAAATGTGTGGTTTTTCATTAATAAGGTCACATTTATGACTACCATTATAAAACGAAATAGGAAACTGACCTTCACCTTTCATGAAAATGCTATCTCTGGGGTCTTTTGGGCACACAATAAGAAAATTTTTCTTCTAGTGTAGTTAAAAAAATGTATTTGATGCTCCAGGCTGAAGTAAGCACGAGGTTTATATCATGTACCTACACAAAACAACTTAATCAGCGCGAGGTGATTGACGATTAGGCAAATGAAGGCGAGAGTAGATGAACGAACAGAGGGAAGGAAGGATTTGAAGTACAAAAAGGAAAAAAAAATATACTAAGAACCAAAATCAAATCATTCAGTCAGCGAATAGGAATAAAAGGATGACTTTGTAACCAACGAATGCGTAATGAAACAAAATTTGAAACGTATCAGTGGAGACTGAGCCGTTAAAAAACACCACTATAATTCACGTCTCTTTGGTAAATACACCAATTCATCAAAAGTAAATACAAACTCACAATTCAATAGGTGCCTAATGGCTGTATATGAATCGGAGTTCTGATTGTGCCAAACTTTATCCGGTGTATAACCGTTTGCGATTTCCTATTCTGCGGTCTAAAGCCGGATTTATTAAGATACAATGGCACTCGCAAATAAGGTTTACTGAAAACATGATACAAATGTTGAAATCCTATAAGTTAGAAAGACGAAGCGGACAACTGCAAGTATGAAAATCAAGGTGGAGAATCTAATTTTGTCCAGACGTCTACAAGTTCTTCGCGAAACAAGAAATACTCTATCTAAATAACGAAAATAACTCTAAGAATGGACATTACACGAACATTACGGAATAAGGTAAATATGCAAAAGCAACGATGCGATAATTACTATGACAGTGGTCTGTGTGAGATATGCTTTAACAACTGGACAGCAATAAATACTGAACATGTGCCAGTAGCAAAAATATATTAAATGTGTAGTAGCTCTGAAAAATGGCGTAAGGTGGCAATGCAAGAGACTATTCGTAAAGACAGAGCACCGGGAAATATCTGATACTTTGATGGAAAGATTAGCTGTGACGGCAAAAGGCTGTTGCAAAGAATGAAGCTTAAAACACACAAAAAAACTTTAAGATAAATTGCATAATCTTGAGCTAAAAACAAAAAAAAATATGATGGCCTTAGTTAAAGGATGAATATAAAGGAAGTAAAATCAAAAGGTTTCGTGAAACCATGGCAGAAAATGGAAGTTGACGCGAGTTTCATGTAAGCTTACAGAGCAACAGGTAATAGATGTGTATATAAAGGACAAACAAGCTGACTGGTCAGGGTTGACAAAGAAGAATTAATCAGTAAAAAATTAAGAAAATTCTTATGTAAAAAAGATACAGCTAAAATAAAAATATATACATGTTACATTACCATGCTGAAAAAAAAAATAACTGTGGAAGGTTTTATGCCAAAAAACTGTTTCTTTTGTAAAGTTTCATAGAAGATTTAATTATTATGTAGTGATAAAAACTTTAAACACACACACACACGTACACACACACACACACGTATACACACATATATGTACACGTTCGCATACAAAAATAGGCACATACACGAAGTATGACAAACGAACATAAATCTCTATTTGAATTAAGAAATTGAACAAGGAAATTAAAGTGTCTGAATCATGGTCCTAGTAATATCAGACATTTTAAATACAGATAGATGTAATAACACGCCGGTTGAGATTATTTCTATAAAACTGCGTGCATAATTAGAAATTGATAATAAGAACGGTTTACCTCGAATAATTGGATTAGCATATTACAGCGCTTGATGGCGGAAATGACCGAAATCGACAGTTTTGTTTGTCCATCGGGCCATAGGCAATAAACCTCTGAAAGAGTTGTCCATTGATATTTTGTTGGTAGCTCCATAATATAAAAGCATTAGAGTGGTTCGGAATATCAAGGCTGGACATTTTGATTCATCTGCTCAGACTCAGTACATTTACAGTAATATATCTGTTTGTACAGGTTTTATCCAAAAGTGCTTGTTAGCCCGGCGAGCTCGTGAGCGAATTGTTTAAATCACGTACGCTCTGGATCCATTTTGTACCAACCCGTCTACGTGAGCGCCGATGAAAGTGCAGACGGCGGAGAGAGGATGCGGTCAGAAAAGTGTCAACGTGAAAAAAATTGCCGTTCGAGCAATTCCCTCCCGCACTAAGAGGTTTCAAGAGGGTTTACCCCTGAGAAGAAAGGGGGAAAATTAGACGCTTGCGTGGGTTCGATCGTCATCAGTAAGTCGCAGCAAATGTCGGCGACCACATGACCAAACCGAAGGGACAAAAGCAGGCTGGTGAAGAGCATACTAATTAAACAAAGTTTTACAACAATGAAAGTTTAAAAAATTATTTTATTTTTGTACAACTTGAATTCCACTCTCCGCGATCGTCTTCAGTGGTTTGCCCTCTTACTTCTCTAAAAGCAAGTCTATTTAAGTCAAGTGTGCCGAGCATTATTATTTTACGAGTATGAACTACAATAGTTGCAAATACAACAAAAGTCCGATCTATTGTTCTTGTTGTATGTTTGTAGACTCTCGGGTGTATTGCTTCGCACCTGCGTTCAAAGCTAATTACACGTCACTAAACAAGGTAGTGCCTGTTGTTTTATACCATGTATGAAATAAACTTCATAAGGTTCATTTTCGTATTATTTTTATTTTTTTAGGCAGAGAAATAAAAAGTAAAAATAGTTTTGAAAACTATTAAGGGTTTTGACGGCGGGGGTCAGGTAAAAACCTTTTCCGGCTATCTACAGTTATTAATATCAAAATACTAGGGGTAGCGAAGAAGCTGTCACGATCAAATATCAGTGTATATACGAGTATAATTATGGAAAAACGCTCAAAATGTGCACAAATAATGACTAACTGCTCTTGAGAAACGTAATACACGATGCATTATTACAGAACATATTCAAAAACAAAAGTAAATACGTAGCACGCCGCATTAGTACTCGGTGCGTGAGCCCTTTGCTTTACATAAAGCGTGATACCTCGTTGTCATGATTTCATCAAGGATATCGATGTATGACTGTGGAATCTTGTTCTAAATATCTGGCAGCACATTCCAAAATTTACTCATGGTATTCCGTTGATGCCCGACTAATTCATCAGTACCATTCTGTTTAGCTTCAGTGGTGTTCAAATCAGGACTTTTTGCAGGCCAAAGCATCTTTTGCGAGTGTTCCATCGGCCTTTTTACATTTTCGATAGTTTTTCATCACTTTGGCTGTGTGCTTGGAGTCAGTGCCATGTTGAAAGATGAATCCCTACGTCATAAGATGTCTTCCTGAGGGAATGGCGTGATGGATGAGAGCCTACCTGTATCTGATGGCAGTCAGTATACCTTTTGACATCTTTGGCTGATATGCATCTCCACACTTGTATTGATCTACTCACGTGTCCCTCTGTATTTATTGTACACCAACTGACCTATCGCTTTTCAGTCCGCCTTTCAACAAACGGCTATTGATTATTGCCAAACAATTCAAAGTTGTACTACTCGGTAGAGATTACATGCTTCTAGGTTTGGTGATCCCACTGTTTCATTTATACTGCCTATTTCAACCTTGCCGTTTGATCGCCTTTCCTAGCAAACGTTTTCAGGAAGCCATACATCTATTAAGACCACTTTCACGCTAATGTGTATCCTACTACCGATAAACAGATATTAACACCCATATTTTCAGCTAGATCTATTCACAGAATCTCTACTGGCTTGTCGTCGATCTGGTATATAATTTAACATCACTATCGAATAATTTAGGCTTTCTTTCTCAAATACATCTGTATTCATCAGTGGTAGTTTAGGGTACGCTCTGCAGAGTCTTGCATACAGCCTTTTCTGGAACATGAAGCGGGGGACTGCAACCTACCGCATGAAGAAGCTTTCACTAGATAAGGCTTTCATTTCTATACACCTGTCATGTAATATTTCCTTTCCAGGAGCCATAATATTCATCACACTACAATGCCATCACTGCCTATACTTTATAGTCCTGCGAGTGTGGAACTTTCTGATTTGTTGCATGACAGCCAATCACAGGTTATTAAATGCCCTATGAAGCATTTCAATTTTTACACATGAGATGCAATTCCGACACATTTTATTTTAATTTTACACCCAGTTTTTCCTCCGCCTCTGCGCAATTATCTTCAGCAACCCTATACATCTTTAACATTTTCTGTAACATTTTTTTTTTGTCACGACACAAGAACAAAAATTGTGCAGCTCATAAATGTTCGAGTCATTCCCTTAAGGCAGCTTGTCGTGCATCTTCTTACATCTGTCGATCGCTCTCTGAATTGATTTTTGCAAGAAATCTATAATTTAATCCTTTAAAGAGCTCTCATCTGAATCTGAGTCAAAACATGGACACCGGCTATTAAATGATTCGTGATTTCGTTGGTGAACAATACACATCACAACGTAGTCAATAGCATGCAAGGCGATAACTGATGAGAAATAAAGCAAGGTAACAGTAGACTACATTTACTAGTCTACGTGAATTCTAAATACAAGAAATCATACCTTAAAAAATGTTTTTTTTCCTTTTCTTTTAAGACGGAAATTCTGTGAACTCATTCTAGGCAGTTTACTGTAACTGAAATAGAGGATACAGACAAAATATCAACACAATAGAAATAACTAAATCTTCATAGTTTAAATTAGAGCAAAGAATAAAAGTTTTTTAAATAGGCAATTTGAAACGTAACATAAGTAACCTATCGCTAAATAGGTTGTTTATTATTATTTATTTCCAATTGTGCACACCATTTTATAGTAATAATCTCAACCGGCATAAAATGTATCTGATATTCCTTTTTGGTAATGAAAACGTCAAGCACTTCCTGTTCGATTTTATAAGACATACTTTTAATGGGACACATGAAAATAGATTAATTAAAATATTCTGATCATTTGACGCGATTATTATGCTATTTTAAACAAGCCCTTCAATTTAAATCGAAGTATGTTTATTTAGAGCAAAATTCCGTCCATCAAAGGAGAGAGAAAAGAGAAAAAAATAACTTTGGTAAAGTTCATCATTGGCATCCAAAATCAGAAGTGCCGATTTTTCTTTTGCTTTACTTTCTCTGGAAATACATTGTCATGTCTAAATTATCCACCTGCCTTCAGATTTATTAACAAGGAAACAAAATACAGAATATGAAAACCTTTCTTTAAACTGTAAAACAATATATATACTTTGTTAATAATAGGGATGGAGACAGTAACTACGGTTAATATTTTATATTAAAACCACTGACGGAAAACTGTGATATCGAAGTTTTAACCAAGACAACTTATTAGAAGCATGTTTTTCTAATCCAGATGTCAAGTAATAAAATAGCGTTTTTCAAAAAGGAAAACATAGATACATGTATTATTATTATTAGTATTATTATTATTATATTATATTATTATTATTATTATTATTATTATTATTATTATATTATTATTATATTATATTATTATTATTATTATTATTATTATATTATTATTATTATTATTATTATTATTATTATTATTATTATTATTATTATTAATCTGCTATTTTAAATTACCACTATTAAGTCTATATCTTAGCCACTGTATATTTTTGACTCTTTAATATAGAAAAAGAAAAGTTATCTTTTGCAAACTCCAAACTTTAATTATTTTGCAAAAATTTTATCAGGTCTCACCTCAATTATCTCGATTAACAAATAATAAAAAAATAAAAAGAAGGTGGGATTTTGTGAAATTATCCTTTTAAGTTTTATCAAAACTTTCTAAACTGTTGTCTACTGTTTAGCTGCGAGTTTCGTTGGACCGAAGACCGACCTTCAAGTGAGAATGCTGGCTTGATTACACCTAATTAATTAATATATTTCACTTCCGTCCTATGAGAACTTCATGGCTATTAAAGTGGCGATCATCTACTGAGGAAGTAAGCCTACGCATTACGAACGCTCAGTAGTGGACACCATTTGTTAGGTTGCTCTTACAGCGGAATTCACCAACGCCGTCTTGGTCAGGTGCGTGTTGCTGATTCCGATTACGAATTTTTAATTTAAGTTGACAAAAATTGAAAGTAACGTCCTCCTTCTTTCGGTTTCCAAAACTAAAATTGCCTGTAAATAATATTTTTTTTAAAAATGTTATTAAAATGTAAGCGTGTTTAATATTTAAAAAGAATAATAATAATAATACAATGCAAAACCGACGGTATGGATTCCAAACGGTTTCAATGAGAAGAATAATTTGAATTATTGCTACTTTCATTCGGTTTTGTTTTTACGCAGTCTCTTGTTATTGAGAGGATCATGTAGCATTTTCCTGATTTTTAGCATTTTTAGCATTTAAATTACATGCAAGGGTGGCTTATTTTTGCTTCACGCTATCGCACATCTTTGGCCAGTGTGCATACAGTTTATTAAACCAGACTGATAACTAACCAGATAGCTGCCATTCCTAAATATACTACACATCCGATAATAAAGAAACATTTTGCAAACGCGGAAAATGCATTGATTTTTATCCTGAAAAGAAAAAAACAGCGCACAGAAATAGAGAGGATTTACTTTTCTTCCTAATTTAAAAAAAAAAAAAGTTTAATGTATTCAAGTGATTGGATTGACGAATACATCCCCAATTTTATATAGTGGTTTTTCTTGATTACATTTAACTTCTAAATTTGTCGAAAATCAAAAATGTTAATTGAGCGTAGAGTAAGCTTTCATATTGATTCTGAGGAGACACAAACCCATTCGCAGAAATAATACAAAATGGCAATATTTTCTTTGGGTTAAAAAAAAATTAGTTAAATTATATTAATTATTTTTTGTCTTTTACGGCATTTAATCATATTAAATATAAGGTGTAATTTAAATTATACACAGCAGAGTTAATCTTCACGATTGAAGCTTGTTGGTTTTCTTGTATATGGTTGCATTATCTAATATAAAAATTGTCCGGCATTCTGGTAGGTTTACTTATAACTGACCTAACGACTTTTCCTCCCCCCTTTTTTTGATTCTTTCATTTAAAAATCGATAGTGGATCATGCTTGATCTCTTTATAAACGAAACACAATCTAAACTTAAATAAGCGTCTGAAGTTCGTATTACTCGCTTTAACATGATATCTCTGGCTTACGTTATATTGCTTAAGATCTCAGGTGACGTAAGTAATAGATAATGCGCTGAGTGTTATAAAAATGTGACCTTCCGCACTCGTGGCAAAGTAAATCCAATCGCTTTCTTTTCCCTGCTGATGCAGTAACAACGGGTATAATCAATAAATTATTGAGTATCAGTTATAACGTAACCCTGACAAGACTGTTTATTTACCTTCAATGAAAATATATTCACTTGAATTTTAATAAGCGGCATAAAAGGCAGAAGAAAATATTTACACGATATTAAAGAGTCATGCAAACATCATGCAAAATGATCTTTTAATTAATTATGTCCATTATTACAGATAAAACAAAGACCCCCTTTTTATCCAGTACTTGTTTTATTTTGTGAATTCATTTGTTCAGAAACAAGAAAAAATATATATGTGAAGTTGTACATTTTAAAGTTGTTATATTACAAATTATGGACAAGAAAATTGTATTCAAAAAGCAACTTTAAAAGAAAATTCTCAAATAAACATAACTGGTATTGGAATAGATTACCGAAATGATACATCTTACCTCACTCAGTAAAATATTTTCTTTATATACTCTTCATAGTAAAGAACAGGAAGAACATCTTACATGATATTTGAATATCATTCAATAAAGTAAATGTCATTCAAATTATATGCAAAGATCGAGTTTAAGATTTGAAGCAGCTCAGTAAAGAGTAAAATGAAATTTCCTTTTGTTTGTTATGAGTTTTTATTCGGACTTCAATTTTTTAAAGAAATTCCTCAGAGAAATCAGTGTTACCAAATACATATTTTTATTTCACGCTTTTCACACACACACATACGTAACAGAGACACAAGCAGACGCACAGAGAAACACCGACACGAATAGAGACTTCGTGTTTGCGACATCACTTAGACGTCATGTTCTCAACTAACGACCTAGACAGATAATTCGAAATAAGTAATAATATTAATTTAAAAGTAAATGATTTAAAATTTACAACGACTTACGAAAACTTTAAATATAACCAAATATAATCTTACTCAACTTGCTTCCATAAATCTATTTTCTTACGCGAAGTGTATAATTTAGCAATATATATATAGGACCGACCAGTCCCTTTACTACCTCAAATAAAAGTTTAGAATATGAAATGATTTTAAAAAGACAGAATATTTGCCAATTCTAGAATAACAATTTACAATTAATTTTAGTAGAATATTCATGTAGAAGGCAGGAAACTGTCATTTTTGTTGGCGGTGATGTTTTAAAATTGGTTATTGCAATTGCATTTCAACGTCATATGTGACAACAGCTTACTGTACGTTTTAGATTATCCTAATTATATATGCCTCTGTATCAATCGTCAACTAATCGTTATTCATCAAAGAAAATCCCTGCCACATGAAGGTTCATTAGAAGACGTATATGATGGTTATAATTCATGTTGCATTGAACTATGCATTTCTTCCTTTGTCACTTGGTCAGGATTATTATTTCCCTAACAGTTCAGAAAAACAAACCTTACGTGGCAGTAATACCAATAAATACAATTTTTATTTGCAGCTAGTGTCGCAATATTTTGTTTTATATTTCCCTTCAGATTTTGTTAACACGTGAGATTTTTTTTTAGAAATTGATTCTGGTTTTCGTTTTTCAAAACATTTTTCTTTAAATGTTGAAAGAATCAAAGGAAATCATCAAACAAAAGAACAGTGAAAATTTTCTTCAGAAGTAAATAAGCGTAGATAAAGGAATGAAAAAAAAAAACAAAACTGGAAACATTAAGAAAATTTATACAAAGTTTAACACGGATAACTGATTAAAATATAAATCGAATCCGACAAAAATACATTCTTTAAAAAGTTAAGTTAAAAATGTAATATAACGAAACAGAAATTTTGCAATTTAAAAAAAAAAAAAACTTTGCTTTTTACAAACATAAACAGTTTAAAGGAATGCAAATAGCAGCTTTTAATTTGTCCCGGACAAATATTTTCTTTTTTATCAATGATATGGATATTGATAGTACATTTATTACATCTGGAAGCAAGGAAAAAAATTTCCATTTTCCTTGTCTTATGAGTAGACGGTGCCAAAAATATTTTATTACAAACGAAGTTTGGTCTTGTGAATCATTACAGAGAAAAATTTCTGTTGCTATCTTTAGTCTTTTGTCCTCTTTTGGTCTTCATGGTTATTTTAAAACTGTTGGAATTTCCATTGGAATGTTTACGTGATAGCCACATTTCAGAAATAACTGGTAACATCCGACAGAAAAGAAATAAGAAATTCGATCATCCTTTCCAGGTTAACCTCCGGATCAATGAACGCCAGTAGACAAGAAGTGGTCACAACTCGCAATTTATCTGTGAAAGCAGTTCTTATGAAATGGCTTCGTACTCTCTGTAAAGTTAGATATGAAAGCGTTTCTTCGCCGATGACATAAATGTGTGCTGTAACAGAGAAACACCGCGGAATTTAAAAAAAAAAAAAATATATATATATATATATGAGAAAAGTTTAGTCAACATCACTTCACTCTCAGATTTGCATAGAAGAAAACTGAAACATTTTGACTTCCAGTATAAGAAATGCCTCCCGATGCTAATTCGGAGTCATTTTTACCCTAGCAGAGGTGTATGACCTTTATAAAAATATGAATCTGCTGTCAAGCATGCCGGTATCAAGAGTTATCCATATTTTACTACATACGATTGTTGTTGATCTTTCTTCTATTTCGTTTTATGTAAAAAGGGGACAGGCAGCAGGCACAATACATTTGGAAAACCAAACATGAATCGTTTCATTTTTAATCTCATTCTAACGGTAATAACAAAAATATTTCAAGATAAATGTGGAATATAACAAAATAAAAAAGTGCGAAGTAAGTTCCCTTGCAATCTTCTAGTTCTATCATCTGGCCACCTTTTTACTACATTTCCCCTACTTGTAGTCCAAATTAATAAATGGCTAAAAGAAAAAACCTTTTGCAGTTTCTCATCTTAAACAATTCTCTTTCATTGTCTGTGTTTCCTTTGTTTAGGAGAATGATATCATAGAGAACATTAAAAAAAATTAATTTAAAGCAAGAAAATTCCTGCAGTCGCAAGTCGATCATTATTCAAATAAAACAAAGACCTGTTTTTTAAGTTTTGAAGTTTATTAAAGTTAAGTCTGCGATCATTTACAGACAAAGTGGATCTTTGGTTATCGTAACTAATTATTTCCCTACTGTTTGCATACATTCGTTAACAACTTTTAAAATAAAGTTATGGGTTGTTTAGCAGCTAATACTCTGATTAAACCATCAATAAATGGGTAGATAGATTCGTATAAACACATCAATATACATTTTTTTTTGTTTTTATTTTAAAAATCGAAACTGATTTTCTTTTTACATTCATAATGGCTTTTTAGGTCATTCCTTGACAACATTTTTCTTTTGATGCCTTTTAGAGCGATTCTTATGTTTAACCAAATAAAAACATAGGCTAGACAAAATCAGGGCTTTAATGTTTCGGCCACTGTCATGAAAAGATAGGTTCTACTACCCACATGTGTCATAAAATCTGTCTGTACACACATTTGTTTGTCGTTGTTTTTTTTTTTTAAACTTAGTGTGAAATTGCTTAATCTTCCAGTAGAAAGACCGGATCCAAGAGATTAAAGCATATGAAAACCAGGCATCAGCCTGGGGGTCCAAAGCCATTGATAGAAAAAACGATTATTTTTTTTAAAACACGATTTACTGACATTTCGACCGGGAAATGCGAGTCTTACTGGTGTTCATACAGAAATCAAACTTTCTGACCCGGAACTTACTTGTGTCGCCGACGGACGGAAGTGAGCATGACACGAATAAGTTCCGGGTCAGTCAGTTTGATTTTACTTGAGTAAAGCAAACGATGCATCTTTCGGGAGCAGAAAAGCGTAAAAAGCAAGAAATGGGAGGGGAAATCATGCAAGCTGCAAAGGGCAGCCCTATAAATTGCATTATACTACACAACAGTTTGCGTGTATGTTGTCTTTTTTTTTTTTACATATATAATTTTGTGAGCTAAAGGAGATAGATCTACAATTAGATGACAAAAATTTGAATACCCTCCTACACAGGAGTAACACGTTTTTTTTAGAAATGAGATAACAGTCAATATGTGGTGTTTTGTTGATATTTGAAAGGCACTTTTATTCAGTAGTCAGGAAAGGTGATTATCCAGCTCCGACATAGGATTTGAAACAGGCTTTAGGATATCCTGATTGTGTTCATTTGAATTGTTTCTGTCATGTTAGGTCAGTCGTTTACTTCAGGGTAACGCATGAAAATACATAGGTACCCTGTGTAATTCATTGTTTCTGATCAACACCATGCATAATAAATTAGAGCGGAAAGTTATATCATTTGAAAAATGATGTAGCTTGAGTTATGCAAGCTAATACGGTTCATACAACGGTTATTTGTTTTTATTCATAAGAAGGTAAAGATTCCGAAAATATATGTTTGTCTAGGGTCCGGTGGTAGGCTAATCCGGCCCAGAAAATGATTAGAAAATGGAAGTGTTACTAACAAACTGAAAGTAAACAAAGCTGTTTATTTTAACAATTTGAGAGCCATAGTTACGTTATTATTTCGTAGAATTTAGTCTCTTATTAAGTCTTTGCTTGGAGAACCCTTTCCTAACTTTCGAGGTTAGTAGACATTTCGCAGCGAGGGCGAAGGAAACGTTGTTCTCACATGAACGTTTGGCGTCGTACTCACATCTGGGATTGAATTTCTGAATATATTCTGTTTGAAATGATGAATGGCACAAGATATTTAAAGGTGACTCTACAAACCCCTTGAAGCTACGTTACCCAAAGTCAACGAGACCTATATATAATTAAATACCTTCAGCCAGTTATCTGCTTGTTATTTTTTATTCTCGCTTCAGGTCCCGCAGCAGCGTCACGAGACCTCGCAAACTGCTACTCTATTTCCAGTATTTCTCGTGGGAAATAATACATCCGTATTTTCTCTTCTTCTTTAAATACTTGACAGACTCTAAGCCGCCTCGACTATTCGTTTGCGGTTCTGCCTGGAATGGATCGGTGCCACACGACGATGGTAATTGTATCGAATATCGTCCGTAGAATTGATGTAGATTAGGTGAACCTTGAAAATGCATATCTCTTCCACAGCTCTGCGACTCCTTCCTACTTATATTCTGCGCGACTACTGGCTTCTCTGGTATAAATGGGGTTTGACACATGGAAAGAAACCTACCTTAATTCTGTATTGGGAAATTTATGTGAAAACTCTTCTTGTACGATGGGGTATTTACCAAAAAAAAAAAAAGATTCGAGCATCTTATTCGATGAAAAATAAAGTCATCTTTAATTTTTTTTTTAAATGCCTACCAAAAAATATCTTTTTTATGTTGCATGTAGCAGACATCAGATGTCTGTACACTGTCAGCCAAAGGTTGAGAACCAAACAAAGATTTACTTTAAAAGCTTCTAATTAATTGTTCGTGTTATATTAAAATTATGGGTTGAAATGACAATTTTTAAATGACACATAAAGAAGAACAGAACACTAGAACTTGTCTAGTATCTTTATTCTCAAACACCACTCTCATCGAAATAGAAGCCCTTTTCCCTCTGCATGTATCTAGCAGAGTCTAGCCATTCTAAATGTTAATTATTCAAAGCAGACCGGTGTTACTTTCCAAGATTTATTGAGATGTTGCCATGAATGCGTTTCGTTACGTATCAACATCCATAACCCTTTTCTCTCAATTTCGTCCCCTCATAAATTATTAAATATTTCTTATTTCTTCGTGCGCACTGTTCCATTATACTTGCGCTTATCAGCAACTTGATTTCGGGGAAACCCCCCCACACACACACACACACACCATTATACTACAACTGCTACGTTTCATAATAACTCAGCACTATCCAGAAGACCGGAAGAAACCAGCTTTTCTCTGGTAACAGCGAGCTGCGCCGTAATTCCAGAGGCTATGACCTCTCTGTTCCGCCAGTTTGATAACAACAATCAGTTCTGCCGTCTTTTCTATCTTGGATATTCCAAGAATTCTCGCTACTTTTTAAAAAATAAATATATATAAACAACGTCAAAACTTTAAAGAATTATTTACTTACCTTTGGCTTCTTCTCAGTGATGACGGCTTGCAGCAGACGCAGTCTCAACCGTGACTTCCGAGATGTGAGACGCCAGTGCTGCATTTATGCTCACAACAGACCCGTTTGTTACCTGATTGGTCAATTTTTTTCATCAAAACAGCTGAAGTCAATAAATTCTCCGAAGGTGTCGCTCTCAGATTTGCCAAACGCGACTATTTTGACGAGAGTAATTTTAGAAGTTTCAAAATACCGAATACTTCATTTTTTTGTTTGTTTTCACTCTTGTGATATTTTCTAAATATGATATTTAACCAATAGTTTCAAAATAATATCTATTGTTGACGTTTTCCACTGAATTTACATTTGCTTTTGCTTCCAAAGGTTTGGCTTGTGGCGAATTTTCCATTTTAAAAATCGCCTGCTTCTTAATCCTATTAATTAGTCCCACAGTAAACATCACGTTTATTCCGGCGACAGACATCTTGTTCCTTTGGCAGTTTGAAACTAAAAGAATTCCGCCGTGTAGAGGTCGTTTAACTTTTTTAAAGAAATTCATTGGCGCTGCTTCTTTACGGTAGTTTTGCCAAAGTCCCCCTCCATCGTTTGCTGTTTATGCGTTTACCTTCTTTATGGCAAATCGTCGTCGAGAGTAAAGTCCATCTCTAACAGTCTACTGTTCGTCACAGAAATACGGTTACAGGCCCCCAGGATAAAAACTAGGAGCGCCGCAGTGTGTCGCTGGTGGACTGCATCTATAGAAATGTATTTCTATATCACGGAGGTGTATTTTCACATGTGCTGAGATGGCTATTTCTTTATTAGGCAATCCACGACAGTGATCTTCACGTTATCTCCATCTCTATATCGGCCATTAAGGATGAAGCAGTCATTAACACAGACGTGATATTATAAGTCTGCGTGTACATAGAGTGAAGAACTGAAAATCAAACTTTAAAAAATCCTACTGCTAATTAAAGATTTAAAAAAATAAATTATAAATCATCTTTGTTATATCGATCTATTTTCGGAAACTTGGTTGACGAGTGAAGGTTTGCTCACAGTGTTATTATCTCACTTTGATCTGGTACTGCTTGAATAATTATTATGCAAACTCTCTATTAATAACCGCCAGTAAATGTGCATAGATGGGATAATCTATCTATTACAGCCTAGAAATAAAAAGAAATTTGAATTAAATTTCGTCTTCCCTTTATCTTTAATGGCTGTCATATGCCCTAGAATACCATCTTTGCATGCACAATGCTAAATAAACCGTGTCGACACGGTATTTTGATTATTTATGTCACTTCTAATGGATATACAATTTACATTCGTCTCTCTCGCTTGCTCTCTTAGCTTTAGGAATCTTTTCCATAATGCATTTAAACCTGTTCTTAAGGATCTTTGATACATTTGTAAACTTTTTTAACATGTTATATATAAATATATATCTCAAAAACACAAAAAAATCATTCAAATGTTTCACTGCTTGTATTTTTCTATTGCCATTAGATACACGCACAGGTGCTCGACATTGTGCTTGCTAGTACGACAAGTTTTGCCAGTATTCTGCCCTAGGGGTTTCAGTCAGTTCATCTTTCCTTTATTATACTCGAAGAATAAAGCTAAACCATGCACGAGTAGTAGATTCTCCAGCCTCCATAACCAATACAGAATGAAAATTTTAAAATATCCAAGTCTCTACCGAAATCGTGTAACCGAAACGTTATTAATAGGTGCGGATTCTCTGTATTATAAGCGATATAAATGGTACGCTTAAATTCCACAGATAAGTGGTCAGTAGGCTTTCAGTTTGCTTAGTTTTTGGCCTTACGTCATCCATTCTGCCTCATTAGGTCATCCAGGACGTGCCCCACAGTAAAATATCATGGCTGTGACGCCAATGATTACCATAACGGTGTCTTTGTTGGTGTCAGACCATTATATGACTGTTCCTCTTCCAATGGCTGACAGACGTTAGTAATCCACGTAACCTCCTGACAGCCATGAGAGCGATATGTACACTATCGCAGTCAAGGGTAATGTATTACAGGTCAGGTATCCTTTATCCGTACATCTGAAAACCGAAGGCTATCATCCCGGCCGATTTCCGCCGTATGTATAACATATCTGAAAACTGAAATTATCCGAATTCCAAAACCACAAGTTTTCTGATAAAGGATACTTGACCTGTGATTTGTACAACATTTTAGTAGAAGAAACTACAAAGAAAGTGTATAAATATTAATAAATAAACACTCTTTATTTTGCAGTTTATGTTCTTAGTAATAACAGTAACGCATTATCAATAAGTGGAATATCAAAAAACGTAATTATAGTATTACAAAATATTGTTTTGTAATTGAAATCCATTTGCTTACTCGTATTTTGATTTATCCAAGTTCCCACAATAAATTTCAATTATTAATAATTCACACTAATATTTTAACTTATGAAGCAATTTTCAAAGCAATATAAGATCTAACGATAAAAGTGATTACGTAATTACTTTTCTATGCATTAAATGAAGTTGCACTGCTACATATTACAACGGATATAATACGTTTTTGCTATTCAATTATTAATATTAATCCTAATTAAATTATTATCATCATTAGATTTATTTTTTCAGAAAAATGCAAGTATTGTTTTCAGTAACTAAATTCATGTACAACTCTCCTATAGCTTTAAGATAATACCAAACAACTAATGAAACATCAAAAACCATAAAGAATGTATAAGCAAAGTCATATAAAAGCAATAGATACCATATAACACAGAAAGTTATATTTATAATGAGAAAGGCTCTGTTAAGAGGGGTAATAAACAAACGAGTAAACGAGTCACAGATTACCCGTATTAACTTGTGTGTGACATCTTTTCTGCTATAGATATTTTATGCTTGTGTAACTGCTTTCACACTTTTGACAGAAACGATCAAATTTACAGCTGTAATGTGTTTCCATTATTTTGGATGAACCAATAACATTATTCATCTTCGCTGGATGGAATTGGCCACGAGTTCTTAACCATCGCGAAATATTAAATCTTATTTGCGGCAAACACAAGAGCCCTTTTAAAAAAAAATATTCTTTGCAGTGTAAGAGAGATTTTTTATATTTTTTAAAAAGTTACAAATAATAGAAAAAATCCATCCATTAGCGATAGATTTTATTTGAATTTAGTTCATTTCTTTTTCATTTTTAAAAACGTTTTCTTTGCAATCGTATTTTTAAAGCAAATGAATTGCATTATAAATTCTAAATAAATATTTGATTACGGACAGAATCGAGATAATTAAATTCAAACAAACAGTTAGTTTTCTAAATTTTAGCGAATAAAAATAAGAAATAATTTATTCTATATTAATAAATTATTTAAACGAGGTTGTTTAGTTAAAGATTTTGTGAATTAATTGCTTTAATGTGTTTTATACTATTATAAATACTAATAAAATCGCAAACTCAGCGGTTATTTTTTTTTTTTTGTTTGCTTGCCCTTTTCCTTTAATGACTGCATTAAAGACACAAACGCTATCTTGAAACGGAATATAGATGACGTTTACTCTCCTACTGAATAGCTTACAATACCCACACAAAGGTGGTAGGCAGCAGTTTTATTCGTCGATGGGATTCATTAAGAAGAAAAAAACAAAAAACAGGCTAGAATGCATTATTGACCGCTAGGGAACAAAGATTTCATCGTGTTATTTTATCTAACGAGTATCTCAAAAACAAAAACAAAAAAAAATTTTTAATATGAATACCTGAATAAATATTTTCAGGAATTTTTTGTATTTTTCCAGGTTAAAATTACTAACTAATGTTACATTTGAATTTTCGGATAATTCATTTTCAATTTATTTTGTCTTTTCACAGTTTTGCCTCAGTGTTTTACGAGCGATCTTGTTGTAATTGCATATGATACATATATATTTTTATGGTCGCGCCATCCTTCGGAGCGAAAGCTCGTTATCAAACAAAATTCTTTGAATAATATAAGAAACAAAATCCATTCTTAAGTGTTAGTTTAAAAAAAAAACCCATTAAATAAGAAAGATATCGTAGCAGGTATAACATTGCCACTGAATATGCAGTAGTATCCTGAGAAAAAAGAAAGAAAATATAAAGGTTTCTGAGGGAACGAAATACACTTTTAAAAAAAAACAAAAGCAAACTACAATTATTTCTGAGAAGGATTGTTTTTATAGAAGACTGAGTATGTTGGAATAACTGGATTTGTTTTCTTGAGAATAGTCGTGTTGAGAAGTTGTACATGTTTAGAAACCAGCCGATTTGGATCATTAATGTCGATTTTTTATGAAACCTTAAGATTTTATATTTTTTTCCTATTTGAACACAAAGTGAGGATTTCTTCTTATCTCTTGGTCTACTTTTATTTGTTTGGCTTCTTGGCTACTCCATGTTTTACCATTCCATTTTTCATCACACCATCTTTGTCTGCTTCTTTAATATACCATTTAACACCTCCTCTTTTGGGGGATCTATTGCCGACCATGACTTCTTTCTTATGTTGCCTATGCCTTTCTTCTCTCGCTACTACCATTTCCTTTTTATTCCATTTTCATCTGTAAGCCCCTCACACACTCACTCTGTAATGACCTCACCTTTCTCTCTCTCCCTCATCATCATCATCATCATCTCTCTCCCTCTCTCATCATTCATCTCTCTCATCATCATCATCATCATCATCTCTCTCATCATCATATCTCTCTCTCTCTCTCTCTCATCATCATATCTCGCTCTCTCTCTCTCTCCCTCATCATGATCATCATCATCATCATCTCTCTCTCTCTCTCTCTCTCTCTCTCATCATCATATCTCTCTCTCTCTCTCTCTCCCCTCCCTCATCATCATCATCATCATCATTCTCTCTCTCCCTCTCTCATCATTCATCTCTCTCATCATCATCATATTCTCATCTCTCTCTCTCTCTCTCTCTCTCTCTCTCTCTCTCATCTCTCTCTCTCATCTCTCTCTCTCTCTCTCTCTCTCTCTCCCCTCCCTCATCATCATCATCTCTCTCATCATCATCTCTCTCTCCCTCTCTCATCATCATCTCTTCATCATCATCATCATCTCGCTCTCTCTCTCTCTCACCTATTTTCTGTTAATATCTTCACGTCTCTTTCAAATATGCATTGGTCAAAACTTTAATTTAAACCTGTTATTTAATTACTTTTATCGACATCCAGAGACCGTTTTTGCATGGTACTTACTGGACATTAAATGTAGAAGAGAGTCATTTTCATACAAATGCCATATAAAGATGTCCTTTACTCTAATGCATCCGTTAACGAACAGATAAAAGACTCTTCGTCCTGTGATGCTACTAAGAAAGCTACAAAAATTATTCGCTCTTACTGCCAGTGTCTGTTACCCTGTGTATGCCAAAACTCCGCCGTCCCTAGATTCAATCAATAAAATGGTGTTGGAACGTAATAGGACCCAGCTATGTCGTTATATACCTCGATCACCTCACTTATTTACTTTCTGCATCTGAAAACCGCTCTACGTCGCTTTTTTTACTCTCTGCAGTATTCTTAAGAACAAGGCTCGATGCCTTTCCATCTCATTTAATTAAAAATACTCTACATATCCACAAAACCGTTGCCTCACCAAAGACGCGTTGCATAAGATGGAGAGAAAAGAAAAAGGAGAGAAAATTACTGGAACCCAATCTGACGTTTAGCATTTATGCATTCACCTTCAGCGATGTCTTCACAAAACATAATAACGCATTTCATCCAACTTTTAATTCATATCTGGTACTTAAATGGTTCAATTACATTCACGGCAGTAATTCGCAATAAGACGTTTGTTAGCGGATTTGTCAGTATACAAAATTGGAATTTTGCACTAAACAGTACTAAAGTACTTTTTTTTTTTTTAGAAAATACCTTTTTCACAACGCAACGCGCTATCATTTAATTCTTTAATAAGGTATCGTGTTGTTGTTTATCGCAAAGATTCTGCAGAATGTTTCTAGAATCGTCCCGTCTCTAGATCAATAGCCAGCAGCTGATGAGTGCCAGGAAGCACCCAGGGATCTTGGGTGACCTTTGACTTGCTTGCGTACGTTTATTCTCTCCCCCTTTTTTTTGTCATGGCTGTATTACTATTTCTGCGATCCATTCCACTAACCCCGGTTCTCTGCATAATATCTGTAAGCTAAGATTGGAATTTTAGATTCACGTCTGCCGGTACAAATAACGCTGTCGGGAGGCAATATTAAAGCAAAAGGGAAAACGAATGGAGGGGGAAGAACTCCCCCCGGAGAAACAACAATGGATATAAGTAATTTTGCCGGAAAGATATCTTATTGATAGTTTTAAACTTTTATCACACGTTTTTAAAAGAAATTACGTTCATTTAAATAAGATATGAATGGTACACCGGGAGACAAATTCTATCGGGTTTTGTGTCATAAAATGTATTCATTGCTCTAACAAAGGACGGTGACGGTGGCCCAGAAAAGATGCTTATGTAAAAATGAACGTATCCCTTTAAATATTGATGTTTACGTCTTGTCGCAAAAATTCGATTCGCAATAAACAAAAATTGAAGGCCACAACAGTGGTACTGGTGATGATTCCGTGGCAATTGTTGCCAGACACAGCAACTCATTCCCTTTCGCAGATTTTCTTCTTTTTTTTCACTTCCAGGAACTGGCGTACTGCAAAGTTCCCGTTTAGTGAAATTTACTGTTAGACTGCCCTGTAGTAGGCGCATCTTCTCGAGAGATTACTGCATCGAGGAAGATGCTTAGTATGACGGCGTTCATAACTGTCTTCAGTTGGCTTTGTTGTTGGAGACACTTTTACGAGGTGGCCCACAACGGACACTCAGCCTGTTGTCAACAAACATAAAGTTAAGGCATGACCAGCTGCCACTGTAGTTATACGTGCAGAGATGCACATTTCCATAGCCAATAATAAAACCACGTGTGAGAATAAAACAATCGCATCAAGAAGTTTTTGCAAATTCTAGACAGTCATTCAATACGGCGTTTTTCGAGATGAGTTTACAAATATAAAAGAGAGAAGGCGATAAATTTGCGCAGTAAATTTTGTAGAATCATTGAAGGAACTAAAGTGCGAGATTGTTCAATTCTGTTTCCACACCTTTTTTACTATTATCGCAAAGTTCTGAATGTGCATATGCGTTACATTCAGTAAGTAGTACACATGCATGATCAAGGTTATGAAACTTTTCAAGTATCTTAGCATTAACTTAATTTGCATTTGCTAACTAAAATACGCAACGAACATAAAGAATGTGATCCGCGTGTAATATCGTGGCGTGCATGCATTTTAATGAAGCACAGAAATGGCGGATTTGGGCTATAAAAGAAGCAGACTGTTTACAACACACTTTTATCTATCATCTGCGGTTCAGATACATGGAAACCAATAAATACTCTTGGCAATCGTCCTCCTTTTTAAGGGCCAAAAAGAAGACCGACACACGCATTGACATTAGTACCATCAGGGAATCTGCAACTTAGATTTTTAAGCACACGCTTAGCCACATGTTATTCATTATCAACGGCTCTTTTGTGAATAAGAAACAGATAAATTTACCGAAATTCTTTTACTGGTATATCGAATGAAGAGACCATCTTCACGCGGATTTTACGCGGAGTTACATATGACAGACATCCAGTGTAAATATCTTTCCCTGACAGTTTTCTGGTTCTTTACGTCTGCCATAGGAGAAAATGGAGAAACGACATTTTGTGTTTCGCAATTCCTTTATCATGTTTTTCTTGTGATTTCCCTGCTGACCTCATTGTCAGTAGAAAGTGGACATAATAATGGCAGAAAAACTATCTTGACTTAGTTTTTCACAACCAAAATAAATAAAATGAAATATCATATGGAGACCTACTCTTCGTTTAGTTCATGTCTACCGCATGTTTTTCACTTCTTTCCAATGTGCTGCAAAATTCTTGTAGTAAATTTGATCTCTGCTGTGAGGATAGTCATTACAACCACGTGGTCATAGCTATAAGTTAAGCACAGGTTTAGTATCGCTTGATAATGTCGAAGTACAATACTGCTTTTAAAAGGAAAAATGGTCCGATCTTGTACTGATTACTGATGCTGAAAATAATTTTTGAAAATTGCAGTCATAAGCATTTCCCTTCGCCGTATTTGGTCTTCAGGCTGATTTTAATAACTAAATTAACGCTATAAACTATGTTTGTGAACTTATTGTCTCTTTTCTTTTGTTTAAATCCATTTATTAGTAAATTTGCGTTTATATGCATATGATAATCCCATGAACATTAGAACTGTCATAGAATACTCAGTAGAACGTAGTAATCAATTCTTCGTCTTGGCGGGACAAATTGAGTTAGAATTATCAATTTTATTATTTTGTTTGTTCAATTTCACAGAAATGTATCTGATAGCGGGGATCACTTGTGAAATTTCTGTTAGCGATCCTGCCTAAACTTGATAGTTATTCCGGCTCGGAAGACGACGTAGCTTATTATGTGACATTCTGTAAGACCTTCGACAAGCGGTGGGAGCGATTTCTTCGCGATGCGACTTGTGATGGCTTTAGACGCGCAGCTTAGATCGTGAAATCAAGATCTTCGATTACCGAGAAACTCCGAAATCAAGGAGCTTCTAATATACATATAAGAATCTGACCGAAGCCATGGGTTAGCTAGCGCACTACGTAGTACGCTTGCTCCTCACGACAACGGTTGTGTTCCATTCTCGGTCACTCCTGGTTGTGTTGGCGATCTTCTCTGCCGGCCAGTTCCGCATCGGTCTCATTCATCTTCTTGTCAATAAAGTTCTACTAGATTACGTCTGTTAAATGCTACGCTAGTAACAAGCCTGCGTGAACGGAAAGAGTCAACTGGAAGACCAGGCGCTGTATCGCACACGTATAAAGAGAAATCAAAAAAGGAAATATAAGATTCTCTCTCTCTCCCTCCCTCCCCTGACGTCATATCTCTGTCTCTGCAATGACGCTATCTCTCTCTCTCTCTCTCTCTCTCTCTCTCTCTCTCTCTCTCTCTCATTTAAAACTTAGAATATGTTTGTAAGGAGTTATGCTAAATTATGGCCTTCTAAGTAATTGGATAGGTAAAGAGTCCTTGGAGATACCATATTCTTTTACACAATAACAAAGAAAATAGAATTGGTTTCGCACACCATTACAATGGGCATAGATGCAAAAAAGGCGCATGCTGCAAGGTATTTCATTTATTCCTGTTGTATTGTTCACTTCATGGAGAAGTATGCTACAAAGAAAAAAGAAGTTTTCGAATTCTTTTGATTTACCTGTTGTTGTTTTTTTTTTCATAAGGATGAAAAATTAAAGGTACTTTAACACGTTCTGTGTTTTATAAACGTGGTAATTCTTTCTACATAAAGCGAAAGTGCTTTGAAAATATCGATTATCCGCTGTCATGCCCCTATCTCTTTCTCAACATCTGTACAATGACATGATTATTCTCAAAGGAAATGTGATTGATTCTTTCTCGGCAGTTTATATAACACGAGCATTAGATGCACGAGTGTAAACCATTCCAGTCTTATTGAACCTGAATGAATGAAGTGGCCGTTAAGGAAAGATACAGATTCTGCTGACATTCTAGGATGTTAGTGAAGAATAGAGAGAGGGGGGAGTGGAAGTGATGGTTACTAGAAGTGCAACTAAAAAACGATTTTTCAGTCCGAGTTTGGATATTAGTAATTTGACAATATTATTAACCAGTTAAACTTAGATAATGATAAGGTTCACACTACAAAATGTCGTCCATTCTGAGTCATTAAAGTCTACCTTTATCCTTTTTCTGTAAAATGTGCGGGTAACAGCATAACATTTACCAGCGTTTAACGATGAAGATACATTTTACATTATATTTGCAGGTACACAAAATATTTCTGCCATTGTGTGAGAATAGCAGTAAACGATATACATTATACAAGGTTTAGTTTCTAATTGTATTCCTCTGGTAAAAAAAAAGCATCTGAAAACTCTGTTGAGTAGTTTTATCGCGTGCGATATCTGAGTAATTCATTTTGGTTTAATCTCGTGTTAACTAAATTACCCTGTGCCCTAACAAGAGCTAGTTCGTTCACTGGACAGTCTCGGTGTATTCAACAACAGAAGCCTGTCACAAAGATGTCTGTCTTCGGCCGAGGTATACCAGCGTTTAATCTGCAAACATTCGCCTGGTATCCGTTAACATTCAGACAGGTGTAATCTATTTTTTCCTATACACCAGAAAACTCCGTTTCCTTTCCTATATTAATTCAACAGTCATAAACTTTAAATAGAATTTTAACTGATGATTCTTCAGCGACTAAATGAAAAAAATGAATTAATAAACATACATTTCAATATTATTTTACTTTTAAAATAATAGATCGAATTCTCTTTTATTGTTAAATTTTTTGAAAACAATTTTCTGATAATGATTCTTTGTAGTAGCAACGAATGACAACGTACTCCATCACCTGTAAGAAATAAAAATAATTTATTGAGAGCGTACACGAATAAATAAGAATAACCAGAGCATTTATGTGCATTGTGATGTTTCTAGTTGGCTGTCTGAGGGATATAACTTTTGTCGTATCTAAAGATAAATTTGTTAAGACCACAGCCTGAGTTTTGATGCTAACAGTTCACCCGAATATTTGTGATGGATGATCTCGCAAGGTCATCGTCCGAACATTCCACCTTTAGCGAAACAAGAAACAAAGATAAAATTTATTAATTTCATTTTGATTTTAAAAGATTAACTCTGAAGCAAAGAGTAGAAAATATGATATAGACTATTTTATTTCTTTTTTATTAATCTTATCTATATTAGTATTTTTGGTAGATTATACTTATGTCTAATTTAATACGTATGATTTATAGGTTTATTTTTTATTCCTTAATTTATTTCTTGCCAAATACGGAAAAGCGTATAAATGGTCAGAGGAATAAATGCAATAAATATTTCCTGTAACTTTTATCATCTTAGACTAGAGGCGTAACGATGGATATCATCCGGCTCCTTTGCCAAATATATTTTACCCTAAATTATTACCGTTAATATTGATGAATAGTTAGCTAATTACTGATATCTGTAAACTCTGCTAAGATATAAAAATAATATCAAAGAAACGCTTTTATTTTGGTTTTTTGCGATTGAATGTATTTATTTGAAGCAAATACCTTCTGAACCTAATGTTTACTGAAAAACTCGTGATGAATAAGCTAAAGAATAACATTTTCTCTCTCTCTGTACTGACGTCATCTCTCTCTGTACTGACGTCATTTCTCTCTGTACTGACGCCATCACTCTCTGTACTGACATCATCTCTCTCTCTAGCTCTCTCTCTCTCTCTATCTCTCTCTGTCTGTCTGCCTCAGACTGATTGTCAGTTAATATACTATTTGCATCTAACGATGCTAAGTGCCACCCTGACTTCACCTTTAAAGTTTTAATTAAAGCATCAAAAGACCATCTCTATGTGAAATTTTTATGGCATACATGAATGACAGTAAGCGCTATGCAACTGTCACGCAACGACTCTTCGGTAGTTGATGCATTCATCAGATTAGCTTTACAAAGCAAAAATAATGCAGCAAAAGACGCTAAAATACTTAAATACGAACTAAACATTACCCAACCTAATCAACAATCACCGTGGCAACGGTTTCCGACAATAAGGGTATTATTAAATCAAATGTCTGACACAGAGAGAGCGAAAAGCTAAGGTTGCCTGGTATTTGTTATCGTATTTAATTTCACTGTAAATACTATGCAAAGATATCTTTCGAGTTTATATGCCAGCCAGTGAAGCAAAAGATGAACTCGTTCTACAGTTTTAACCCTGCAGAATGATTACATGTTTGTCTCTGTATTTAATGTCTATAGTTACTCCATATTACTTGAAAGTTGTGTTATGAAATTTGTTTTAACGTATGTCTAAGGCTAGTGCCACACGTCCTAATCCTGGCAGTGTTGAACATCTCTCTCACAATATCTGTCTGTATTTTGTTAGAGGATGACGAACTGGCCAGGTAACGGGATTTGTGCATCGAAGCGCTTTGATTGATTTATTGTACACCTATAAGTTTCAGCATAGTTACGCTTCGCAAATCCCTGGCCACTAGGCATTGGATTATGTTGAATGACTTAATGCAGAGTGATTATTGTATCCTTATTGACGTTATCAGCTGCCAATAGTTTATGCATACGTGGTAATAATTGTGGTAGTGCTTTTCTTATAGAGATGAAGTATCCTTTATCCGAAAAGCTTGGGGGCCGACTGGGTATCGAAATTAGGAAGATTTCGGATTCCAGATATGTTATACATACGGTAGCCATTAACAGTATTATTACACGATCAAGTTCATCATTGTTTGGCCTACCCAGAGTTTTTTTCTATTATGCAAGAACTTTTGAGGTTCACTTTCACTATACAATTTCAATAATCGCTCTTTCTACTTCTCTAAATCATATCTGCTGGTGACACTCTCAACAGCCCAACTTCTTTGATGAGCAAACGATTCCTAGAAATACTGGGTCTGTTTCATCTCCGGTCATCGACATAACTGCAGCTAAGCCGAGCTAGGATAGAACCCAACTGGAAGGAAATACGGGACGAACATGAGCTTCGTGAATACTACGAAATTGCAACCCAAAAAGTATGAGTTGCAGAGCAGAACTGAGCCCATCAATGCATTCGCATGTGTGACGCGACGATTCTGAAATGAACGTTAATCTAATCACATTTTGTGAAGAAATGGAAAAGATTGCAAAATTTTTGTTTACAACTTGAATTAAATTTTATAACGACGCTCAGTTAAAGGTCTGATTCCAAACCATTGACAATAATGCACCATGTTTACTAACACAGAATAATCAGTTGCAATTTATATATTCTTCGCGGGTTATTACCGATTATCGCGACTAGTTTCGCTAAGCATTGACAGTGGGCCTTACTGTTTAACATTCTGAACACTAGGGTTTCCTTTACATGAAGCAGCTGTAGACCACTCTCGCACGCTTTTAATGGCACACGGAATGAACCCGCCAGAATTACCACCGTGAAAGGTCAGCGGTAAATATTTAGCGTATTCCAGTCAAACTGTAAATTGGCATCTCGTCGGCATTCCAAAAGCAAGATAATTGAAATGCATTAAGTATAAACTCTGGGCTTGGTACCATTCTTGTACACAGAGACAGCACAGCGATGCCGATATTAAATTTGCGATGGCATTTTACGAATAATTCTCCAAACGGAAGCAATTTTAAATAATGGTGTTACTTAATAAGGAAGTTATTAACGCATCTCCATTTTGTAGGATTCTGATTAAAATAACGACATTATTGTTATATTCATATAACTTATTTTTGTAATTATTATTCTGTTTAGGTGTATCAACTTAGGCTTGTTTTCGTTGTTAGATTGGGGATTTTTTATTGGTTTTTTTCTGTCGAAGTCGGAAGTGACGGAACACACTGTAGCGTAGGATTGGCAACGCCTCCTAGCGGACAACCGCGGCGCAGAGCACATCAACGACGAAAGTCACTTCAGTTATAGAGAAACACTTAATCAGGCAAAATCAGAAGCGTGGAATGGAGATCCGGACACTGAAAGAAGTAGCAATTACTTTTTAAAAACAAAAACTTGGTTATCGGCCAAGAGGGTTAGGGTTAACCCTTCGCCAGCCGGTTGGTCGCGCCCTGCACGGTCACCTCTTAAAATCAATCGAAGTCGACGAGATGTACGACAGAACGTTAAGCTCCATTTATTAAGTTGTGATAACATCGTAGGTCTTTAAACATTTTAAACTGAAAACGGGTCCGGGGAGTGGAAGGGTTCGCTCCAGAAGTAAACAGAAGGGGGTGTTCTTCTAGAAATAACGTAAGTACCAGAGGAACTACCAGGCAAGAAAAAATGTAGTTACTAATCCACTCACGATATGTAAAGTTTATTTTTACACGACTCTATAATACCAGTGGAGTCTATTACAAGATCTTTACTAGCATTAGAGCCGTGTTTTGTGTCCGCTGCCTATTTATTAACTCATTAAAGATATCTGAGCCCCATCTCTGCGCAGATTTAAAGGAGCGAGAGTTTAGACACGATTCCGTCGTCCGCTATTTGTCAAGCTCTGCTTGAGTATCTCCGGAAGTCAGTGCAGGCCAAGCAAAAGTTTGATGTTCGGAAATATTTGGTTTTTTTTTTTCTTTCTCCGAAGGATTTGTTTGTGACGGAAGTATTCTTTCTGATCGGTGCAACTGACATTATTTAAAGCCTTGATGCTTATAATTATTGATTCTTAACGGAAATAACTCTGCCTCTGTGGCGATGAGTGTGGAAACAGGTCCAAGAGTAACCGTTTATAGTTGGTAAGCATAACTCATTTTTTATGGCTGAATTAACTCTGACAGTTGTAGTAGTGCTAGGCTACTTCCTGTCTCTGTATTTTCATCCTCTCAAATGGCCTGCCATCACCTTTTGGGCACGAATCCAACTTACCCTCTTCGGAAAATTATCCACAAGCTTGTGTATCATCACCATTTGGAACAGACGTGAAATGTGTTCTTGACAATTGAAGTCGGGTGTGACATTGTCCATTTTAGCATAAAACAGATTTCTTTTTTCAACCTATCAACCAAAATTCACAGGTTGCAAACTCTGGCGTACGGTATTTTGATCCAAAGGACAGAGCAAGAGACACTGAAGAACCTAAATGGAGTTATCTTTGTCTCGCAGAATTCTCTTATTCCTGGAACTAGCAGTGTTCTGTAATTTCAGATCTGAGAACGCCTCAAGATACCTACCTCTCAAACCTAATTAATTCGATTTCAGGAACGAATACATATAAAGTATCCACTGTCTGTTAACTCTAATTTACCTACATGATAACAGATATAATTATTAGAAATAAGATTTTTGAGTAAAAGCATTGACCACTATTTGGTCCACATATGGCAGATAAGAGATTTTAAAAATTAATCCGGTGAAAGTTAATAGCACTAAACATTAAATAAATAAAAATATCTTTATTATAGATTAAATTCAACATAAGACATTGACACAAAAAATAAACCGCGTGTAGGATCTTAGATTCAACAAACAAATTATACGACACTAAATTTAGGCAACATTTCAAATATTATGCTTATAATAAAGTTATAATGATTCTGATAAACTTTGGTATATATTATATAATATCATACACAGTGGTTTAAGAATAAGGACTTTCAGAATAAAATTATCGCATACATTCACCACTTTTCCTTTTCTCGTGTCGGTTGGCTATTTTTTAATATGAAAGACATCATGCAGTTTTCTTTGTTGGTTGCACTACGTTAGGGCAGATCGCTTTGGAAATAATCAGTAAGGTTTCCTATCTATTCCTCTTTCTTATCGCTGTTGTCAGCCTCCTTCTTGTATTTTTTTTCTTTTTGTTCATCTATATAAGAAAGCGGTGCCAAAATTCCTTTCCTGATTCTTAGACCTAAAGGGGCTTTCGCAGTTGGTGAAGATACAAACATCTGCCGGCGTTTTGGACAACAAAGCACCGTCTTATTCCGGGTAAGGGCTGAAACAACCAATCGGAGCGTACTTTTGACAAACCTTTGCTCTCACGTGACATGTGTTGTTTTTGACTGGGTCCCCGTGTTCGCCGATAGCAGAAATGGAGGACCGTCTTCCCTTTGTTCGCTTCCTCGTCAGACAGCGCTCACGCTGTTTCGTGTAGACATTTATTACCTACCCTCAGCTGATTTTCAAGAACCAGACGAAAAATCGGAAAATGTACATTTAATTTTGTTTTCTCGCACATGTTTTTTGTTCTCTTCTAATATAAATTCAAATTTAACTTTAATTTTTGTTCTGTGGAGTCTGCGAATCGCCTCGTAAAGTAATTTTAACATCCTATTTATTTAAACTGCATGCAATAGGAAATGGTTTATTGTTTTCAGTTTATGGACAATATTGCCCTCCTAGACAGATCAATCATTGTTTACCATGTATAATGTTGATGGCTGCCATCGCGGCAAAAATAAGCAAGTACTTCTACAAATGTGGTAAGGAGAACTCAGACCCTTTTGCGTTAATATCTATGAACACAACAAATTTATTTTGGATGATGGCGAAGTACTGGACACATTGATGTTCAATCAAGTACCTGAAGTCTATTTTGAGCCCACATAATACTTTCGTCCCCCTCTTTCTCTTTCCTTAAATCTAAAATGATTTTTTCCCCTCTATTTTTCAACTATAATACACAGATGAATGATTATTCCAATTTTGTGGCATCTAGAAACGATTTATTTCGTAGTATTATTCGCCAATACTTCTTTTAAAGCTGATTCGTTATGGGGTTCGAGGTAAATAAATAATTTTAAAAAATACTATAAAAAATCAAAATCTAACAAATCCATAGTCGAAGTCAAAATCACGCGTCCGAGCATTTAAAAGTCTCGTTATCGCAGCCATCATTGTTTATATCTGGTCAGCCAATGAGAACACAGTGTATCATATCTCTCATCCAATCAGAACTCCCCCATCTCAGTGAGTCAAATTTTTTTGCGTTGCACATCATGTCTCTTTTAATCTTCGCTTATTTTCATTAGAATTCGCGTGAATATCGCCTATAATGTGTGGTGAAAGACCTGCAAGTGATGGCGGTTTAAATAAGATAAAAATTCCTCGTTAGAGTATCAGTTTAGAGTTTAAAATGAATGTGCTGAGACGGTTGGAAGCGGGTAAGCGTCAAGTAGATGTTAACCGATCCTTAAAGTCATCATCATCAACTGTTCAGACAATCTTAAAATGCGCTGATAACATCAAAGCTTAAAGTCAGACCACAAAATCCGTATCTTCCACTAAGTTAATACGTATCCGAGGCCCGCGGTTGGAAACAATGGAAAGTAGATTAATAATTTGGATAGAAGACAAAACACAGCGACATACGCTTAAGCCAGGTGTTGATTATGGAATGGGCTCAGGGCATTTCACCCACTTACAAGAAGAAGCAGAAGACGAGGAATTAAAGACAGAATCGCGGCGAGCCGTGGGTGGTTAGAATGTCTCAAACCCCGTAGTAACTTGAATAATGTACTCATCAATGGTGAAGCAGCAACTGCTAGTGAGCGATCATCCCGGTGAATTTCTCAGCGCTCTCAAAGAAATTATCAAACAAGGAAATTAACCTCACCGGTTTGTTTTTAATGTCGACGAAACTGGGCTTTTTGAAAGCGTCTACCATCTCGAACATTCATCTTGCGAGATGAAAAGCATGCATGCAGATTCAAGGCTGCCAAAGACAGACTAACTGTTTTATTATGGGGGAGATAATGCTTCGGGAGATATTAAGCTCAAACCCTTCTCGTCTACCACTCGGAAACACTAGGAACCATGAAGGGTTTTTCTAAACAACATTTACCTGTCGTATTGATATCAAATAAGAGGCCTTAATATTTTCATCGGTGAAGCATTATTGCATGGAAATTAACCTTGAGACTAGAGCACTTTTAGTGCTCGATAACACCCTGAAATCCATGACAACCTTCGTACTTGCATCCCTATCGAAGGGCTGTACCTTCTGCCAAATAAGACGTAATAGATAGTACAGCCCCCATGGACCAGGTTTTCATATCTAATTTCAAGGCTTATCGCCTTCGTCGTACCTTCAAATCTCTGGTTGATGGCATAGATGACAATTCTGAGCTGTCGATAAAGGAGTGAGGGAGATCATAAACGTTATGAAATCTGTTGATAATAAGAAGTGCATCGTGAAATGAAGTTACTGACATTTGTATGGACGGCGTTTGGCGAACATTATGGCCTAGAATATGCAGCGATTACGTAGTATTTGAGGGGCGGAGCAGACACCCACTACTGACATCAGCTGCCTACTCAACCAAGCGTGGATGGAGTTAATGTCGACAATACGACAGAGGTACTCGAGTGACACATGGAAGAATTAGAGAAAAGGAGAAAGAAAATAATCAGTGCGTACAAGGGGATGCCGAGGAAACTGGAAATAGAAAGACTGCGATTGGAAGAAAGTTTTATGCTCACCAACCTCATCAGAAACCATCACTGAAATTACAGAGACATCGGAGACCTTTTCTGAAAATAACCAAGACTGCGTAAGCAGCTCCTCGTGAAAAGAGAATATCCTCGTTCGCATCTCGTGCTACAGGTGGGTTCTTCATGAGAGGAAGAGGTGGGAGGAGGAAACAGCGAACTATAAGCGGATTCTTCAAAAAGAACGGCGGCATCATTCTCCCACCAAGATGAGGCAGGCCCTGGTCCATTGTCTCGGCTGTGGGACCTGCCGCCCTGCCTCCTTGTGTTACTGCTGCTCCGATGTTTTGGTGGGTAGAGTACGAATAAAGTAATTCAATCATGTTTAGTTTTAATTTTGTTATCATTTTTCTTTATCGTTATTTTCAGTGGTAATATAGTACGTTTATCGCTGTTATGCCCGATTTCTTTTTTTTATCACTACATTGGTAAGAGATAACGCTGTCAGCGAACATCTCGTTACCTGTAACGGTATAATGACCTCAGCGCAGATTCGGTTAGCAACTCCAGTTCCTTGTTTGGGGGTGGGTGGGAGAGATAAGCATCTTGGGCGTTCAACGAGTCATTACAAGGTTGTAGCTAGCTGCTCTTCGTTAATGGCTTTAGTTAGAAATAGTATCTGTTGGCGTCGTTGTATTAATAATACTAACATCGGGGCAGTATGTGCGGCAAATAACAGAAGCGATAGTGAGGCATACGTTGCGGAGATGACAACAAATAACAGCAGCTGTAAAAGTTAGTAGCTACGACGGTAAACATAAGTATTAACAGAACAGCATCTGGTGGCCATAATGGACTTCAGGGAAGTCAGCAGCAGATGCGAAATATCGCGGTGTCTTATTTTTTTCTCACAAGACTGTGTGAATATTACGCGTGGAAACGCGATTTTTGATTTTTGTACAAGGTTAACTTGAATTACTTCCAACTCGTTAATTATCTCCTCCCTTGAGGGACCCTTGGGTGGGGGGGGAAATCTCCGCAACTCATCTCAGATCTGATCCCTGAGTCCGTGAAATGCCACAAAGAGCGGAGATGATCGAGAGGATTGCACATACAAAACTAAGTTGTGTCCTCAGTCATTTATATATCGTTCTGTTTCGACATTTAATAATGCGTGGAACCTTGAAAAACAGGATTTACAAATTATTTATTTTTTGGTGGAAAAGATTTATTTCAAAGTTTATAAATATACATGGAAAACACAGCATATATGAAAATAAAGGAATGAAACCAGCAGAAAATTAATTTTTAAAGGCAGTTATATTTGGAGGCGCCGGGTAAATGCTCACCGATACATTAGCAGATCGATTTTAATCATTTCTGATAACATATCCCTTCCTCCTTTGCTCTGTATCTCCTCGTCCGATAAAACTTTCGCCCTGTGAAATTTTTTTTTTTTTTTTAAATCCTAATCTCGGAATAAACGATGCAGACGGACGTCTTATCTACGACCGAAAAACTTCTGGTAAATTTAATAAATTCCTGCGAGGGGAAATAAATTTTTTATGACCCAAAATTTTCTGACGCGAAGATCCACTCCATCGAAAAGTATCAGAAGCTGCCAATTCTCATTTGTCAGTTTCTTTAAAGACCGGTACGTACAAAAAAAATCTAAACGGATCCCCGCAAGAAACTCTCGACATAATGGTATGCTATCGATCCCGAATGACCAGATAGATAAAATGATCTCCTAAGCAGATCGGACAACTATCCAAACGTTTAAATCTGACTCTAACTACGATTTTAAGAGAATCCTCATGATAGACCTAACCCTGAACTTTAAAAATAAATCTAACTTGAGCTAATTAACAATTAACCTTATCGGAATTAAAAGTGTTCCAGCTAGTTATTTGCCTTGTAAAATTAATGGTGTTTGCTCTGATTGTGCACTGGAGCGAGAAGCGTCAGTTGGGATCAGCCTCCAGTCCCAAGACGTAGAGAAATTATTCTTGCTTTTGGTGTTCGCCTTAACAGTTCGATGCATTCAATAAAGTTTATATCTATGTCTGTGTCAATGGTCAACCTACTCAAACTTTGCTGTTTTATTTAGTTTCCAGGCAATCAGGATATTTTAAAATAATATTACCGTTAAGACTAACCGTTTTTCATAAATATATACAGTGACCAACGTTCTGGCTCTTATAAATAATACTCTTCAGAGTGTTAAGGACAAGATAAACTTTTTACTGTCTTCATCGCTTATCAACTGAAAAATAATAATGCAGCGTCACGTTCTCAACGTAAAATTGGGGTAAAATCATCTTTGCCAAGAGTTGAACGCCTTTAAAGTGAGTAGTATGTCAGGTATGTTTCAAGCAGTATTATTTATTATAAACGGTGGAGTGATGTCATAAACATCTGGGAAATGTTTGCATCTACTGGCAGGAAAGAAATCCCATCACACTTAAACGCCCAGAGGTTTACCAGTAAAAAAAAATTAATGGACCTTAACTACTTTCAGACGAGAGAAGGGTTGTTATTTCTAACCGAAACAAAACTTGATAAATGAAGGGGAAATAGAGCTGAAGAAGGGATTCCTGCCGACAGGCGATTTTCTTGTAAATTATTTTTAAATTTTCGATTGGCTGCATAATTTATGTGCCTAAATATTGTAATACGGACGTGTCCTGACGTTTATGATACTTGTCGTTCCTATAAGACGTCACAGCGGTCAGATGCTGCACATGTACGAATACACTGACTATGTACTGATAAAATGTAAAAGCCATAGCACCTTGATATAAAAGAAGACACGGGGCAGAAATTACTATTTCAACGTTTCGAAGATCTTTATGGCGCTACATTTCAGATTTTTTTCTCCTTATTTCACGTGACGACTCGAAGTTTGTATTGCTGCGATCAAATAAAGGTGTACAAGAATATTTCATGACTCAAGTGGGTGTTCGCAGGTGATTCCTGGAGCGCTGGTGGAAAGAGAGAGGAGGTTTCCGTTTCGGAAGCATTCGACAGGAAGGTCTTGCTAGATCTTTTTGATGCTGAAGAGAGGCCCAACGACACAAGCAAAAGAAGGCCTAAAGAACTTGGTGGCAGTAACCAAAGATGTCATTAGCGGACAGAAGTCGAGGACTTTCACAAAGTAAAAAAAAAAATGTATAAGTTCGAATTCCGTGAAACATTAGAGAGAAACGGGAAAGACTTGTGCTACCATTACCAACGACGATTTCGGAGAGTTTATAATTTCCAGCTTGGGAGAAGATTAACATCGTTTCTTCTGAAACTCATCTGGTACACCGATTCCAAAATCCATCCGTGCATACTGTGTCGAAACAAACAAAGAATAACCATGCTTTTTGATTACAGCACTTAGAATGCAAGAGCAGCCGACAAATCGACAAAACTTAACCAAAATACCATTCTTGCAAAATGTACGCATGTGGTTACACCGGATACTGAATACCGAGAAGACACGTTCGGAGATAACAGCATATGCCCGTATCATGACCGCTCACTACCGACCTGCTGGACACAGGACCGATTTGTAATTCTACCGTCAGAGATGTGCGAAGAACATTTCCAATCGTCGGGAGAATTTCCGACATGTATCGAGAAATTTTTTTTACTTCTTAAATCGAGAACGCGACCGCTTCGACTATAACACAGTTTGTTCGCAGTGTACTTTGACAAAACCTTTTTGACGCTGTCTTCGAGATAACGACGCTTCGGCGTACGATTCTATTCTTCTCTTTTAGTCAGAAATCCAAACGTGTACGTTCTATGTGGCTTTACTAAATAAAATATTTTGGTATATTTAACAATATTCTGATGGCGTGTTTTATTCTTTTCTAATCGATATATTTGTCATGGGAGCAAATAAATGATTGGGTTTCTACAAATGATCAAAATCTGCGATAGCCATATTCTTCCAAAGCGATCTTTGTTGTACCACCTACTGCTGGTCAGGTTGTTCTTCTCACGGGCTCTGCTGCTAATCTACCTGGTGATACATCAGTTGGCTCAGCTAGAAGCTAGAAATGCTTTTAGCCACACGACTGAGTGCCCTAATCCTGATAAGGTTATGGCAACCTGATTCTCTCTAAAAGTAATCGCTTGGCCTGAGATCATACGTCCTTCCGGTTCTTCTCGCGATGTTTCATGTGGATGCGTACAACTAAAATTTTTCATCAGCTTTAGAATCTAGACGGTTCGAAGCATGACCATCATCTTCTTTATTTGTTTGCTTCTGCATTCGCAACTGTTTTTGTTTCTTTCCGTAGAGTTTCAGGTGTCTGTTATCGCAACCTGCAGAATTATTTCAACCTTTGGAGCTGATCATATACCGTCATCTCATTATCGGATTGAAGGTTATACATATCGTATTTTGCAAAATTGAACCAAGTAAATCCGCTCCGCGCATGCAGAAGGAAACAATTACAGTATTTTTTAAAGTTTCTTTTCCTTTTCACCATCCCTCCGTGAAGAGCTTCGTTTTCCTGCCGTGACGTCAGTAGCAGAAGAATGGCTACATTGCATAACTATAAAAGACAATGTGTGCCTAGGACTTTTCGTGCTAATGACTGTGCTAAGAGGAGTCAAGCCACCTTTTAAGAGACCACGATAAATGCCATTCGGGTGGACACTAGTTTTGGCTTATTTAGCTCTTCTTCAGTCACAGAAAAAACTTAGACGCTGTTTTCCTTCTGTTACTGACGGCGGTTCTCCAGTCCTTCAGCACCAACAATATTCTTAGTACTATGGTCATTTGGTTATCCGTCGTATGTCATTCAGCTCTCTCTATATATACATTTTGTTTTGCCATGTCTCTTGTCAAAGTACCGATCATCAAGCTTTTTCTTTTCGCCAGTCTACAGAGATATCGGCTATTTCCAAGAATTTTTTTTAAAAATTTCATCCTCTTATGGTTTTTTTGGAGCCAATGGACTTGGTCGGGTATTTCGGTCTGCCGGCTTTCTTTGCGTTTAACATGAGTTTTCCAAATCTAATAATCGCCTTCATTACGAACATGGTATTATAGACTATCTGAAAGAAGTTGCGGAGACTTGGGGATCTATATATGACTCTTCCATCCTTTGTCCTTCTGTCTTTTGATATCATCTTTGACCACTTTTTAGCGTAGCTGCTCTTCCGTGCAGTTTGTATTATCAACCCTGTTTCCAAACTATCAACGGATATTTTTCTCTTCTATTTTTACTCTTGCTTCTTTTAGAAACTGTTCTGCCATCCATGTTTCCATATCAGGGTTAAATAAAAATATTAATTAAATTTTAGCTTTCAGACTAGTTTCAAGATGTTCAAATACAGGTTCTATAATTCCGATCAAGCCCTTTCTCATTTTTCCGGCTTGTTGCCAATGTAAACTTCCCAAATGTTTCTCTTTTTTTGTTTTTATATTACCCCAATTGCCTGATAAACACTTTTATTATTATTAACAAGCATGTACTGGCTGCTTTATCGCTAAGCCCTGGGTGTTTTCCCAGTGACTCATCCCGACCGGTTCCACGTTATCATCCCAAAAAATCTCCAGCTTCAGACAGCCTCTGTCACGTTTAATCGTTTTATTCAGCATTCCATACACCGCCTTATTTCACTTAGGCAAATTAAAAATGATAAAAACCCGCGGACAAGGCAGCCTTCACCTTTTTTAACGAACAACAGCGGTTATAAAGTATCAGCAGCTTTGTAACAAAAAAAAGTATTTAATAACCATTGATTTCCTGCCTCTGTCGACAAAAGGCGGCGTCTCCGGACGATCGGGTTACCGAAAGATACTCAAGCTTCATTGAAAGGTTCTTATTTACTTTGTGGCTTCGGTTTCGTAAAAGAAAATAAAGCAGAATACCAGAAACAAAACAAACAAAAAAATGATGGGTGGTTTCCGAAATTCCAGGAGAGAAGAAAAAAAAAATGGTCCTGTTGGCAGTTTGAACCTCGTTCGCGACCGACTCGGTTTCCACTCATGGTTCGTGCGATTCTTCTTCTCAAGTCTAAAATAAAGGGTTCCATTAGGTGGGGAGGAGGTTAGCCAATCGTGCTGGAGGTTACGCGATTAACCTCTTGACCACCGGTCAAAAGCTCCTTCTATCGTACCCAGCTAAATCGCTCAGTCACGAGGGTCGACAACACACCTCTCGCCTTTCTCCATTCCAGCTGCGAGATGTGCCTACACCCCAAAAGTCAGGCCAGGGTTCCGCAGAATAACTGTCTGAAACAAACCGGCAAAAAAAAAAATAAATCGCGTAAAATTATCATTCTGTTTCGTTCTTTGTAGAACACACCTCCGTCCATCCTTGTATTCTTCGGTTGATTACAAAGTCACTCCTATCTAATTAATTACAACCATCGTACAAAACATCGTGCAAATAAATTGTCCTAATCTTGAATAATTAATATAAAGATCCAAAAAAGGACCATCTTTAGTGCAAGCAATTGCCAAAATTATTCGTATAATCCTTCTAGGAAAGAAATTTCCGTAATTTCCCCTTCCACTTGCACGTCTATTCCCCCATCATGTTCGGCACCCACTCTCCCGTCTGTTGATCGTTTTCAGCACTTGCTCTTTAGTCTACCTTTACTTCTTCACCTTCGTGACACTTCTCCAAAGGTAATTATCCCCTCCGGAGCCAGAATGTCCGCCGCAATCCTCGTGTCTTCATCTCTGACTTGTATGAAAAGAGTAGTTAATATCTTCTCAAAATGTCTGATGGAAATAAGTGGTTTGTGAACTTCTTTTTAAAAGAAATATGGTTTGGCAGATTCGAGAACTTCCGCGTTTGAATCTATGACCACGAAACTTGAAATGTTTTCTTTGTCCAGTAAATCAGCCTCAACATTTAGCTTTTATTAAATGTCTGGTTCAGCTTCTATTTTATGAAACCAACTTCGATAAGACAGTGAAGAACTAATGAATCTGATGTGTTAGTAAATAGAATCCTGAGACCAAGGATTCTTTTTTAGCACTACGGCTTTACTTTGCAGTATTAGTTTGTGCACCGAACAGAAACATTCCAGTTGATTCTGAGAACTACCAGAAAAACATAACAGAACTTGGGTTTCTGCTTTAGACTTTAAATATTAAAATATCAGAGGCAGAAAGGTCCACGTCAATAAGTAACCAAGCGACTGTTTTTACGCCATATGTAATCGTATTTATTGTCTTTTAATATCATATATATCAAACGATCATCACTATGGCAGCCATTTAAAAACAAGTTAAGATTACCTGAGTGGGTTGTGGTCAATTACAATCGGTAAATTTACTCGCTGTTATAGTGATATACTTCCTAATAATGTATAAGTCTCTGTTTACACTAGTAGGACTCACGCTAAACTGTTTTCAATTGATTATTTCTTATGTTAGCAACTAGACAGATATATATATATATATCGGGCTTGATAGTGATATTTGCCTCGTCACGCATTCCTGTCGAGTATCGAACCCGGCGTGATTGCGAGGGACCCTTAACCAGAGTTCAATTCCGTCGTGTGTGTTTATCAAGCTATCCGTCATTATTGCTTATGGTTTTATCCAGATACACTACAAGTTATATGTGAGCAGCTGAAGCCTTTTGCTTTCTTTGCTGCCGAGTTTGTGTGTGTGTGCTGTGATGTGACTGCTGTGGCCAATGGGCCTTTATGAATCGTATTTACTTATTTACTTTTGGAGGTGCTATGAGTATCTATCTGCAAGATGTCATACGAATTTAACTATAGTGCACATATTTGGCAATAAAGTGACGCTGAGTCAGTAATCATTGCTAGGATTAATAGAAATCCACTAATAAGTGAAAATGATATTTAAAAAACGCGACGTATTTAAATCTTCTTATATCTAAAATAATAGCAAAGAGTTAAGAAATGAATTGACTTTTTAAATCAACAAAAATTGTTTTTTTTTTGGAAGTAAAATTCTCACTTCCACACCACATTATTTGGAGAATTCGAGGAATCGTTATAACCTGGGGCGGAGTGGCTTTGAGAAGCCATTATTTTATTTCAAAAATATCGTGAGGGAGAAGCCACATTAGTCTGTTTAATCAGACTTTCCTTAACGACATTTTCCTGTGTTTGAGGGGGAAATGTCCATGAAGAGAAAATGAGATTTAAAAACCTTTTTAATTTCTGCAAATTAAAGAAATATTTTGCCAAGATATTCAATGTTCTCTTAAAATTGCTAAGCTTTGGGGATAAAGCAGAAAAAAAACAATATAATATTAGAATATGCTAAAGCCTTTTAAAAACCGAAAATATAGTGTATACTCATTTGAATTTTACTATTTTTCTTTACCTCGTAAAATCAGTCAAATATCATATTTACTTACTAAGGATCACTATTTACATAAAGCTTGCTGGCATTTAAATAATTATGGGAACTGAATAATTTTCTAAGCCACATAATTTCTTTATTCTTTATTGTTGTTGTTGGTGTTGTTGATGGTCACGAGATGATGCCTCTAAAAATATGTATTGAAAATATCTCATTTTACGCAGACACCGGTTCGTTTTAGCAAACAAAATATATACGTTAACAGTCCTCCGTTTTTTTATAGCACAGCTGGCTGAAATAACTAACCAAAAGACGAGGCAATAGCTTTGTGCTTCTGGATATTATTTTCCTAAAAAATCTGGCAGTTTCCTGCTTATTTAAATACCCGGCAGAATATTTGTATTCGAGATATTTCTTCTAATGTATTTACTTTATGCACATCTACACAAGATTGTAAGGAGTAATGCATCTCAATTATTTACAAGAAAGAATCTTAGATTTTATTCATATAAAATCTCGTTTTTCCTTTTAAAATAACATCAGTATCCTTACTCCACAAGTTACATCACAGTAGTCATTGCAAATGGAATCTACATAAATGGAATTTTAAGATGAGGTCCTGACAAAGGAGGAGGAACTCTGAGAGAGTTGGTGAAAGACTGCAGTGTGTGCATGCTGACGTCCCATTAGTTAGATCAAAATGTCTGCGGGATAATTTAGTTTTTATCGTAGTTTACCAACTGGAAACGTGAACCATCAAGTGTCGCCAGAAATGAGGATTCTGTGGAAAGGGGGGGATTGTTCTGGTATTTCCATGAGCTGTGATATTTTGTGTAAATGAACTCGCGGCCTAAGGTTTGTTTTTTTTTTTCTTTCTCTCTGTACTTCGACCACCCTAACCCGCACATAAAAGCGTAGGGTGGAATTGCTCAAGTTTCTACTAACTACATATTGTGTATAATGAATTGGTAAATTCTATCCCTACATGGTACCTGGTGACACATGATACATGCATCATTTGTCCTGAGTTTGATTATAACCCCAGGTGCTTCCATACTTCAGCTAAGAATGGAATACACGGGTTAGAGGTCCTTTGGAATTGTCTCTAAAGTAAAAATGTAAAGAAATTTTTAAACATTTTCATTAAGCACATTTGTAATATTTAAGGTAACTGTTACCTCGGAAATGCTAAACAACAGCGGATGAACATTTTTCTGAAGTGATTGCTTCTAAAGAAAACCGAGAAAGGAAGGAATATAAACCAGAAAATCGGCTTACTGCTTTATAGCTTTCGAGTTAATAGAAAGTCACATTATCGCTGAAATAAACGACCTTCGGAGAATTATTAATAAGATGTGCATGAATTCGTGACGCAATTATTCCCATTATCGTAATTAATGATTGCCGATTGACGCTGGTCGAATCAGCGGTTGTCAGTTTGAAGAATGGCGATGATTTGCGATATTCTTGGCGTACACGTTTAGAGTTAATAAATCACTGGGTGTGCACAGGTGTCCGCGTAATTCTGGAGCAGAAATGGCTCGGAGAGGAAGGGCCTACATAATGGACAGGTAGCGGGCTAGAAAGAGGCTTGCCGAAAACTGCTATGCAAACCTAATGAGCGACCAAAAAACGAGCCAATATCGAAGAATGAGATCGATAGCGGCACATGTATAATTTCCAGAAACGAGCGGATATGAAAGATTATGATTGATAGGTGTGGTTCAAGCGAAGAAAAGTAAACTTTAAGTTTTGTCAAGTAAGGAGGGATTGAATCCGTTGCGGGCACATGGTTTAAAAGATGGCAAAGGGAACATTTTAAATGCCGTTTTTGTTAAAGGGTGTACAAGTTCTATATAAAATCCATTTCTCTTAATCAAGCGGCAGAAGAATAGCAGGGAATGCCTTTTTATGCACTATTTATCTTTCAGATACAGCGAGGTAACAATATTAAAGATTACCGTATATCGATGAATTGCCATCTTATTTATAGTTATACAGGAAATAATAAACCACTTCAGAATATTCCTCTAGAAAGTACAAAGCTACACCGTAGCACACGACGCTCACTTAAGATTACCTACTAGAAGAACGGAGTCACACGTTACATTTTCATCCTCAAACTCTGTAGCTTACCACACTTAGCCTTTTTCTTTGCTTTCTTTATCATTAATCGTTAAAATCTGAAATAATTTAACAAGGAAAATATTTATTCCATATCAGGAATTTTGCACAGTGATTTATAAAGACGATTTATGTTTGGGTTGTTTTCTTATTTTTTTTTTATAAATTTTCTTTCTGTCTAATTTAGACGGCTTCCTCCATCGCCGGAGTTATCAGTTTCCACGCCAGAACTTCCAGCTGTTTCTCTAATCGGCGAGAAGCGGGCGTTGGGGGGGGCGTGAAATCTCTCCGCGCATCCTAAGTTAGAGTCCCCCTCGACATCTCCTTAGCAACACGTGCGACCGTTGTTGTTCTTGGACGCCTTGTTCCCTTTGCATGCTGCATCTTTCCCTTTTATCGGTATCGGCCCGGCTGATTTGGCCTCTCGCGGCCGACTTCTATGGGAGGGGGGGGGGGCAAAACCATTAAAGCATCGCCATATAACAAGGCGGCGGGTCTCCAATACCGCCTCCTGCCATAAACCCGGATTCCGTTCTCCGCCAGCCAGCCAGACTGCGTAGGTGACCCCTCCCTGGGAACCCGTCAAAGGACGTCCTCACAAAGTTGTAACTTTCAATTAACGGAGAAAGCTAAACAATTAATTATCAATATTCTAATTAACAGCAAGCCAAATTTTCGGTAAGTCCTTCCGCTATAACTGGGTGATTTATTGTGCTTTCCCATTTTTAATTAATTAACCCTCCCCCGATGAGGGGGGGTGGGGTTCGTACTTCGTTGTATTTTTTTGTTTGCTGGTTTATTCGTCGGTGATTTGTGCGTCAGGTCAGAGGTCAGTCGGCGGTAAACGTCACGTGAAACCCTAAACCCAGGAACAGCCGTGCGCCTTTATCGTAAGTGCCAGTAGAGATCACGTTGAAGCGTGGGGTTTTACTTTGTCGCTGTGGAGTTCGGAGTGAAAGCAGAAAGGTACGCCTTTAACAGGTATCCACTCATCCGTAATCCCGGGAAGTGACGACTAACGCTGTTCCTCGCTTGGAATATCTAGGTCATTGTGACCTGAAGCATCAGCACGCAAACCCATCGTGACGTCCTAATCCGTCTCGACACGATCACATTATTCTCTCTCTCTCTCTCTCTCTCTCTCTCTCTCTCTCTCTCTCTAACTCTTGCGAATTTAATGTCTCCTCTCCGATCCATTCAGTTTGTGGACGATGCGGAATTATTATGCAAACGACAGCTGCGCAAAACTAACTACAGTATATAAATAAACTAACGTAATCAAGCATCGCCAATAAATCTTTGATACAGCAATAACCTTCTATCCTTCTTCTGCGTAATAGTTGCAGGTGACAGACACGTAACTCAATTTTAGCTCAGAGATTTATTTAACAATAAAAAAAAACAAAGTAAAAATCCTGACATGGCAAGCGATATATTCCTTTACTCTCCATTCCGGCAGCTGCATATCAGTGAACAATTCCAGATTTTAAAAGCATTCCGCCTTATCGATAATGGCGGGAGAAATTGCGTTTCGACCGGTAATCGAAGTGTTTCGGAAAAAAACTTCGTCAAATTAGATATTCGTCAGCGTCGACTTTCAGGAAAACGTTGTACGGAAACAATCTAGAAGAACAAAAAAAAAGAAAAAAGGTACGTTAAAAAAATGAACTTGCAGGGTTAACTTGGTTTCCCACCATTTCGTTTGCAAAAAAAGAAAAAATCGATGAGCTTACGTATTTGAGTCTTCCCCGGTTGCCACCGGTCGAGTTTTGACCTAAGAAGTGTTCTCCTAGCGCTCGTGTTCCTGAAAGATTTTATTGTCTGAGTTAAGTGAAGGATCAGATGTGAATAGCGGCCATTAGTAATTGGTCACCTAGTGGTAGATTGTCGGAACTACTGCTTCTGGAAAAGCTAACACGCCCACTTTCTGGCGTCTTCATGCATCGAGTGGGAACCATTACTCGAAGTAAGAAATAACTATTTACTTTTGGACACCATCTGTATAATTAGGTCTTTTCGTGTTCTCTGGAAATCCCGATGACCGATCGTCTAAGATCTCTGGAAGTTGATCGAAAGCTACTTCCACACGTGCGAGTCACATCGGAAAACCAGGCATTTCAATAAATGGTTTTCCTTTGACCAGTTTGATTTCCTTGACCGGAATCCACGCATAAGAAACCGCTTATTTGACGCATCTCGCCATCGCCTGACGTACACGAAGATAACTCGCCAATGCGATCTCATTTCGCTGCGATTACGATTGCGGTGATAATCCTGTGTGGCTAAAATCCGGCCCATATCGCGCTGAGTAAAGTTGAAACCGGATGATCGCCTGGAAAAAAAACAAAAAAAAACAAACCTTTCGGAAACAGACGTCAAGAAAATCTGGTATAAACTCGGTTATAGATGACATCGGAGCCGATTTGCGCGACCCGTTGAAGGCGACACGGACGGATATTGGAAATGACGGCAGGCAGCCAAACCCTGACTGACGTCCGTCGATATCTGAGCGGACAGAGAGATCTCCGCGCGACATTAGTGAGCACTACAACAATTCTCTGATTTATAAAAGGGAAACAAACGGTTTTTTTTGTTTTTTTTTCCATCTTTAGTTTTGATATTCGGTTTGACGACGCACGTATACCAAATCTGGTATGTCAAAGATTTAAATAAAAAGAGATTTTCCCATGCCTTTATTAAAAAAATGGAATTTAAACCAATTGGATTAGGCTATAATTTTGGCAACACCAGGAATCCTAGAACACTGTTTCCTTATTTATTCTGGTGGTAATCCAATTTTTTTCCGATCATACTCATAGATTCCCTTTATATCGACGTAGTTATGAATCCTGATGTTGGAAACGTTAACCATTGTCTGTTGTAAGAATTTAATTGATTCAGGGTTTGGAATTACTAAAATAATTCAAGCGCCTAGGGCACGCTTCATCGATTCTATCCAAGTCCTAAAGGTTATTTTTCTCCAATTTTCCCCTAAACATATGCATTCTTAGAAAAAAATTGCAATGCCCTCATATATGTTTAATTCTTCATACCTTTTAGGTTAATACCATTTATATCGTAATTTAGCCTCAAGGTTTCTGTAAAGAAATAACATATGACCGCAATGCTTCAACTGTTTTAATCTCCAGACATATAAAACGAGGAAAAGATATACATGTTAACAGCCGTCCTTGTTTTCAGACCATTCCTCTATTAAATACAATTTCTATTAGTCATGGAGTTTAGGTTTCTAGAATAATCGGAAAGCTTAACCCTATCCACAAGAACTTTTGTTAATAACGCAATTCAATAGAAAAGGTTAATTAACAATCACGTGCGTTGCTATTATTAACATGAGTTTTCTCAGAGAATGTTAGATAAAGACAGATTTTTAGCTGGTTAATGAATCAGCAAACAGGTTTTTTTTTGCAGTCGTCGGCTACATCTTACTCCATCCTCTTGATTTCTCTGACCAATGAATGTTTCAATTCGTCGCAGCCGTAAGATAACGGAAATTATCTCGACGGTTATTCCCCTTAATCTATAACCGACTGAACACGCAGTAACTTTAATTTCAGTACGGAAACCGGATATTTTAAAAGGTACATGGCAATCACCCGCAGGAAAGTCATCTTTAGAAACAACAACAACAACGACGACGACGACGAAAGGGCGTCAAGTGGCTGACAAATAATCTCCACTTCATCTTTGCTGACTCCATTAAAGAACCAAAATGGCGATCTTTGCACTAAAATGGGCGGCTGGTATCCCATTGCTTAGAGCTACTGGACTGCCAAAGAAAAAGACACGGGTTCGAATCCCGATGGGGAGCGACTCGATTTGGCGTACTACCGCCCTGGCGTGGTTCCTTAGCCAGGCCCTTAAGGGTTTTATTTCTACGTGAAAAAATTAAAACGTCCCAGTAGTTTTTCCGGAAGTGTCGGACCACGGATAGCGTACAATTGGCAACGATGCCCAACGGATAATTGAGGCACAACGTCCGCCAGCCGTTTTCCATTATAGAAATGTCATCTCCGCGGGGGGTGGGGTGGGGGTGGAACTCTCTCCCTGATGTCATGCCCGCAGATGCAAGCGCCGAAATACTCGTGTTTCTATTCCGTCGCGAATCGATTTCATCTTTACTCAACTGCTGACATAAGAACTTTTGAAAGTAAATCCTACCCACAGTCACAACTATATATATATATATATATATATATATATATATATATTGAGTTTGATAAATATCGCAATGCTCCATTCGGCGCCAGACCAAAATGTATCTCCACTTCGTCTTTAGTGAATGATGCACGGAACCAAAACGTCAAACCGTACATGATATTTGCAGGGTGCTGGATACAAAAGATGGTAAATGAGACGTAAAGATGTTTTTATCCTGTTGTTAGGCTGAGGACAACTCTTTTAGCGTCCATATCCGGAGCCATACGTATAAAGTCAGCCTTCTTATCTAGGCCTTCTGTTATTTTATTGGCATTTTGGTGTCGCTGTTAGTTCATCGTGTTTTAATAGCTATTTAAGAAGGGATTCGTACGTTTATATTTAAGCCATTTGTAAGATTTGCGGAAATTAAAAGTACGCTATAGGTACACGATGAAGTTTCAGCGCCATGATGTAAATATCATACTCTTTATATCGCTTTCTTGTTTTTATATATATCTTTTAAATGAGGGATAAAAAAGGTCATTACTTAGGGCTTTGGGCAGACAAATGTTTTACTCCAAAGAAGGTCGTTCTATTTCCGGAATGTATTCTGCAGATTCAGACATTGCGCACTAAGTGAAAGAATTTCTGACCTGTTTACAAATGCAACAGCGCAAAGGTCGTATCTAATCTCTGATAGATGGCGGGTGAAAACCACTCTGTAGTCACTGGCTATGTCGGGCTTTACTTGACATTTACAGGCATATTGAGATCTGCCTTTGACAGAATGAAAAGTCCATCTACAGCAGTTGCTTAACGATTGAAATAAATTGCCAAACGACGAAGTTTACGCGTCATTTATTCGGCATTAAATATCAAGTATTCTAAAGGTTGTGTTATTATGAGTAAAATGTAGTCTTCTGGTTCCTTGTTATTTATTGCACATCTTTCAGCCCCTGTGATGTTAGGAGGAAAAGTGTTAACGAGTGGGTTCGTGCTTCGATGGTATATCGGGTCACTTTTCGCGGCAGGTACTAGCAAAGGCGGGCTTTAGATGGCATTTACGTGTGTTGAAGGTCGTATTTCGTCTATATTTCCGACATAGATAGGGCACATAAAGGATACTGAATGCGCTTTGCCTATTAAAAAATATCTAAGTGTTTGAAATCTCCGTATTATTCTCAGTTACAAAGATTTGGAAAAGCGCCACCTGTCTGCCGCTTCTGAACTACCTCCAGGCCTCCGGGGGAGATTTCGATGTCGCATTATAAAACCTGAAGGTTCACAGGTATTGCAGGTTAGATTTGGTGCGCCATCCAAGTAAGTTACACGGCGAGAGAGACGAGAGGGCAGATTTAGAACAACGCCTTGATTCCAGGTGATTCAAAGGAACAGGTGACGATTGATGAGTTTAAAAGATGTAAATAAAATCTTCGTATTTTACAGATTTTTATTTCTTAAAATGATAGACAGAACAAATATGGCATTGTCATGCTGATGTAATCAAAGAGCTATTTCACATTGATTTTTAGAAGATATATTGTTAGAGGCAAAAGAAAACTTATCTTTATTTGGTTATATAACATGGTGGAACATCACTGAACGTTGTGACGGCTTATGTAAGACACCGCAGGAAAAAGTAGTTCGGTTTACTGATACAGTTAGAGTTTTGTTAGGGGTTGGGTTCATTAAGAATTATGGTAACCTTAGGGATTAGGTTAAGTAAGAATTAGGATGAGCTTAGCGATTGCATTATGTAAATAATTCGTGTAGGATTAGAAATTGGTTAGAATTAAGTTATGAATTGGTGGTAGAGATAGGGATAGTTAATTAATATGGTTAGTTTTACGATTAGGCTATAACAAGGATAGGTACAACTTAGTTTTGGGTCAAAATTCGTTATTTTTTAAAATGATCTTCACTATCATGATAAACAACTATCGATGGTAATTCATTTTTCCATTTGTATTTATACATCTTTCTTCCGATTTTTCCGGATCCATCACCGTTCCACTCATGCGCAGAAAGCTTCCGCGGAATTGAATGCGTGGGCTAGGCGATGATGGGCCAGCAGGGGGTGGAGCGCAATGCCCTAATCTGTGACCCACGGTCCACACGAAGCTTCGTCGTGACTTCAGCTCGCCACGCTAAACACACGCCATATTTGTGATTTGTATGGATTTGTTGTGTCTTTACCACTTTTTTTGACTATATCCCTACATCATGGCACCCCCCTCACGTGAAGAAATGCTGATAATGTAAGAAAATGTTTCTTTTTTAATTATCGGGCTGCTTGAGGATGACGAGTTTGCTGCCTTGCTCGGATGTGTGTAGGACGTCCTACCATACGTACTGATAAGGAGAACGCAGAGCAAATAACAAACGGTACGGCCCAGCCAAGCTCACTAAATGCTAGGGAGACGACAAGAGGTAAACATTTTCTGACTGAGAACAACGGAACCTGTAGACGATTTTGGTGAAAGGTAAAAAATCAGTGCCAGATGCCTTTAAGCTCTGTTGATCAGGGCTTATAGCAAAAAGGAAAGGTACCACGTCGAGTGACAACCCTTATCAAGCAGTAAAGGCTGGTTTTATAAGTTCAGTACCAGCAAAGATCTTCAGTTAGGGGAGAAGCCCTAACATTTCCAGGCGAAATGAAGGCTCACACCAGAGGTGAGGGTCGCTTGCCACGACGAGTATTCTATGCTTTTAGAACTGATTTATTTTGGAAGCTGCATCCCCTGAAGAGGAAGACATTAATTTCCAAGGAAGAGAAGTTTCCTCCATATTTAAAGGCAGCGAAAGACAGGCCGGCTTTCGTCGTGATCTGTGGCAATGCCGAGGTTGATTTTAAATGCGAACTCCTACTTGTTTACGGCTACTAGAATCTAGAATCCCTAAAAAAAAAACCTTAATCAGCACGCCCTACCAGTTCAACGGAGATCAGATTAAGAGGACCTGGATAATCGCGCATCGCCTGTCTGGATGGTTCATGAACATTTTCCACGGCGAGATGGAAAAATACTGCTTTCAGTCCACCATTGCACCCAGGGTTGTAGTCCTTCGTTTGAACTTCCCTGACCACCCTAATGTTAAAGTGGGGTTTCCGTCTCCTAACGCTATCTTCTTAATCTACCCTCATTGACCAGGGCGTCATATCAAGTTTCGAAATTTCTTATCTAAGGCGGGAATCATCTTAGTTTCTGAATGCTACGTACGGAGCCAAGAAGCTAACAGTTCGTGAATTCTGGGAAAGCTACAACATTCGGCAGGCCAATGTAAACGTCGTGAAGGTTGATGGGGGGAGGACAAAATTCGTATGGGCGCCATGAATAGTAATTAGAGAAGATTGTGGAATAAGTGAGGCACCAACTCTTCGGTATTCGTGAAACCAAAACCTCTGAAGTGGCCAAAATGTTGGAGGGGACGTGTTCATGGATTTAGACGAGATGGACGTTGTGAAGCTTCTCAGGTCCCCACAGGAGGAATTGTCTGGAAGAGATAGCAACGAGGGACGGGCGAGCGGAAGAGGTGTTTCCATGGTTACAGATGTTCAAAAACTGCAGTGTTTTCGTTACTTCTCTAATTTTAATTTTACACGATATTTATTGAAAATTACTGATAATATTGGACTTTTCGGGCTACATATAGATTTATCTTTGCATATATGACCATTACTTTCCATTTTGTTGTTATATTTCTGTTTCGTTAGTATTATTTACCGGTATTTACACGTATAAAAAGAACTTTATTAATAATAATAATAATAATAATAATAATAATAATAATAATAATAATAATAATAATAATAATAATAATAATAATAATAATAATAAATAATAATAATAATAATAATTCGAGGATAAAGGCCATACCTGTTTGCGGGTTACTTTGATTTCTTCTGTCTGTCATCGTGAAGTACATGCATGACACTAGAAACAAAACTATTGGAAGTCGGTTCCTTAATATTAAAGACGGACAGATGAATCTCTACAACTTTTGCACGAAATCAAATAAGGTGGATGACATTCCGGAGGAGGTGGACGGTCGTGATGGCTGTACGCCGTCTCGAGTAATTCCGTAGGGTTTCTATTTATCTCCTGCTTAACGAGATCACTCGTTGGCCGCAATTCAATTTAATGGCTGTAGGTGTTCCACTCCATTTAATGCGAGACACAGTTCTCGAGAGTGCCTCGGGATGTGCAACCAGGAAATAATTTACAGAACTGTTTGCTTCGCGGATAGCCGTTCGCGAGACGGCCTCAGCTGAGTGTAAAGGGTTGAAGTGGAGCACGGAATGCGCCGGCTAGGCGTTGATGTTATCGGGCGCTGAGTGAATGACATTCGAACTGTTACCAAAGTTCTTCACTTTTGGCAGGTGAACGACAAATCGAAATTTCATGTAGAGTGCCCTCAACCGCCTCCTCTGCACCTACTTCCACCGCCGTGTTTAATAATAGGATTTCCAAGCTGTGGCTACTTCGTGATGCACGCAGTCGATCAAAGGGGGAATTTGCCTCAACACTTCAGCCGAGTTATAGCAGCACCCTGACGGTTGCCAATGGCGTACAACTGCAATTTTCAGAGTCTATTTCCTTTTTACGTATAAATGATCATAGCATTATTTTATAAGGAATCAATTGCCGCTGCCGCGCTATCCGATGACCATTATGTGGTGCATACACGACATATCGAAAATAAAATATAATAAGAGTTACAGAAACTCTACGTAGTTACGGTATATTATTTCCCCTCTTCTCTTCTTTTTTATTCCATTTTTGGATGCTCTCTTCAGTAAAGTCTGAAGTTTACTTTCGTCTTGTTTTACCAATAAAAACTACATATCTTTAAATGAAAAGAAAAAAAAAGTAACAAAGTTTATTGAAGTAATATTAGTAACGGCACCGTTAGTATTGGTAATGTTATTTACATTATTAAATAAATAAGAATATCTTTAAACACAATATTGTTGAATATGATTTTAATTGAGCGATTATCATTAAATGTTTCAAGAAAAACTGATGGAGTAAATATATAAGTATCAGAATTACTAGTGATATTTAAGATTATAAATAAATTTATTCTTCACACACACACATATATAGAAATTTAGAGATGACTTCCCAATTATCATCACCGATTGAAAACAGAATAGGCATTGCAAATGCATCTTTTAACTTGCTTTGACTTGAAAATAGAGCAGGGGTAGAATTTATATTTATTAACAACTGTGGTTACGGAATCATGAAAAACGAATAGAAATCAATAATTCATATTTCTCCAATCCTGTTTAGTGGATTATCTGCTTTTAGAGTTCTTATTCCTGAAGTAAATCCATAAACTGAAGTCGTTGCGATAACTAAACAGCGAACAGGCCAAAGCCAAAATTATTACATAACCAAAAGAGTAATAATTTTCTTTCTTGTTTAAGTGTACCTATACTTATAAACGCTATTATATAATCAAAGTACCCGTTGCTGCAAGCTTTGGATAATACCAATCTATACTCCTTTGCAATACGGTGTCCACGTCACTTGCGAACGGCCTATAATAATCTTTAGAACGACAAAGTTAGAAAGCGTATTATTATGGTTTACTCAATGTTTGATTGTATTTTTTTTTTAATGTAATACATCGTTTAAATGTAAAAATAAACAACAAATATCCAAGTCGAATTTTAGGAAGAAACACGCTTTTAATGTTTCATTAAATATCATATAAAAACCACCTTTTTATACTTCAGCGAATGAGCAACCCGGAGGGGGGGGGTACGTCCACTGAGACATTAGAAAGTAGATTTTCTAAAAATCCCCTGCCTATACTAAGTACTGACTTAAAAATTACAGCGATTCTGTGTACAGTAGGTGTAAAATGTCGTTACACTTATCTTCTATTAGGGAAAAGACCCGCACCTGACACGACTCGGCATACACCGCATTAACGCCTTGTTTTAAAATATATTATACAGTTCCTGCCAAAAGTATTTCAGCGCCAAAAATAAGAATGTTTTTTATTGTTGTTGTTTTAGCGGGCGACCAATTCATTGCTGTTTTCGTTCCACATCTAAAAGAAAATAAGGATTTATAGTAAGGACTTTCGGTCTGCAGCTGACCGTCAACTCTTTGTGCTTCTCCGCTTGGTTCAGGTAACTGGAACCAGGACGGTTTCTTTAGTAATCGCCGCACGTGCCGATGTCGGCGAGTGAGGGTCGAACAAGAAAAATACAATATTTTAACTTTATTTTCGGTTTTGTTCATAATTTATCATGTATTAATTCCTTTGGCTAAACAATATTCTTTTAGTCGAAAAACGCTATTTGAGAGAGCGCAATCTTTAAGATATGCTGCTTCATCACTGCAAAGTTGCATCTCCACAAGAAGGGACTATGGTAAGGATGCTTATGCACTGGCTGCTTAATTGGCTCTAACTCATCTCCACATCGTAAACAGGCGGAATAGACGGTTCACATTTCGCTCATGGTCAGGGGGGGGAGGTGAGAATGGACGAGTTAGTCCTGTCTCTGAATCTAGCCGTTAGTATTGTCATCAAAGTACGAGCTGTGACGTCAACGCATCCTCTCTGTTCATGCTTCGTCAGAGCGGTTACAGCTGAAAGAAAAGGGAAAACGTCATCTTTACTTATTCCTAAAAGACTGCGAATTAATATATATATATAATTAAACGGCACTTAAATTCCACGTAAATGTGGACATTTAGCAGCACACAGAGCAAATAAATCACTTTTTTCGTCATAGGAAAACTTTGTTTTTTTAAAATAAAAAGCTTAAATTACTTACATATGATATACTGACTAGAATATATGTGTGCTTGTGTGTTACTTTTTTATTTTCCCTTCTAGGAATAGGATTTCCTGTTGAGAACAACATTAATAATCCTGTCGTTCAAAACACGCAGGACTTTTACCGCATCTTCACGGCGCTCCGCGCACGTGTTTGCTGTAGGCGGTGAGCTGCGACCGGGGAGAGGGTGGTGGTGGTGTATTTAGGCGTGTTCCCTTAGAACAGCGCGCATCATTCGTGCGATCGAAGTATTTCTGTGGGGGGGAGGCCATGCGAGGCGCGGCCCTTGTCTTGGTGCCAGATGAAGCGTAATAGCAGCGCGTGGATTCCAGGGAGATCGTTGCTTGGATCGAACGGAGTCGTTCTGTATTTTCTCCAGTTAAAAGAGCCTCCTGCTAATCACTGCCCAGCGACGATTTCTCCCTGTTAACTTATTCCTTCCCTAAACATCGGCTGTGTTTGCAGTCGGCTACTGGATCGGTTTGGTGAGGGTGTAGGAGGAAGACGCCCCGCCCACACGGTTCCACTGTCCCCGAAGCCGTGCAAACGTCTATGGCGAACCGGGCTGAGAAAGAAGAAAACCACGCTCGACCACAGTCGGTGGTGATCAAGTAAGGCAAATTTAAAAAAAAAAATAAATGGAACATTAATATTAAAATCTCTAATAATTTTTCCCCCTTTCATTATCGGAAAAAAATGCAGGAATATTAGTTTGCATATATAAATATAATTTGAGCTATACCCAGAAACAAAAGATGACCAAAAGTAAATGGATCTCACTTTAGAAATAATTATAAAAGCAGAATAGAAAATTAAAATCAAAAACTGTGATGTACATAAATGTTAATCAGGGGTCCATTTGTGTCTGCTTTAGCAATTTTGTTTGCCTTTTTTTGTAAGAAAACCGAATTAAAACTGTTTCCTCTTGAAGGAAATTAGATTTCCCACCTAGTTTAACGTGTCTGTATTTTTACATCGTTTGTTTAAGAAGAATTACTGGCAATAATTATGCATTTTTAACAAGGTTTATATATCAAAATTAATATACTAGAGTATTTTAATGGTAAAAAATGCACCATACATTAACCAAAATATTGTCTTTAGTTATTCTTTAATGTTGTATTGAAAAGAAAAGAAATATCAGTGCCTAGCATTTCCAAGCTCACGCATTTAATATCATGTAAACATCAAGTAAAGGGGCTCTTCCTTTGCAACAGTCGCTAGATGATAAATGAAGACAGCTCATTGAAAATAAACAAACGGTTTACTTTTATATCGCTGCTTTAGAATTTCATAATTCTAGAGTATTAAATTTTGCTAATTAATTGACATCTTTTAATTATTTAAAATAAACTGCTAATATTTATGTACATATTTAAAACTTTTATTCCTTCTTTTGTACAAGAAATTCAAATATATTTTATTCGCTTCCAAAAAAAAAAAAAATAAAAATCAAAACCTTCACTTGATTAGAATTTACAAAAACATTCGGTCTTATTGTTTCAGCAGACAGAAGCAACAAAAACCAGTGTAGGTCTAGTCGCAGAATTGTAATTAACTTGATATTCCATAAAACCTGCATTAATATTACGGTCTTTGAAATTGGATGAAATCAGAATGCCAGTGCCAGTTAATCGGCGATTATATCTAATGATCTCTTTCTTTTAGCCAGAACAATATCCTGGCTAGAGCAGTCTGCCTTCCTAATAATGGAAAGTGGCCTTTCTTTTGCCTTTTTATAAACTGTATGCATTTAGTTTCCCCTTGTTCATAGATTTATTTATTTTCGCATTATTGGTGAATATGCGATAATTTTCTTTAAAGATCACGCTTTGAAATAACATTTTAAAATTTCTTATAAATAATTTATCTTCCTTACTCTTTAAATTTTGCATTTCATTTTATTTTTTGCTTAATCACGATAACTGTATGGAAAAAAAAATTAATTACAAAGTTTCATTTACCTGGCTTTCGCTTTTTTATTTCATCTTGTAAAAAAAAAACAAAACAGATTATTAGCTTTCCTAAAAGTAATAAAATACCGATAAAAAACAGTAGTTGTTACCTTTAAAATGTACATAAAAGAATCTGTCTCGCTTCATTAGGCCCATTTCACGAGACGAAGAGTTAGCTCAATCAACATAATTATCTGCATAATTTTTAATGAAAGGAACAAATGAAAGTGTAGCACAATAATATCAAGATTAATCTTTTTTCTTTTTTAAATGTATTGTTTGGCATAATGCAGGTTAAATATCCTTTGTCTGATTTTACTTGAACGTTCATGAGAATGCATTTTCAATGAGAATTTATATATAAGCGCTTTGTGGTATGTAATGATCAGTTTAGCACATGAATTAACAAACCAGAGAAAGAAAGTTATATCTGAATAGATACATTAAACAACCATAAAAAGAAAACTGAAAAGAGAATTATGTATTTATTTTTTTACAGTGATTTCCTTAAAAATTACAAAAGCAACTTAGTGATTTATGAAGTACAAAGATTAAAAGTAATGATCGGAACCAAAGGCTTACTTTTTTCTTTGTTTCTAAATCAAAAGATTTCAAGCAAATGATAAAGGAACTTTATTAAAAGTTTCTTTCCATTATGAATACTACTTATCCTCTCAACAGCTTAGAACAGCTCGCACTTGCAGGATGATTCATGCGATGGACACACGCCTGCTGTGTTAGGTTAGTCTGGCTTTCGTGGTGCCAACATTTAGATAAGTAAACCAAAAAAAAAAAAAAACGGTTTTCATTACCCTTGGTTTTATCGCGGAACTGGCATTTCGTTAGGACGCAAGCGACACCTAAACTGGGTCACAATGACGCCCCATATCCTGAAGCTGCCCAGGGTTTGCTGAATTATTCCGCCCTCTTTTCGTTCTGTGCGCTGAAATATAAAGATTGAATGAATAAATCGACGAAATAAATAACCACAGACGAAAAACACAATTAAGGTGATGAGGACGAGGGGTTTTAGTTTAAAGGATATACCAAAAAAAAAAAAAAAAATTATAGGAATACTTCCACAGAAGCCATACTAGTATTATGATGGAATATTTGCTCACAATACAAAAGAGACGACGAACCCCTGACGCACAGCATGCGAATGAACAACGTTTGATGCGTCTGGTGACGTCATAATGACAACAGATAGTCACACCTGCGCAAGCTAAATTCACATGACCTCAGCAGCATTTGTGCCGATTTCTTCCACCCTCCGCTACAGCGTAGCACCAACATCTCACAGTTTCCACTAGACACGGCACCAGCATCTCACAGTTTCCACTAGACACGGCACCAGCATCTCACAGTTTCCACTAGACACGGCACCAGCATCTCACAGTTTCCACTAGACACGGCACCAGCAATTTGCACAAGACATTGCAGATGCAATCTTCCCGACATAAAATCACTAACATAAAATAGACACATAATTACGAAATTTTTTTTTAGGGATAGTGCTATTGCGTTAGTATTTATTACATACAGAACTGTTACAATTCTTTTGTGTGTGTGTGTGTGTGCCAAGAATATAATGGACGCATGGAGAAAATGCGAACACCCATTAGTGATGGTGACCAAACTACAGAGAGACTAAAGAGAAATCTCACTGCACGAGGTTATAATGAATGTCTGAAATTTACTACCTGCCCGTGTGCGTCTTCCACCTTCCTTTTCTTCGGCGATTAGAGAAATAGAAGTTTCGATTTATGTAGCGTCTTATCAAATAAGTTATTTATAAAAATTTATCAACATCAAAAAATTGTAGGTAAATAGGTATCTAAATTATACCTACCTTCACTGCACAACATAGTAAAAGTTAAGGTATCCTGCAGGTGGATGACGTCTACGGGCGAGATTTTTTTGTGCTTCTCAAACATAGGGGCCATTAAATCGACTGCTGTAGAGAATCTGATGGATAATATTATCGTGTAGAATACGAAGCTGACAGTGATACATCATATAAATCAGCAACTCCGCACTACCTATATACGAAATAGATGTTTTGGCGCACACCAACAATTTTCTTTTATTCCTTGCGAAAGAAGTGATTTCTTAAAGGTTTGCCTAGCTGACAATTTTATTAATTCCCTTCCCCCCCCTGCTTTCTCTCGTGGCACTGCTCACTCCGGGGACAGCAACGTTCGTCTCGGTCATTAATTGGCCACTGGCTGCATCGGCCTTGCGTGGAATAAAACATAAAGTCGAAAGAGGATAAACTTTGTTAAAGAATATCAGGACCAAAGCTAAAATGACGTGTGACACTATGCGTTTAAATGCTTGCGAGCGGAAGTTTGAATTTTTTTTTTTTTAAAGAAAAGTGAAGAAATAAATACGCGTCACTTCTCTTTTAGTATAAAGTTATTAGTTAAAGACAGACTTCAGCTCGCAGTGGGCTCACGAGTCTACTATAGCGCATCGATACTCGGCAGCTGGAAGTCGGAATCGCTGGTGACTTGACCAGTCGCGCCAGTGATCAGAGAAATGACCGTTGTGTTTTATGCATTTCTAGAGATTTCTTTATTTCGCCATTAGCGGGCTGCAGTTTCCGATCTTTTCTCTTGGACTTTAGCGTCAACAAGACGAGCAACATCGACCGTCTAAAGCTTACTTTCTTTCTTGTTCTAAATAACTACATCTGAACTGTTAAAATTAACCGTTTTGTCTGCAGATATCGAGTGGTCATGCCACGCACTTAAAAAAAAACAAACATATTTTACATATTTGGTGAGAATGTCGAGCGATCATGCAGGTGTCTGCTCTTTACCAGAGCTATCTGGAAGATGGTTGGCAGCTTATAGATGTTTAAGGCAGATTCAGCAGTTGAGATTTTACTTCTTCCAAATATAGGTGACGTAGTAGCAAGTATGAATTAATTGCTTGGTTTTATGTAGTAACAGCCATCGCTTCTTCACTAGCTGACTATTTGTTGCTCCTTTCCTTGTCCATGCCTGTAGTTTTCGATTTGTTTTCAAGAATCGCCCAGTTTGTTCTTCGACTGTCCTTTAAATTCTAATTCGAAGTGCGCGGAGTCACTGTAGGAGCGACCTCGCCGCTTTCCTGGTCTGACATTGTTTTGATGGTCTGCTTTTTAATACATCGAGATATTTTCTTGTGTACAAGTCCAATACTCGTATTTATGCTCCTTTCCAGTTAAATGGATAACAAAGTAATTGATGGCAGATCTTCTTCTTTGAGTAGAGTCTCTTTTGAGGATCACTGCTTTGTTCTTTCCATACTCTGGTGAGCTTTTATTTACGTTGTTATTTTGCATGTCTTCATTCTCGTCAATACCTACATAAACAGAGGAGATTCCTAGCTCCAGATGCTGCGCCATGTTGTCTTTTCCGAGCTTGATGTTCTTTGCGCACTTATCCAGACCGAACTTCATTCTAATTTCTTCAGCCCTCCATCATTCTTGACAAATAACTTTTATTCATTCACTTTAAGGGGATGTATAAGCAAGAACTTTATCTATTTCCACGTTCTGTCGAGATTTTCTTAGTTTTACACTCAAATGATTTAGTGACGAGCAGAACAGAAATGAGGATGAGTCTTTTGGAATATTCCTTGTCTAAAGTTTATAGTGTCAGTATTTTTGTTGATGTTCTCATGTGTTATATTTTTCATGGTGCGCCAATGATTTATTGATTTTTTGACAAACTGTGTGGTAGTCAGTGGTAATTTGTATAACGTTAGGCATTCCAACATCGAGCCATGGGATCAGCTGTCAAAACCTTTCTTGTAGTCCTACTACCACTACTAGTAGTGAGATGTTTCACGAAATCAAACAGTTACTGCTAGACAGATGCAGACAATAAAAAAGAAAACAAAGCAGAAAGGAAATCAGATTATTAGAATTAAATTTTTGTATATATCATTGTCATTCTTCAAGTTAAAAATAAAATAAAGATATTTCTTTTCGCCTTTATTCAGGTTTCACTGTATTTTATTGTTTTAGTTAGTTTTCTTTATTTTTATTGTTTAATGAATATGTTTGGTAATGTTTCCACTCCAAATCTGGCACCTCGGTTCTGTTCACTGATATGCCACTCAGTTGATGGCTTGTCTGAATTATCATCTTACGATTCGTTTTACTATCCACAAGTCACATTGGATGAAAACAGCCCTAATCTGTCACGTTCGAAAATGACCAAATGCACTGATGCTCCAACTGTGTCTTTGTTTAAACCTGCGAGGAAGGTCAAAGTGAGTGGAGACATTTGGAGCAAGACCGAGCCATTTACTTTGCAAGATTAAATTTTCTCTTTAGTATTGTCATTATTTTCTTGTCAATAACCGCAATACACACACACACACACTCTCTCTCTCTCTCTCTCTCTCTCTCTCTCTCTCTCTCTCTTCTCTCTCTCTCTCTCTCTCCATCTCCATCTCTCTATCTCAATCTCTCTCTCTCCATCTCCATCTCCATCTCTCCATCTCAATCTCTCTCTCCATCTCCATCTCCATCTCTCCATCTCAATCTCTCTCTCTCTCCATCTCCATCTCTCCATCTCAATCTCTCTCTCTCTCCTCCATCTCCATCTCTCTCTCCATCTCCATCTTTCTCTCTCTCTCTCTCTCTCTCTCTTAGAAATTCAACACGTTTCCACTAAGAATGTTTTAATTTGTTTAATTTTTCTCAAAAACTGGATTGTATTAAAAATAACGAAGGATATGAAGTTAGTATTTCTTGTTGAACATTACAAATGTACTCACACTTTTAACATAGAAGAAAATAATCATCTTGACTGCAGGGATGACGCATGGAGATCTTTACAGTAAAAGGGAATTCAATTTTCTTTCAGTACAGGTTACTGGTATCTTTGAACAATAGACCACTTTTTGCAAAAATCTCATTTTAAAATTTTTTTACCTATCACAACTGTCCAAAAGCATTTGAAACATACCATATACTTCAATAATCTGGGGCAGGCCTATTTCCAGCAACGGACTTCAACTGGCTGGTGACGACGACGATATACTTCAATATCAGACCAAGGCAAAACGATACTAAACGGTAAAGTGCAGTACCTTAAATCTACAATGAAGAGTACTGGAAAATTTCATACCATGTTCCTTTAACTGTAAAAATAATATCTGTTTGTTATCTCGGTGTGAATCTTTTGTTGTCGTTAGAGTACTAGATTTATAAGCTTTTACTGCATCTGATCCGCCACTGAGACACCGTCCACACCTTGTGACCTAAAATGGGCTTAACATTTAAGCAATGAGCGCTTCTCCGAAAGAGTGCGCGAATGAAACAAGTTTGAGAGCGTCTGGAGCGAAACATCCGTTATGTATCGAGAAGCAGAGGCAAAACCCGTGCATCTTTAAAATTCTACCGTCAATAGCGATATCGTCCGCGCATATGTGTAGAAATTGTTTACCTTCGTAGTCCGCAACACACCGGTCAGGGCGTAGTTTTCGCTAATTGCGCTGTTCGCGGAAAAGGCGTTTATCCATTCGTGTCTTTGTTGTTGTTTTCCATTTCGTTCACAATGTCTATCCATTTCTACTTTATTGCTTCGTTATGCGATCTTTCTTCATCTCGCCTCGGCTTAGTTCGGCTTGTCGAGCAAGCGCCGTCTTACAGGAAACCCGTTCAAGGCGCTTGCTGGCTGACCACGACTCTCCACCGTTTAGCTCGGATGTAGAACGGAAGAGGACGTTTCCAGGAGCGCTAGCCGACCTTTTTTTCTTCCTCTTCCCAGTCCCAGCCCTCGCTGTCCATATTTCTTGCATCGCTATGCATTATCAGATACTGGTTGGAGCATCTGTTAGTTGATACCCTACGCGCCCAGAGGTCAATGGCGTAGACTGTTTTCATTTTTGTGCGTGTTTGGAAACGTGGGTAAGTTCTTTCGGTGGTGAGGTGGGGGACTGGGTAAACCGGAGCCTCTCCGGGTTTGGGGGTTTGAAGCATTAGCCCCTGGAGGATCCCGTCAGGCGGGTCTTATGATCCCCCGACCAGAGGCCAGGGACCACGCTGGTGATCGCTCCCCCAGCTAGGGAGCTCGCCCCCCTCCGGGAATTATGTCCATCGAAGGGGAGCAATGCCGACTGAACGGAAACCTTAACCCCTTTGGGACAAGGTAGGAAACCTGGTCAGGGACCAGGGCGCTTTGGTCTCAGTATTTCTCTCTTGGCTGGAAAGAGAAAATGCTGCAATTTAAATTATTTTCTTATGTTCACCGTAAAAATACACGTGCGCGCGCGGACGTACCTTCTTCACAATGCTTCATGATGCCTAATGAAGTGAGCGTTCAGGCGTCGCATACTTTTGACTGCTCCGATAATCACCGTGACACTTTGATTTATTGTAGATGAAGAGAATGCAGCAAATATAAAAACACACACACACGCACACATTACAGAATTTCATTTCCTCTGAATTTCTTATTTTAATTTCTTTATGCTGTCGCTGAAAAGGCGAACTGACTGGACGTGGTTGTGTCAGTATCTACTGAGGCTTCTCGCTGGAGTCGCTTGTAATATCCAGGATAACTAATCCAGGGAGGTGTCATTATCAGTAGAAACAACGTGTGTGGGTGATATTCATCGGGAAGACCGAAGGTAAAGGGCGGGGGGGGGAGGAAAGGAACCGACGGACACCAGCGAGGCTGGTAAAGCGGTTCTGGTAACCCTGTCCGGATCGATAAACCCGACGGAACCTTGCCCGTTCGTCGACATACAGCCGTGAAGTTGACTTCGTTCGGCGGATTACCTTCCTCGAATATATACAGATTCACTAATACTGCATAAATTACCGTTGCCCCGGTTACTCGCAGTACGGGGAGAGGAGGAGGTTTACGTTGCGTAATGTTCGCCGTTGATATGGTGACCGCAGCACCAAAGTGAAAACGAGGAGCGACCGGAGAGGGGGTGGGGCCGGACCGGAGCTGGGCGATAGCGCGACGGAGATCGACGCGAATGAACGTTCTTCTTCTGCTCGTCTCCCGGTTAGACCCGTCATCGATTTCTTCGTGTCAACGGAAGGCTCGATCGTATCAAGGAATTTGGGATATTCTCCGTGTTCTTTCGTTCGTTTTATTATTTAGTGCTTCCGTCGCGCACGCTTCTAGAAGAAGGTAAATAACAACGAGGCTAAGAAGAAAATATTACTACTAATAATAATAATATTGAAAGGCCTAAATCTGCCCGAACACGAACGGCCCTCCTCGCCATAGATCGGCCTCCCGTTGAACTCGATCGCCGCTGAAGGATCCGCAGAACAGGAAAACAGCTGAATTCAAAGACAGCCGAATCTCCGTTAACCCACCACGCGCTTCTCCGACCGGAGAGACAAAATGCGCATGACCGTCGGACTGTGAATACGGTTCTCACCACATTGGCACAGCGTCAGCGATCCCAGCCGCCGACCGAGTAATATGCCATGGTCTTAGTTCAGGACTGCTGTTTCGTTTGGCTGGTAATGATAGCAACGGTGAGGTAAGTACCGCGGGAAGTCGTTCAGACGTTTGACCCGATGTAATGATGGTAAGTCTCTTCGATCTCCTCCCTTTCCTCCCCTCTTTTCCCTACCTGAATCCTCTTCGTATTTCCTTGTAGCTGTTATGGCACGCCAGGCCGGTTTCGAAACACGACAAACACCATTGAAAGCTTGCTGAAGGGATACGACATTCGTCTACGACCACAGTTCGAAGGTAAGTCGGTCTACACGTCCTTCGAACAAACCGCCGGTGCCAGTTCTTCAGCGGAACTTGCTGAACATGTAACTCTGATACCCAAATCATCTTCTCTTTAACGTTTTCTTGAGAAATAAATCTTCTAAAATAGACGTGCAAACCGCTATAACGATCACAGGGAATCGTTAATCTTTCACAATGGACCTTATCATCTTATCTCGTCCATCCATATTTCCCAGAGCTGACAAAATAAATCGCACACGCATAAAAAAATAACACTATAGGACTATTTAGATTTGGAAGCCACTAGAATTATACATCTCAACTTGTGTTTGCTGGAATATATGCTAAAAGTACATTGGTTTATATTTCTCTATCCTTTATCAAACAAGCGGAAAGGATGGGTCAGGTTGTAGGAAATGTTTTTATTTGTAGTCGTGCATCCTCCAGCAAGACAAGAGCGGTATAGGTGCCACTAAATACACACCTGCTTAACCCAATGAATGCATTAATAACGACAACATTACAAAATATAATCCTCTTTTTCTAAAAAAAAATTACTACATTTTTTTTGTTTAATTTAATTTAAAGTTTTGCTTTTGGGGAATTTTTAGAATAAATATTCCATTTTTATTTTTTGCTGCCTAAATATTCCTAAAATGATACAAAGAATTTTTTTCAGATTTTAATCGTTACCTTTTTTTTTGGTCTGGAAGACATCTAATTTAAGCAAAAGAGTGGATTACCTGCTGCTTAAAACACGAACAGGCTGATCGAATTGTTCGTATTTTGCATTTTTACCTGTGTCAACAGCCAACGCAATGCTCAGGTAAAATATTAACGCGCCTTCCATTGAGATATTAATTGGATCGACCTCTGGCGTCTGCTTGGTCAATACAGGTAAGAAAAGCCCTGTGTGCAGCGTACTCACTAGTCTTTGAATCGCATTTACTGACACACCTGTGAAGGGTTTCTCTCAGCGCTTCCCACCCGTCACTGAGCCACGTCTGTGACCGTTTCTATCGGTGTCTCGAAGAACCACTTAATTTTTACATTCGGGTGCTTAGAAGACGGCAACCGACAAGTTTCGTTTGTGGCCCCAGTTTTAATTTATTACACAAGAAGTAAAATAAAACTTCTGCGTTGATCACAGTGGACGCTATGGGAAAAGGGAGTGGAAAAACCGAAAGATGGAGCAAGAGAATAATAAGCACAACGCTGCTTCTAAAATATTTGAGCAACTGTAAAGGTAATGAACCTGTGCTCGGTGTTTATCACGTGTCTGAAGTAGTCTGCGAACAAGCTGAATGAAAACCAGGAAAACATAAGTAAAAATACCAGAAAGCCCATATACATATATTTACAGTTACTTAGCTACAAATGTGATATTTCACAACGCACATGTCTGAGTCTTGAAGTGCACAAAAACCGAATTTTAACCTGACCTTCATTTCTGCCATAAAAACAACAAAGGTAACGTACATGACAAGAAATATGAAGGAAGCAAATGTCAGGTAAATCCCACGTAGCGCTGGTTGTTGTTCAATGCGATCATGTAAAAGTAAGTAAAGATAATTTCCGTTTATCGCACACCTGCCCTGAACACAGCCAAATTTTTCACAATGCAACAGAAGCTTTCAAAACGCAACCAAGCGTCTCGGTCGTAAAGGTACTCAAAAGATCGCGGTATAACTGGGTGACGCAAGTTTTTGGCTTGCTTGTAATTAACGTTTCGCTATGCTTGCTGTGGATACATTAACTCTGAGTATAAGCTGATGTTGACATTTTTTTATTGATCCGACCACTATCTCCCAATTTAAGGAACCGTTCGAAATTTTGTTTGTTTTATCCAGAAAATGTGTATCGCATCTCCACTGCAAAAGAAAAAAGAGAAAAAAAATCAAACCGAAAATCAGAGGATAATCCACAGTTCTGTGTACTTTAAATCCATCATCTGTTTATGTAAAGTCAGTTTGGATGTCCTGCTCTCTTTCAATGTATTTCTAATGCTCTGATTTCTGAGTTGAAGAGTGGTGTCCTTATAGTTACTTCATACCTCCAGCTGTTGACTTTATCAGGAAAATTTACATTAACATTTTGCCCACTGGCACCGTATCTAAGAAACTCTTAGCCGAGAATCTGCTGGTTAGATCGATCGCTACTCCACTCGAATTAAAAAAAGAAACGCGGATATCGGTATTCGCATATCGACTATCGCTCGGCAACGATTCGAAAAGCCCCTTCTGCGTGTTTGTTTTTTTTTTGTCTCTCTCGCTAGAAGCGCCATACTGACTCTTTACGTAATTCTGAGCTGAGGGGTGTGTGGGGGGGGTGACAGAAAATTTACCTTTTAAGCTTTCATCGACTTCATCAACTCGTCGTTGATTCCAGATCATTTCCATCGGTTGTCCTCCGTCCTCTCACAGAAGCAGGCGAAAGGTCGGAGATATTGCTTAAATTCTGAATCGCACCTATACTGCAGAATACATATTGCGGCCAAACATAACCATAGCAATATATATACATTTGTTTTTTTTTTAAATTAAGGCTAAAAAATGAATCTGAAACTGGATGTTTTACAAACACGGGAGGCAAAAATTAAATAGAAATTAAAATGAAGGATTCTTTTCAAAAAATTGAAACAGCGCTGTAGTGCAACTGATGTATGGGACAAGACGGATCAGGTCGGCTGATGAAAGAGCATTTCAGCGATATTTCCCAGAGTTTGTGTACCAGTCATAGTACTTATCTTGTGGAGATGAAACTAGCGTCAATAAAGTCACACTTCCAGGTACGTTTTCGACTAAAGAATATAATTTTAAATAAAAGAAATACATAATTGATAAATCGGAAAACTAAACGAGTGCTCAAGCATTGCGTTATTGGAGGTATAACTGCGCTTAGAATTAGAATTTTGGGGTCACCAACGTAATGATGATTTTCTTGAATACCTATCTAATCAAACTGAATCGCTTTTTTTTTTCTTTTCTTTAAGAAAAAGTTAAAAGATAAACAAATCTTTATTTATCTGATATCACGGACTCTGGACGGACATTTAAAACGTTTTTCATAACCACGTCTGTGACTGCATCAGGATAAACCTGAGAAATGTTTGGAACATTTTAGCCAATAATAATAATAATAATAATAATAATAATAATAATAATAATAATAATAATAATAATAATAATAATAATAATAATAATAATAATAATAATAATAATACACAATCACATTAAATAAATAGATTAATAATCTGTGAATAATTATCATGTTGTTTTTTCTAACTCTTCAAGGAGAAATTTTAAATACTACTTTTTAAAGCAATAGTGCTATAAAAAACGTTAACGAGAAAAATAATTAATTAAACGAATTTTTAAAAATAACGTTTTTTATTGAACTATTGCTTTAAAAAAGTAGTATAATCGAGTTAACTGATTTGATCAGGCGAAGCTCGCGAGAAGTGGGAAGTGGCTCAATAATTTCATAAAAGCCACCTGAATTCTCTTGGCCAAAACTACTTCTTGCCACCTTTCTATATTTAGTTCACACCACATCCCACACACAAAAGGTGTTCCGGTTTTCCCTGTCGTAGTGATCCTAGTAAAGTTATTGTACCCAGAAACACTCTGGAGAATCCTTAAGGATTATCTGGTTTTTTATATCTTTAGATTAGATTCCATAGCTGTTGGTGAAAACTTAGCTACGTTGGTTAATCGTATCGACCAGCGGGGTATATCTGGATTAATGTCTGCGGCAAAGGAGATCAATTGGAAAAGTATCGTACCGAACAAAAGTAGAACAAATACATCTTTAAATGTTCTTCACCAAGTTACATAAGGAAACAAAAGACCACAGCTACGGGCCACTAAAAGTGTTAGTAAATAGTATTTAAAGATCGGTAAGTGATCTTTTTAACTCACCCAAAAAAACTTTTTTTTTTAAATATTTTTTGTCGATGGAAGAGAAAATGAAGGAATTACTTTATCTATCATTGATATTTGATTTACCGGACTTTTAAAAACACTAATACTTTATTTAATACATTCTTTTTTCTACAAAAATACTATCGAAGTTCGAATAAAACGAGGCTGAAAACAGCCTCGTTTTCACAGCATCCGGTCTGACTTCATGACGTCGTCTCTTACATTCGTTTTTTTGCACTGTTTAGAAAGACAGACACTCGCCAAATCTTTAACCACTGACCGTATAAGCAAATGACGAGTTTCGAAGTGTTATTAACTTTAACCTTTGATTAGTCTAATAAAGGAAATAGTTGTGAATTGACATAATTGCATATAAAATTATAGGACCGTTCTTTTCAGGAAAAAAATTCGAAATAAGGCAATTTTTTGAGGAAGGCATTTATCTCACACAAGAGTCTTTCTTTTTTTAAAAAATAAAAAAAAGACAGCCCTCGACTAAACATTTTCCTTCTTCAGATTTCAGATACAAACAAAAGACTCTACTTGTCACCTACTTCCTTTAATGTTTAAATTCCTGTTCAAAGTTTGTTGTATTTTGAGGTAAAGAGAAGATTCCAATCAGAGAATGGACGCTAAGTGAATAATTATTTATATATTATAACACTATTTGGACTTAAAATTTATTATTTACAAATTATTATATATTTCATTTAATGTCGTATAATTAGTTTGATTTTTCTTATTAGTATTATGTTTAAGCCATATATATTTACTTACGACACATAGTCATATTTTATAACGTCCATTGTCTTTCTTTAAGGAAAAGAAGGAATATACTGTTATAAGCAGACTATGCTTATCTTTTATTAATTTTTAAACAAGCATTGAAAATCCTATACACAGATTTCTATTAGAGACACTTAGTTGGATCCGCACCAAAGAGTATCGATTGTAACGTCTCATCAGTCTTTGAGAAACTAAGGAAACTGGATCTAATCCAAATATAAGCCGGCAGGATAACCAGCAATTCGATTAAGAAAATATTGTTGCAACAGAATGCTAACTGCATTGAATAAACGTATCTGTGTATTTTGGCCTGATCCGTGTATCTGAGGGTCCAAAAGAGGAAAAAAGAAGAGAGGGACATTTGGTCTGATGATGAAGACAACCTAAGGTGTAGATCTTAGGACGTTTTCATTTCTTTGATTACCGCTGTGGGCGACCTCATTTAGAATTAAACAACTTTTATATTTGCTTTATTTGAGACCTGTATCACTGTTTTTTTCATAATCTTTACGGACTTCCCTGTACGTCAAAATGCACTGACAGTTTCGCTACGATCGTTAGAATACACACACACACACATATATATACAACATAAAAATATTGTTGTTCTATCATATTTTCTGTAAACGCTATTTTTACCAAATATATCGACCAGGGTTATTTTTCAGTGGTCAATATATTCGAGAGTTGCAAAATCTTTGAAAAACGTTACACGTTTCGTATTATATGCTTCAGATTCTTAATAAAAGTCTGGGTCTTTTATAGAAACGTTCAAACATGGTAGGAGATAAAAGGTAAAATAAATAAATGAATAAGCGACATTTCTTGACTATTTTGCTACATGACGATTATTTTAACATATCTACTATTCTACTACTGCTCCACCACAGGGTCATTGATTCCTTAGTACTAGCTAAAGTCTTCACCCGAAGGTAAGTGTTGTTTTCACTAACAATGATTTCGGTTTTTAAGTTTCCAGAAAGTAGACAATTATTGGAATTTCCATAACTATCCCTCTATATTCCGACATTACGGAAACTATTCCGTTCTTAAATTTAATTTCTGTTACAAATAGCTGAACCTCTCCACCCAGAAGCTAGCTATTGTTACTCTGTCTTTAGTTACTCGGAAATATCAATTACGAATCACATGTCATGGAGGGTCAACTGCAGTTTATTTTCACTGAAGTAAAGAAACCGAAAAATGACTTTTGTGCAGCAATATCCTGACATTTACTTTCTTTTATATCTAATGTCAGATAAAAGCCGTGCAAGATGATGACCTCTTGGTTCTTTAAAACGAACTAGGTGAAGATGAAGCCAATCGCAACATTAAAATGTGCAAAGTATTTAATAAATTAATGGTACCAGCTGAAAGACATTAACATTTTAATATGTAGGCAAAATAGCAACGAGGCAGATAGAAGGAGGCTTCGTGTCGAAGATTATACTGGCGTCTTTTGCTCGCCCATCCCACCCAAAGTAAGTTCCAGAAGTTGTTAAAAGTATTTTATTTCTTATTTCTTTCTTTATACGTTGCCTCTCAAGAATTTTACCTCAGACGTATTATTAGTTTCATTCTTTTTCTGTTCTTGAAAAAAAATTCTGAAATAAATTTTTTGAACGGTTCGCAGAAAAATTCATACGCATTAATAAACACAATAAAAACTGTATATTTATCACATTTATTTATCAAAATCTTAATATTTATTTATTTATTGGTGCACATTCATTAACAACGTGTTTTGCTTTGCAATTTTCTTTGGTTGTTGTCAGCCGCTAAATTGAAGGATTTTTCCTTTGTTATTAATTGTTATTAATGCAAACAGGACTTTAGTATTTACCGCCATTTTGACACCTTCACCTTGAAGCTAATTGCTGTCACTAAAAAAAAAAATATTGCTTTGTTCTTTTCACATTTAGCTTCACTGCTATTGCGCCTTTTACCGGTTAACCCATTCCTCAGTACAAGCTAATTTCTTCACTCTTAAGCTATCTGTTAACATTCATACTAATCAGATGGTTCAGTTATTATAAGTACTATTTTTGTCATTAATGGTTGACCCACTTCAGCTTGAAGCTAACTTTTGAAGCATTCGGTACAGACTAACCTAGTTGACTCAAGGTTAATTATTCTGGTTTTTTTAAAATAATAAAACTAGAGGTAAAATTGTTTTCAAGTTATTAATGTTTAGATAGTATATATTTGCATGATTTTACTATCTTTATTCTTTGATTTCATAAAGGTTTATTTTTTGTTTGGTGTGATTATTACTTTAGCACAGTCTATTTCAGTCAGAATACTTTAAACTGTAAGTGGTGGCTCTACTCCATGTTGAAGTTCACTGTTCTGCTGAAGCAAGAGCTGAAAGCTGTTCTGTTTTGAAAAGTTGGCTACTGTTTCCACAAACAACTTACAAAATTGGCAGCTATGTCTACAATGCCCTTTAAAAAAAAACAAAAAAAGTGCTTTAAAAGGATTCCCGGTTAATATGTTATCTTGTACGACAACATTCCAAAGTCGATTATACTGGTTTGAAATCTGGCAGAAATATTCTTCGAAGGCGTTAGAATGTTGCTGAATTCCACTTCAAAACACATACATTTCTACATATTAATGTTTTTTTAGATACCAATTTTCGCTGTAACCTCAAATCAGTTCTCTCGAATTCATCTACATTTTCATTATGGTCGCATTCTTTCTGGGCGTGTACCTAAAGAAAAGTGCTTAGTGAACAGCACTGCAGGGAAATGGTCTGAATATAGTAACTAAATTTCGCTTTAGTAGAAAGCTTCCAGAGTCTAATGGCAGCGAGGCAGTCAGTAAACGACGATAACATATTTGTTGTTCTAATTCTTTTCGTAAGGTTAATAATTATTGAAAACTCGGTCTTATAAAAACGTAACACCGATAATTTATCGGTTACAAAGATAGGGGGGTTTAATCAGTGGTTAAAGTATTGCAAAAAGAACCAAAAAAGGAAAACCGATTTTCATTAATGAATTAAATGGTATTCCTTCGAACCTAATTGATCAGATAAATAAGTAAACCATTATATTTCATACGCTTTACTCGGACGAAATTTTAACGATATTGTATGCAAAGGCCTACGTATCGATTGCATTTGACAGTGAGTCTACATACGGTATATGGATCATCGAAGAAACATTTACAATTAATCCGCTTACTGAAGACTTATTGACATAAAAAGAAACGTAAAGGTAATTTTAAAAAAAATGAGTATAGTTTAAAGCAAGTGACAATACAAAAACTCGTGACTGTTCTCACTTCGACGTCAGCTTCCTTTTATCAGCTGTGATTTCGTTTTGATCTTTGTATGTGTGAGGGGAGGAAATACGATTGCACATTTATCAAATCTAGGAACGAACAAGAGTAAGGCACACACTGAATTTTCCAGCAAAGACCATGAGCAATCCCTCTTTATTCGTAAACATGCCCTCTAAAAATATCTTCCTTATCAGCAAATGCCAGCAAAGATAAACTTTACTTATTTGCGCTAAGTAATAATGTCTTGTGGGAGTCAGGGATGATTAATAAAACGTATCATCGGCTTTTGCTGAAGATACGTCGTTAAGGTAGACGGTTTTAAGCTACCCCTCGCAGATCTGACGAAGTATCAACCTCAACAGGCATCTTTCGCTGATACTACATATTTTAAAAATTACTCAATATATATATGCCACATTTCTAAAGTTGTATTTATACGTTTAAAAGACATTTTTCTTTCTTCTTTAACGAGATATCTAAGAATTTCTGTTGCGCGCACATTTTAGACAAACAGAAATGTTATTTACAGCAGGTATTCTTTTTGTAAACGAATCAGTCTATTTGGATATGAAAAAAATCAACAAAACATTTGTTTCTTGGTAAAGTAAACTCAGTTTGATAAAACTAAAGTAACATATATATATATAGAGGAACTGAAAATAAAAGGAAGAAAATTACACCTAAAACTAAATGGTACGAAAGTATTTTAAATAATTTTGCTTTTAAATTCTGTATACTTTACAATTTATTGCCAAAGGACTTTTAATAACAGGACTATACCTAACCTTCACACTAAAATTAACTAAAAATCCAATTTTCCCTTATTAAATTTGAGGAAATGAATGTGCATGATTCCTAAAATATGCAAAATGTCATTTATAGTTGAAAAATATCAAGAAATATAAAGAAAAACCGATTATTTTATACTGTTTTCATATCTTAAAATTTCATTATCAGTTATTTAGCTATACTTTCTCGAAGCATAGCTAGTCTGGAATTAACAGTTATAAGATGGAAACTGAGAAATACTATGTAAAATCTGTTTAAACATAATACGCATGTACTTCAGTTTTGGACAGTTAACGTATGTCCGTTAGATCTGTTAATAAACAGATTTCATTTTCTTGTCTTAGATAAGACACTGTTTGTAATAAATTATCCATATCGCTAGTTTCAAAATAAAAACAGTAAAACAAACTTTTAGTACTTTTCAACTGTCATTGTATTGCTCTCCTATCGAGAAGGCTAAAAAATCTTGGTATGCGTCATAATTATGCTTGGTGTTTTACGACGTTATATTGATTCCTATTTTACTATACTTTTTTACCCTTGCTTAAAATAAACTAAGAGAAGAAAAAGTAAACGACAGGATAGTGGTCTCCACAGTATTGATTTGATAATATTCGTGAATTGTTTCTTACATGCCTGACTTTAACCTTTCGTTAACCAGTAGTCTTCTCTTGTTCTGTTTTTGTCTTACGGTATACGGCTGATGCTATCAAGCAGGTGCACGCCGTATTTTATTCTGTATGCGAAGACTGACAAACTTGACTGAACTCACGTGGTAAAATTTATCATATTAAAAACAAGAATACTTTAATGTTATGCGTAATACTTTTGCCACGATTTACATTAATAAAGATGCTAGTTATAGTTGCTTAATTATTTAAAATACATGATAAAATGAAAATGCCCCTACGGTGAATTAGCTGCAGTTATTTCATTTTTATTATCCTATATATATTATTACAGTTATTAAACCATTTCTTTGCATAAAATATAGAGTTATGCGTATAATGTTCAGAATAAATGGATGCCTATTATATCTTTAATTTTATTGAGGTGACCAACATCGTTGCATTGAAAGAAATCTCATCTTTGTAAAGTGCAGTTATTCGATGACTTGTGCAGTTTTAAAGCTTATGGGAGAAAAAACAAAAAAACATTTATTTGGTCAAACGGGATTTTATTCACTTAAAATATAAAAATCCGAAGCAATACCCGAATGATCTAAACAAATCATCCTTGCACCCGTGGATGTCGTACGTGGCAACATCTAATGGCCCGAACTTCCCTTAGAACTTTTGCCTATTGATAGAGTCACTGTGCCGTTCTGCACTCGAATATAGGTGCTTTCACTGCTTATATATATATACTTTTGTTGGAAATTATTCTTGTCAGTGCACTCTGCACGCTAGACTTCATTTGCAATTTTTATCGCTGCTGTCATCTTTGGAGTAATAATAATGTTACTACTGCTGTTAGTGAGTAAAAGCAACATGATATTTTTTCGAATATAAAAATCACTCGTTTTTCCGAATAATGATTTTGTTCCGTATTTAATTGGTGTTTATTACTTGCAGTGCGTTCCTCGTAATTTCACTGGCTAAAAGTATAACGAGTCTCTGTGGAAGATGTCTGACGTTGCTGAGTAGAATACAGAGTCCATCGTCCCGTAAAAGAAATACAAGAATATTTCATAACCCACGCCGCTGGCGAAATGTCTAGACAAATGCTGTAGTTATCTTGTTACTTGCATTCATGCATGATCAATTATGCCCATTTAAGACTTAAAACGATAAATATATTTTAAAACTATATCTAGAGACCCCCCAAAAGATGTGGAAAAGCCGCAAGGAGTCTTGTATCATGCTACACATGACCAATTTGGCCATTAATCCCTTTCACACACTTTACTTTTAATTATATTTTAAATATATTCCGTTTTTCGCTCTGCCTACAAACTTTTGCTCCGTAATTTTAAAATCTGTATTATTCTGCTCGTTTTCGGTACAGTAACAATGTTTCAAAAAAGTATTATTTGGTTTGGAAAAGGTAAAAACAAACGAATGCGAAAAGCATTGCATTATTTATTCACTGATAGCGTAAGAAAGCAGGAAGTCGGCACATTCCCCTATTTTATCTGAATGATCATTTCTGACATCTATTGATAGAGTGCGTGGTAACTAAGTGATATTTGGAGATTAATTGATTTTACGAAATATTTATTGATATCTAATGATGACATTTGCATTATATTTAGTGGGATTTGATGAATAAAAGACAGGAATTTGTAAATCATTAAGTGGTTGTTACTGGTGCCATTTTCTTACTATAAACCGGTATTTACTGTCGTTTAAAATTATCTGGTGCTGTTCATTTACTGATTAACATGGTCGTGCACCCTATTTTTTTACAGCTAAAGATGGAACTTACATGGGGGGGGTTACTAAAATCTACGGATAAACAGGATTTAGCTGTGTTTTATAAAGATTTATATTTACTATTTCTGGACAAATTAAGATACGGGAAAATGTAGACAGTTGGAAAAATATTAAATGGACTCAGTATTTTGTTTTTTTTTTATCATTAACTAATGGGAATTCTGCCGATGAAACCTTGAGAACCAATAGTACACCATTTATTTTGCTTTTTTTTTTCCGATTTGTAATTATAAGTTTTTTCATCAGAAATAAAACACTTGAATCTACATAGGCAAAAAAATAGAGTCGGCAACAAAAACAAACTCTGGTGAAATATTCAGAGTTTTGGCTGTAAATTCTTCCGTTGCCAGCAGAAAACAAAACTTACCGAATAATGAAGCTAAAATGAACAACTGTAGACAAGCTGATATATATATAACAAGCGTACGAATGGCAACTGTGAACATTAAGAGCCATTCGCAGTGGAAAACAAACGAAACTATTTGATAATCAGATGAACAGGAAATGTCGGGTCATTCACCACAGTTGTGAGGTTTTTAACGAGGAAGACTGAGTAATATCAGATTTCTAGAGCGTGCTGGCCCTAGCCCAAATTCTGACGACATCCACTTTAAATCTATTTCCCGTGACTGCCCCGCTGCGGTCATGTGAGGCAGGACAGTCGCGGTTAGACAATCCGAAAGCGGATACCTTATAGGTGGCTTGGATGGTTTTTTTTAATGTATTTGGAACTGTGCATGCGATCTGTTTGAAGTAGGGATTCCTTCTTTAAACAGGAACTTTACGTTCGAGTTTAACAGTGGAGTAAAAGGAAACCTTTCACTTTTATTTGAGAGAATAACCTGTACGTTCATTTGAAAAGTTTATAGGCCACCGAACATTTTCAACGCCTAAGTGGAAGTGATTTTATCGAAGCAGGTACCACACTGAAAGGAAATAAACTGTCAAAAATCTGTGTTTTTTTCATTGTATGTTAATAAATAACTATTTGCATTAATAATTTTCAATAAAAGTAATTTCGTGCGGAAGTTAAGATAAAAAAGAAAAGAATTTATAAAGCATGTTATGCGAGATTAAAAATCAAAAAAAAATTCGTGAAATAAATACGGACAAGAAAACTAGTAAGGTAAGTTCACGATAATCTGTAACATTTACCTGGCAGGAGATGCCAGGCGTCTAGAGGGTACAGGCGATTAAGATACTTGACTGTAATTGTAGGTATGGGGATAGGTTCAACCAGTCCAGTGAAACTAGAAGTTTCAGCACTGGAAGAAATAATTCAACAACTGCGTCAATCGTTCACATAAAGGACTGAAATGAAAGATAAGCTCTCGTTTCTCTGGACGTGAAGATTCTGCTTTCCGACGGTAACATGACAGATTTAAAGTAGATGTTTTCAGGACTTTTGCCTGTATGGATCCGAAGTTAAATAATATGGAATTCTTTCTTATTAAGAACCCCAACTCTGCGTTAAAAGATAAGTCTTCTTACGTTCCGTTTGCTTACCAAATAGATTTTTTTTTTCAAAATACGATTGCCATTAATTTGCATACAGTATATATTGCGCCCCCTTTCGGCCGGATTGCGTTTTTTTTCTTCTTCTTCTGTTTTACTATGCTTCGTTTTTTTGCTATAATGGCTGAATTTGCATATTAAAATTTTAGTTTTTTTTTTTTAAGGTATAATTTGCCTGGTTATCTTTTATATTATTATTATTTTAAAATTATTTTGCTTAATTATTATTCGACATTTTATTTCACTGGCCGTGGTCGCGTTTTAATTTAGCGTCCCAGTGCGCACAGAATTTGAAAATTCCAAACCTGTTTTTCCTTTGGCCCTTTTCTGAGTCTTGATACGACGATTGTTCTAATCATCCTCGTGCGACAAGAGTTGCTGATGATGGCGCCTTACTGGCAAACAGTAAAGGACCCATGACAGACAGAATTACCTTCGTGGCCTTAAAAGTTAGCGGGGAAGTATCGAGCACCGTTCGTCGTTTTGTGACGATCGCTTGGCGTCGCCGTCGCCACTTCCTAAAACAACGACCGCAACAGAACGGTAAAGAAATCAACACCATATTGCAAAAGGGGGAAGAAGCCAAAAACAAAATCTGCGAAAATAAAGCCGCAATATCCCCCCCTTTTTTTGCGCTCGGATATTCATCTTTATTAGGCTTTAAATTCGTTAAAAAAACGAGTTTTGGCGAGTATTTTTTTGTGTTGTTGTAAAAAAAATGTGTGGAGACCGCGTTGTCAGGGGAAATCATCTCGCCTGGGCTGTGAGCGCTTCAGACGGGGCCCGCGCTGTCAATCAGTTCAAACAAACCAGCACATCTCGGCCGTTCGGGTGCCTTTAAAAAAAAAAAAAAAAATGGTTTGTTGTTTCTTTTACTATGAAGCTACGAACCAAATGACCTTAAAAGAATGACTACAACAATAGCCAAAATTATTGTATCTCGTCTTGGTTTTCTTTTATTGCACAATATGCGAGCATTACAATTTTTTTTTTAAAAAGAAAAAAAGAAAAACAACACCTTTTCCTTTTTTCATAAGAAAAGTTGGTTTTAAAGAATTGTTTTCGGATTTACAAGTCCCCTGTAAATATAAACAAGAATTGTAGGCGGTGTTCCAGAGCAGATTTCCGGGCTAAACTTTATCGATGGCAAAAGCAGAAGATCACCGAAACGTAGGTTCACTTGGTAGTTGACTTCCAAATAACAAGTTGGTAACTGAACACTCAAACCAGCCTGCCTGCTATCCTCGATGTAGCGATTTCATTCTTTTGAAAATTCAGCTAGCCTCCGACTAACTAAACATATTCGCACTCTGCGACGTGGGTTTTGATTAAAGACTATTATTTTAACTAAAGAAACTAATAAATGATCGGTGATAAACAAAGCAACCCCCTAAACATCGACTTAGTTATGGAATAATGGCATTTAACCAATCAAATATTTCAGAAAATTCAATAATTTTAACCACTGCAGTAGCTGTGCACACGCAAACCAACTGTTGAGGCAAACACACACCCAATACTGGAGTGAATCAAGCAAACACACAAAGAATATGCACATATAGAGTAATCACAACTGAGATGATGCATTATTACAGTAAATATACAAAAAAACAAAATTGTTACATTGTAAAGTCCATTAGGATTTGGTGTGTGAGTCCTTTGCTTTATATAGCGCATGACACCTTTTTGCGTACTCCTGTAGAGGTTATCGGTGTATGCCAAACGCTGATCCAGATACCTGATAGCACTTTCGAAAATTTATTTATCAAAGCTGTTTGGTTGTCATTCGATTTTGTTCAGTATCCATAAAACCACGATAGTGTTCACATCCAGACTTTGTGCAGGGCAAGGCATCCTTGCGAGCTTTCCATCAGCCTTCGTACATTCCAGAATTTTTACCTTCTAAAACAGTCAGGCTGCAATCTGCCGAACGGAGAAGCCTTCACTGGCTAAGACCTTTTTATTTATATACGCTTGTCACGTGACATCTCATTTCCCACGAGTCATGGTATTCACCACACTCTGACGATGTCTCTGCCTACACTTTTATGGTCCTTCCGCTGGTACGGCGCTTTCCGAATGTTTGCATGACAACCAGTCACAGTGCACACTATCAGCACGTGACCGTGCCAGCAGCATTTCATTTTTACACACGAGATGCGATTCTAACACCTGTAATTTACGCCCTTTTTTCTTGTTTGTATAATTATTTTCTATACTGTGTATGTACACTTAATTTTATGTTTTCTGTTGACTTCCTTGAAAGCTCCTTTTTGTCTAATGGATTCTTTTTGCCCACAAAACTGTTTCTACGTTTTAAGATATTATTATTATTATTATTATTATTATTATTATTATTATTATTATTATTATTAAATGCATCATCTATGCCTTTGACCTGCACTTATTTTGTTTTCGTTCCTGTCTTTGCATTTTCAGTTATTTATTTGCTTTTCTTTCTACTGGCTAAATATTAATTCTAACGAATACGTTGAGGGCCAGCTTCAAGATCAAAACTCACCTGAAGAACTCAAATCGAGGCGTTTACCTGGTGTGTGCTAATTACCACGCCGAAGTCTCCGCCTTTCGTTGCATCCAGTCTTATTCCGGACTCCAATATCTACTCAACATTGTGTCATTAAATAAATTTATAGATGATTTCTAAAACTTAACGGTTTTCGTGCGGACTTTCGATAGCTCAGTTTCTTGAGAAGAAGCTGATATCCTTTTTTTTAAAGACTTCCGGCGTGAGAGGATTATGGGAGCTCACCACGTGAAAATCCTTTCTTCTTAGTCTGTCTTGGATCGTTGATAGTGATCGATCGAAGACTGCTGACCACCGGAGATCGGGGATAGCACATAATGATGAAGAGGGTAAGTGATTAAAACCACTAAGGATTTAAGATATCTACTGTTCTAAACGCCCATAAACTGTGCAAAAATTCCCTAACCATTAAGACATCTATGGTAATTTAAACATATGCGAAATGGTTGATTACTTTTTATACACTTGGTGTAGATAAAAACTTTAGACTGCTTTTCTTATACAAACAAGAAAACATCCATTGAAAATAGAGGCCAAAATGATGTTTCCCATTGTTCAGCATACATTTAAGATATTAGTGCTAAGTATACTAAACATAAAAGGTATATTAACCTCTCGATTTTTTTAAAATTCGACTATCTTGTAATTTTGAACCCTTCTCAGTGACGCAACAGCTTCCATAACACACATCACTGCAACGTACACACGAAATGGTGCTATTCTCAGCAGGAGAGCTATAGCATCGCTCTCACATATTTCCGAAGTATTTGATGTTTAAAACTTCTAAAACTCATTTGAAAATAATGTTTTAGGTAAGTAATTAAATAAGATGGTTACAGCTGTGGATTAAACTAAATCTGAATATTAAGACATCTGTGCTCTATTACATTTTGGAATCTCAATAATAGTTTTTAAAGTTATGTCATTTGTTTAGTGGTTACAAAAAGACAGAAACCTGTCTTACCTTATACAAGAGTCCATAGAAAAGGGAAATGGCAATAAATACGATTCTAAAATTTATTTCTTGTGTGAATATGAACTACATTTGCTGGTAATTTATTCTACCTATTATATTACTATAATAAAATATTTTCTGATATCTAATAGAAAATCATCGGGAAAATGAACAAAGTTCCTTAAAAACTTGATTTAAAGCGTATATCAGTAAATAAAATAAACTGGTTTTCCACTTCAAGCAGGAATAAATAGCAGGAATCTTATCGAATTTATACTTTATTAGAGTCATGTCTTGGCTCTAAAACGGTAAAGGTGTCAAACCTGGCGTCACAGAATTCGTTACGACTTGTCTGGACGAGTAGAAATTCGAAGCGCCCAAACAGGCGGCCATCTTTCGTTGTTTCCCAGTCTGTTGAACAGCGCTAATCGATGTCAGTCAATACGCCTAGGTATCCGGTTGTTCTAGCAAATTGGTCTGATACTGATCGAAAATTACCCTGACGCTCTCGCTGCCAAACTTTGAATAAAACAGTCATTGCGAGTTAGAAAATCAGATAAGCTAGACAACCGATTAAATGGTATTGATAAGTAATTTGTAAAGGAATAAGCTAATGCAGTTGCGAAATTTGTAATATCCAAACAAGCGAAAGCAACATTATTTACTATATCGTCGTCGTCTCCTGCCTCAGACGTCATCGCGATGGATTATGAAAGCTGCCTGATCACCCTGTGGCGATCGAAGTAAAATACATTTATGCTAAATAATAATCATTTAAATTAGCAAACCGCAATCAAGCAAGTCGTCGTTTTAATGATTTCTCTTTTCCATGGGAACGGTATCGTATATACCACACGGCATCTAGCACCATTGGCTTTACGTCTGCTTTGCATTGTTCTGGGATAAACAAAAACAGACGACAAATAAAAGAGAAAGGAGATGAGTTTTTGTTGTTCCAGAGATGTCTAATACCAAAAAAAAAAAAAAAAAATCAATGAAGCAAATTTACAACTGAAGCGGAATTGGAAATCTCAAAGAACCGCGAAATATGCGCTTAAAAACCAGGAGGGTGTAATTAAACAGGCGAATCTGAAATACAGTCACGTATTAAAAAAAATAATAATACGGATATGTAACTGCATCTGCTGATGATTGGAACCGCGTAATTCTTCAGCATCTACTGAAACAGGCAGCTTTGTGCATCCTCCCGATGAGACCGTCTGGAAATTGCGCCAAAATTTACTTTCTCCCACCCCCCCGCTAGATACATGGCCACAACCAGTAGAATGAGAATGCCTCATGCACTAAATAGCATCAGCGAAAACTCTTTTTTTAAAACCTATTTTCACCTGTCCTTGACAAAATTAGCTAGCGACGAATATAACAAAGATATTTATTACTTTCCTAAAGGCCCCTGATTTTTGGTTTCTCTTTAATGAGCCATCCATCCATACAAAAGATGAGCCTCCTTCCCAGGGGGAAATCGAAACAGACAGACAGTGTTGGAAATAATTACGGACCCACACACACAGGAATAAGAAGTAATTGCAACTGAGATATATATATATATATAATACATACAAAATGCATTATTACAAAAAATCTAGAAAATAAAAACGTTATACAGTGCTTTAGTGTTTGGTATCAGGGCTATTTGCTTTATATAAAGTATGACATCTTTTCTTGCTCCCATACAGTTATCAGTGCATGACTCTGGAATGTTTCCTCAAATATCCTGTGCGCTTTATAAATTCATCAAAAAGTGTTTCATTACAATTTGACTTTCTGCGTATCCGTATAATCCCATATAACCCCAATAAAGTTTATATCGAGACCTCGTGCAGGATCGAAGCACCTATGACTGTTTCGTCAGCTTCTTTACTTTCCAGATAGTTTTCCACCACATCGGCCCATGACTGGGGTCATTGCCATGTGAGAAGATAAGTTTCCGCGCAATCAGATATCTTTCTGAGAAAATGGCATGATCGACGAAAACGTCCGTGTACCTGTCGGCAGTTAGTATACTTTAGATTTTATGCAAATCTCTTAAATCCTTCGCTGGTGCTGAATATTTTATCATCTGCACCTGATAATCTGTTCCTTCAACCCAAATAGACACGTTATTACCCCTAATTTAAATTGTCCATCCTTTTAGAAGGCCATAACTGACTAGCAATCAACCAAATAATACGAACGAAAAGGGTCGATTTCAGCAATGTTCCCTCTCCTACCTATTGTTGACAAAAGCGCCCCTGCCAGATTGGATTCAGAGACTTCTTTCAGGAGACATGCAACCAAACTATTTAGCTTTAGCTACTCAAAGTTTTGCAGGATCAGTCTGGGCAGTGATGTCCAAAACGCGTCACTGAGATTTAGCTACTGGGTGATTCCTTGACCGTTCTGATGGGTGATAACCAGCAAGGGAATCAATGACCTTTCCTCACATATTTAATTGTAAATACAAAAACAATGCCACAACATTTGATCTGGATGTTAATCATGACAGAAAGCACGTGTTTGGTTGTTTAATTATGTTAAAAAATACACTTATAGCTTATTTTTTTTTGAACGGTGGAATTAAAAACTGTTATCGTCGAAATGCCTCAATAACAGAACTGATAGTAATCGGCGGTCTTTGCAAAATGGTACTTGATTTATCCTCCCCTTCATTAAGATTTTGAAGCATTGATTAATTTGATTTATTTTAATTTTTTTTTCCACCTACGTATCGCAGTTTTATAAATTAATCTATTTGGCGACAGAATCTGCTATTTTTTAAGCGTAGAATTTCTTTTTAACTAAACATAACCAAAAAATGAAACCGAATGCATACCGAGAGTCGGAACCCGGAACCGAAACTTTCTTCGTTTTCCCTTTTAATTTGACTCTCTCTCTCTCTCTTTATCTTTTAATTAAAATCTGACATCTGTAGTGTTACTTCATGACAATAGTCCATTGCGCCGTATAATTGCAACAGCGGTTGTTGACAGTGACATTGATGAGAGATGGCGTCCAAAGAAGATTTCTATATTCATTAAGATCGATTTGGTCGCCTCGTGGCTTCGAAACAACGCGCGGTTTTCCATCTCGTCGCGTTCTCGCTGCCACGTGTCGAGATCAGCCTATTAGGACCCTGCACTCAAGAAGGGAGGTAATCAGCTTAAAACTAAACATTTGTATTTTTGTTTTGTTTTTTTTTTTTAAATTTGCTCCTGATAAGCGCTTTCTTAAAAATTTTACCGAAATTATGCAAGGACGTACATCACAAAGGTAAAGCTCATATTCTATGTTTATGAACTCGACTCTGAAGGTTATGAACCAATCAACACTCATCAACAAACAAAATAAGACTGCACAATTATAATCGAAACTAGATAATTTCATTTAATCTCTTTTATGTCAAAATTATTAACATCCTTTTACAATAAATTACTAGCTAAATGCAGATATAATTAAAAGCATAATATTCACCTGCCACATCTGTCTTTTTAATGGAATATCTGCAGTGTCATTTATTACTTCTGATTAATTAGATGACCACAGAAACTTTGGTTATATTGCAAATTTACCTCTACCTGTTATTTTTGGTCTTGGAAAACGCTTTTTGCTTTTGAGTGTGTGTGTGTGTGTGTGTGTGTGTGTGTGTGTGTGTGTGTGTGTGTGTGTTGCTCGGGACAAATAACGAGTGCACATATTTACTTGTTTCTAACAAAGCGCAATACGTTCTTGTTGTTATCGATCCTGTCTTTTGGTGTATTGTAGGTAAAATGAAATAAGAATCACTAAAGATGGACCGACCCAACACTTTTATAGTCAATCAATTCGCTATTTATTTCCACCAAGAGACTGGAAGGGTTTAATTAACCCTCTTCCCACCACCTTTATGATAAAGCTTTGTTTTTGTTGTTTCCGCTTCTTGACCGAACCTTCCTGTCCATGTCCAGTATTTATTTTATCGTTCTGAGATAGGTGAATGTGGGGCCTGAAGGACCGCAGTCCTCCACTTATAGAATGAAGTACACGTGGCCGTACGTCGCCATCGTCGTGACGGTAATTCTTGGATAATCCGTCAGATAAACTGAACGGGACTCGCAGTCGATTTAAATCCGTTTTAGCAGCGCAAGAACCAGCTGAAGACCTGCTACCGCTTACGGTCTGGAAAAAAATGAAAACTGGTCAACGTCTGCGACAGCTAGGCTTTAAAATACTCTACAAATAATCCCTCGTTAAATTAAAGATAACAAATTACTTCCCAAAATGCTGAAAGCAGATGACGATAAACTATAATCGGTAAAATAAATAGTTTAATTAATCAATTACATAATCGAGTGGTGGAATTATTTATCTGCGTAATGAAGTACGTCTATCTGATACATTCTCAAAGAATACTAAGCTGTAGATTAATGACTATTAGTGCCACCAGCACCGTAACGTTTACAAGTACACTTCGTGATATATTTACACTGTCTGAGCAACAATCTGAGTTGCTTAATTTACATTTAACTCTACAAAAATTCGTTACTGAACGTATGACAGGAAACTGAATAAACAGAGGTCACATTCTGACAATATTGCCAGCTGTTAATCCCATAGTTTACGCTTATCTGCGGTATATAGAACCGAACAAGGGGTTTTACCGATTTGAAGCCATCAAACGGTAGACAGCCAAATTAATGGCTAAATGTCTCCTCCACACCCCCTGTCATCCACTTCAGCGCCGTCTTTTGTTTTTCCCTAGGCGACACATTCCGTCAACGGTACCGATGATATGAAGGCATTTGTGCACTGTTTCATCACTCTGCGGACTTAAGCATACTTTACATCCTTATCGGCGGCCTATTATTTTTAGATAAAAGAGGGAAGAAGGGAGAGTGACCTTTAAGAAAGCCTATTAACAACCGTGTAGAGAGACAGGGCTCGCTCTCAAACCGTCGATATTGCACCATTTTCTTATATTTCTTCCCCTTTCACAAAAAAAATTGCTTCTTTGAAACGTGCGACGTACGTTTGTGAGCAATAGTAACATGGTCTCTTATTTCTTCTCTCTCTCTATATATATATATATATTACTTCATGAAAGATGATTGGTTAACCGGCACTCACTGATATATATATATATAACTTCCCTGTAATTACATGTCAGGTGGTTTCCTGCTTGCTTAAATACCGCCCATGTTTTTTTTCTTTTTCTCTAACAACTCCAGCGAAGCTTAATAAGAGCCGGTAAATTAGCAGGTGCGCTTTATACTGGAAATCAAAATGTAAATTTTTCTAAATGTCACAGGTCGACACATTAATGGCTCGTTTGTTGTTTACTTTATTACTCATTTTAAGGGGGGGAATCCTCTAATTTAAACCTAAGGTTACCGTTTTTTGTTAAAATTAGACATTTAACTGTCGATTTTCTTTTTTTTTAACGGATGTCCGGAATGCATAACCGGATCCGATCCGCACGCGCTTATATAAAAAGGGTTCCGGTTGGGGGTTTATTGTCATATCGCGATTAGAAGAAAGCAGTCTGGGTTCGATCCGAGTTTTGCGGTAAATCGCAGGCGAACAGGAAGTGTTCCATTTCGAACCGTGGAGTTTTTACCGTTTTAGGTCGCGCTACCCTGAAGAAGAAGAAGAAAAACCATTTTTCCGGATGCAGTCGTCATTCTGTCGTTAAAAGGAACTTATGAATACCGACCCTACTTTGATTCCTTAAGACCAACGGTCCCTTTGTACTCTAGATAATAGCATCGACAGTCTTGGAAAGAGTGTACCTGTTCTTTACCAGTAAATAAAGTCTCATCTAATATTTGGCATGCGAGATACGGAAGTCTGTGGATGCAATTACCTAGGATACCAATCCTTCACTTGCAGTATCTTAATCTCTTCTAGGTCAACATCTATTCCTTTCATTATTGTTGTACTGTTAATTCTAAGCTGATGTACTGATTTTAAACTTTCGGCAATTTACTTGAAAAGGAACAGTTTATTTTCACAGGTTTACTGAAACGGATATATAAAGGTAAAAATAATACTGAATTGGAGTTAGCCACCATAAAATGACTATAATCTATAATGATTTTGCAGTATTCCGGTTTAGAGGACCCAATTTTAAATCCCATTAGGGACTAAATCGGTTTCGTTTACCTCCGTGGTATTGCTTCTTCTGGCTCTTCTGTACTAGCCGGCCGTGTGGATTTTCTCCGGGTGCTTCGTTTTCTTCCCACACCGATAACTGAGAGTTCTAGTGGTGGCCTTCGCTGGTGGACTCCCACGCTGAGAAGTGGTCGTTCAACCCGCTCAATATGCAAGCACACGATCTTTATTTTCGTAGCAAATATTGGATTCCAAAAAACCCCGTAACCGAGGAAGCGTAAGAGGAGATTAATGCCTACTGATAACTCATTGATAATAAATAATGAGAACGCATCTTTAAAAATGCTTCTGGCATAGATGACAAGTGGCGATGGGTAGCTGCTGTTCGCACGTAGGATATAAAGTCTGCTGAAGACGGCTCCAGCTGGAGTAGAAACCTCCAGAATTTATCTTCGACGCACGAACAACCGAAGCTTACTGCTATACCTGGGGTATATTTAAAGGGTTAAATAAACAAGAAAAAGTATCGATTTTTGGAATCACGACGGATAAATAATGAACTATTGTTGTCGTACACCCTAACCCTATCGATAAAAGCAGTTCTTGAAATAATGAACATCAGCCATGCAGACACAAAGAATAATTTATTCTGATATATTTTTGAACGTGTAAAATAAAAATAGCATTTAAAAGCATCCATCAGTGTAGATAATTGTAGAATATGAGCGTATATATTATTAAATAAATGTAACAGTTAGTAGTAAGCAGCACGAAGGGGGGGGAGAGAGAGAGAGAGATGATGTCGGTATGGATCGAGATTGGGAGAACGAGAGAGAGAGAGAGATAGCGTCAGTACATAGAGAGAGAGAGAGAGAGAGAGAGAGACGATGTCGGTATGGAGCGAAATTGGAAGAACGAGAGAGAGAGAGAGATAGCGTCAGTACAAAGAGAGAGAGAGAGAGAGAGACGATGTCGGTATGGAGCGAGATTGGAAGAACGAGAGAGAGAGAGAGAGATAGCGTCAGTACAAAGAGAGAGAGAGAGAGAGAGACGATGTCGGTATGGAGCGAGATAGGGATAGATGACGTCGGTATGGAGCGAGACAGAGAGAGATGACGTCGGTATGGAGCGAGACAGAGAGAGATGACATCGGTATGGAGCGAAATAAGGAGAGAGAGAGAGAGGAGAGAGAGAGAGAGAGAGAGGAGAGAGAGAGAGAGAGAGAGAGAAGAGAGAGAGAGAGAGACGTCATGTACTGATAAAGATATTTTTCTTATGAAGACAAGATTTTAAAGACAATGTCTAATTTATACGATATTTATAGAAAAAAAGATAGATTTTCGAGTTGTTTACTGCTTTGCTATTGAATACTCGCTAACTCGATTCGCTTATGATTTGTCTTCCAGTGAGACCTCTCCGGATTGGAATGGAGATAGTCATTGCAAGTTTCGACAGCATATCCGAAGTAAACATGGTAAGAACTGATATCTTTGTGATTTTAAACAATAAAACGAAAAACAAATAATCTATTTAGAGTGTGCAAAGTAATTATTTTTTTAAAAATCTTTACTGCTTGTATTAATTAGTTTGTTCACAACTAAAGCGAAGATTTGAAATACTTTAATAGAAGCACATATATTATTTTTATTTTTTCCCAAGCTGTTCAAACCAAGTCAATCGTCAGTTACTCTGCCGATAACCTCTGCTATGCCGTTTTTTTAAAAAATGTTTTTACTCTTATTTATGTTGCTTATTTTTTAAAGTTATTTCCCTATCGCCTATAAAGTAATGTTTATTACTAGGTTTATAGTCATTTTTATTTCCACATTTAAAAAAAAATAGCAATATTTTATAATTATAACTTTTAAATGTTCTGATTTGTTTTTTAAAGCTTTTTTATTGTTAAAAGAACAAAACTAATTTATGTACTATCGATTAGACTATTTGTTAATTTCTTTTAGAAATGTTATTATAATAAAAGTATATTATACACTATCATTAAATGATTCATTAAAGTACTCACCCATTTACTGGCAGTTCGATATTGTCTGTTTTTCAAAGATTCCACAAGATCTATTCAACAAGTTTAAGAACGTTGATGTTTTGCTACAGAACCCACTGCAATAACTGTAACTGGGTTAGTACTTTCTGTCACAAGTAGAATGTTGTGGGGTGTGTGTGTGTGTGTGGTGTGTGTGTGTGTGGTGTGTGTGTGTGTGTGTGTGTGTGTGTGCAGGTGCATCTAAGAAAATTATAATATCATGGAAGAGTTCATTTTTTTCTGTAATTTAATTCTAACAGTGAAACTTTCATATATTCTAGATTCATTACACACAAAGTGAAATATTTCAAGCCCTTTTTTGTTTTAATTTTGATGATTACAGCTAACAGCTCATGAAAATCAAAAATCCACTATCTCAGAATATTAGAATATTTAATAAGATAAATAAAAAAAAAGGATTTATAATATAGAAATGTCGAACTTCTGAAAAGTATGTTAATTTATGCACTCAATACTTGGTCGGGGATCCTTTTGCACGAATCACTGCATCAATGCGGCGTGGCATGGAGGCGATCAGCCTGTGGCACTGCTGGGGTATTATGGAAGCCAAGGTTGCTTTGATAACGGCCTTCAGCTCATCTGTATTGTTGGGTCTGGTGTCTCTCATCTTCCTATTGACAATACCCCATAGATTCTCTATGGGGTTCAGGTCAGGCAAGTTGGCTGGCCAATCAAGCACAGTAATACCATGGTCAGCAAACCAGTTACTAGTAGTTTTGGCACTGTGGACAGGTGCCAAGTCCTGCTGGAAAAGGAAATCAGCATCTCCATAAAGCTTGTCAGCAGACGGAAGCATGAAGTGCTCTAAAATCTCCTGGTAGACGGCTGCATTAACTTTGGACTTGATAAAACAGTGGACCAACGCCAGCAGATGACATGGCACCCCAAATCATCACTGACTGTGGAAACTTCACACTGGACTTCAAGCAACTTGGATTCTGTGCCTCTCCACTCTTCCTCCAGACTGTGGGACCTTGATTTCCAAATGAAATGCAAAATTTACTTTCATCTGAAAAGAGAACTCTGGACCACTGAGCAATGGTCCAGCTCTTTTTCTCCTTAGCCCAGATAAGTCGCTTCTGATGTTGTCTCTGGTTCAGGAGTGGCTGGACACTATGAATGCGACACTTGTAGCCCATTTCCTGGACAGGTCTGTGCGTGGTGGCTCTTGATGCACTGACTTCAGCCTCAGTCCACTCCTTGTGAAGCTCCCCCAAGTTTTTGAATCGGCTTTGATACAGCACTCTGCAAACAGCCAGCCCTTTCAGCAATGACCTTCTGTGGCTTACCCTCCTTGTGGAGGGTGTCAATGAGTCTTCTGGACAACTGTCAAGTCAGCAGTCTTCACCATGATTGTGGTTGTGTGTACTGAACCAGACTGAGAGATTCTTTGTATTTATACTGCATAAATAGTGATTTACTGAAACTCGAAATGGAATATTCTAATATTTTTAGATGCGTTTTTTTTCTATTTTTTGAGCTGTAGACCGTAATTATCAAAATTAAAATTAAAAAAATGCTTGAAACATTTTAGTTTACACGTAATGAGTCTAGAATATATACAATTTTCACTTTCTGAAATAACTGACAAAAATTATTGAACTCTCCCACGATATTCTAATTTTTGGAGATGCACCTGTTTATGTTTTCAGGATCTCAAGATCCAGGAATCTCCGGTTGCTAACCCATGTGTGATATCAGCTGAGATTCCTGGTTCAAATCTCAGCGTTAGCTGTCTACAGTGTCTTTAGAGATACTGAAAATAGACACACACACACACACACACACACAAAAGTTTAAGAACGTTTCCCAGAATTATAATTAAATGCCAGCGAAGTTGTAGATTTTCTGTCCCATGTTAACAGCGCATTACACGGGTATCACAAGATTTGATGACGTGGCTGATCACGTAGAGAACGTCACAAAGCAAATCTCTTTCGTTGATCTATTCATCGACAACAATGGCGTGCGGAAGAGTATATTCGAACAATGACATTTTCGGCTTTCATTGAGTCAAGGCACTGCATGGTGTTGGAAAGGTTTCGTGGGTTCGATCCTTCGTCTGGTACTGTTAGACTAAAGGAACTTTTTCTTCGGCTGCGTCTGTGCGAATAGAGGCAGAATAATTCAAAAGCAGGCCGTTGTTCTCTTATGATACGACCGGTTTAAAGGTTTATCAATATTCACAAATAAAATAAAATTTAGACTGCAATGTTCATCGTGCCACGCGAATCAATACTTTTTACTTTCAGTGTTTATTCGCTTATTAATTTTAATTTCCATTCACTTTTGTCTTAGTTTACGCACTCTATATAGATATAAATATACATGTGTACACATTTGCTGAACTGTCGTGACTTCCAAGCAGTAGCAACAAGCAGCTCCTGACAAATTAATTAACGCAAATGGAATGACAAAACTTTTAACATTTCATTCTAACGTCTTTAACAAATACCAGGGAGCTCTCAGACCCATTGTTCCTCGGATCGATGAATTATTTCCCATTATCTTAACTAAACGCATCGCATGCCACCTTCCGGGAACTTCTTCAAAACAACCCTGTGGTACCCGCAGGCGAATTAAATGGAAAGTTCGATTTGGCGGCGAGGCGGCAGGCCGGGAGTCCAAACACACCCCTCGACCCCAGCGTCAGAGAGTCCACAAACAGACGCTCTGTCTAAACAGCTAAATGAGGCGTATTCTCTTCGTAATCCTGACTTGAATTCGGCCCGGCACAGATTGTGCGAAATTACAGCCGCCCAGTCGTGCAGATCCTCAGTCGGCGTGGATCAAGTAAATCCAGAGCAAAAATGTCTTCTATTAAATGGCGTTTGCTAGAATTTACACATCTTGCTATTCTGATTAAAGGCATTTGCTGGTTAAATGTAGAATTGATGGATTCGTGCCTAACAGTGCTGGCGTCGCTATCCCAGATACGCGTGAGCGGAAAGTAAACATCATTAACTCTCAAGAAGAAGAAAAAAAATAAATGAAGACAGAACAAAAAATACTTTCGGTTTGAAATAGTAATTCATAATTTTAAATAAATGCATACGTAAGTAGTTTGACGGACCTGAAAATAAACTATTCTACATACGCAGGGGGGGAAAAATGAATTGTTTGCTGAGTGAGTAAACTTAAGTAACTTTCACGTGGCAAAGAGTGGCGATGACGGTCGATAGCCAGACACTAAACAAGAGGCTGGGCTGAGAGTAAACAGACCCTCAAGCACTGTCTGACAAGCGTTCGTGTTCAAGGATATTACACCATCCATATAGTGTCTGACTTCATCTCGTAGGCATTCTGTTAGACCAGATCCAAATCCCTTGGAGACCAAGGAGAGCATGAGCTTTCACACCTGGAGAAGTCTTAACAGAATTTGCATTTCTTTTATTACCTATAATTATGGGCGATATTACTTTTCTATAGGATACTAGTTTTTGCGTATATTCGTTTTATTGCAGATTATGACATAATTCGTTACGTATATAATGCTAAATCGATACCGTATATCATGCTATATTAAAGATCTACGTCATAGATCTCTTGAGGGAAAAAATAGAACACTTTAACATAGAATTATCCATTTAAAGAAAATTGATGTATTGAAACATTTATGTCCGTTACTCTCTGCACATGTACCCATGATGCACCATTGAAAGTATTATAATTATGTACCGTTGAGAAGAATAAATTATATTTACAACATGCAAAAACATAAGCAAAAAGATCTGTTTTTATTTTGTAGAGCCTGTTCTGTTTGATGAATATGCCTTTCTGCAACGGTCAAAGCAGTCCTGTCGATCTGGCAATCGTTAATAGCAAAAACAAATATACATGTATCATTAAGTAACTGCCGATTAGCAAGTACCAATGAGCTGTCGATAGTGGGCGTATGGTTGCTCGTTGTCGATGTGGTTTTTCAGAACCCAAAAAAAAAAAAATTTGTATTAAAAAACTGTCTTTCCTCGTGGCATCCACTTTCACAGCCAATTAAGCCCGTTGTGCACAGATAATTGTAGCAAGGGGCCTAGGTATCTAATGCAGCGCGTGTAAAACAAGTCTTGGATGCAATATTTCTTTATGGTTTAATCGCTGTAGTGGGTGTTTGTATATTACGTCATGCCTCTTTCTGAGATTGTACAGATGTTACACTGTCTAAGTGGTTGTCGTAGTCTATAAGCAGGCTCTACGGTCAGGGTTATGGGATGTGCTGTCGACTCTGCATTCGCAGCTAGCCGTCTGTTTTGTTTTTGTGCTAGTATTTGCGTGGGATTCATGCTGCCGATATTGAATAATAAATTAAGTTAACTCTGTGTGTCTAAGGCCAACTCGTAATTTACATATCAGTGACATAGCAGCTCACTGGTGAAGCGTGCCTTTGTCGACTTGTTCATTGGTTGCTAGGCAGCGAGCTCAAATCAAGTTATCCGGACCGACACATTTTGAACTTTTGTCGAATAAAATGCTACAACCAAACATCAGCTTTATATAACAATCATCTTTGTCTTCGGGAAACGTTTCGTAGTCATAGCGTCATTTTTTTTTTATTTTTTAGTAATTCATATAACAGTCGTCTTGGTTTTGTTTAAAGTTAATTCCGTTGATTCGCGATGGACCGGATTTACTGGAGTGAGAACAGCCATGACGGGGCGTGAATCGGATTTCTTCGACCTTATGAATCTGACCATTAATAGATTTTCGAAAAATTGCTGGAATACTTACCAGACCGATCACTGATCACCTCTTTGGGAGAGAGGGAGGGAGAGAGAGTAGCATGGAGAGCCGGTGTATCGCTGCTCTGGTTGCTAATCCCAGCTGCCGGGTGGAACTGGATACTACTGGCAGCCATTCAAAGTAGGACCGATCTTTTAGCTAACCGAATGGACAGAGATCTACTGTAAACGGTCATCGGACGACCGGGCATCGACGGCAGCCACCGGCGCTTCGTTTGAGGCTAAATGGGCGTAGAAACAAATTGAGCGCACGGAATTAAGTCACCTTCTAAAAACACTCCGACTAGCTCAGAAACGGTGCGGCTGGCCGGGCTGTATCGCGGCGGGCTCGACACCTGATCATGCGGCCAAGCCTTTTGAGCGAATAATTATTTTTCGGGGTGGGGCGGACCTTGGTTTGCTAGTGGCCGCGTCAGAACAGCGATATTCGGTTCTCGTGTGTGTTTTGTGCTACCTAGCGTGTTATTTCCTCCACTACCTCTTATCACTCGAAATAGCAGCGTCAGGGGTGTGGTGGGGCAGTTCTTTAGATTTAAAGCTAACTGTGGATAAACCTGAGCTGAAGCCTTGTCTCTTTAAGCACAACACTTGAACTATTCTGGGGGTGCAGAGATTTTTTAACCCCCTCCCCCCTGTTTGTACACAGCCGTGCCTCTGAACTACCTGCTACCACATCGCAGTACATTTTAAGCAGCGTCTTTCTTATAAATAACAACTTTATGTAGCCTTCACCAATCGTTGTCGGTTTATTACACTAAAGGTTTAAGTCAGCGTTAAATATATTACCTTACCGGGCACTCCAACCGTCTACCTTAAATTATAATTAACTATTGTATAGTATCTCGCCATAATAATTCGCCAACCTGTTGCTATTACAATATACTGTCTGCAGATGACGGCAAATAAATTCAGGGTATAGAATGGAAAATTTTGACGCTAGAGCTACAACTCGGTGGAGCGCGAAAATTCCTCGCTCTGCCTCGCTTTGTTCGCGGTCGGTCCACGTTACCTCATATCCATATCAGAGCTTCTTTCAATTCCATAATATTGGGGCTGCTTGCTCTCAGCTGACGATCCAGATGATGGCCACAGACGTTTAATCACAATCACGTCAGGGATTTAGTGTGGCTTGGGAAATAGCTGGATTCCTTTACCAGTATTCCAAACTGTGTTTGCGTTTTCGGTATGGCGACAATCAACCTCTACCCACAATTCAGTTATATATATATGTAGCCAGTGTAGCGCAAATTTACCCTTCTTTTTTCTGTTTTCTTAAAAATCAATCGAAGTAAAATCAGAACTAAAAGTTCGTCTACTTTGCTAAAAAAAAAAAAAACACATTTAAAAAGTAACTTTTTCCACCACCTTATTTTACTTCTTATTAACCGGAAGTTCTATGTCTTTCTCTAAATAAAAGAAACGGTCGATGCGAATAATACAATTAAATATTAAAACAGGGCCAATTTTAATCGCGTCGGTTCTCGCCAGATGAACCGTCTTTTGCCGGCACTTATCGTCTTTGTCCCATTGGCCGTAACGCTTCCACATGAAGCAGATGTCATAAGTACTGTATTCGTCAGCGATATTCACCTGTTCCAAACTGCTCGCCATTCTTAAAGTGATCCCTGCAAATATCTCACGAATTTTGAACTGGAAATTGTTTTCCAAACCGCCATCTTCGCACTGATGATGATTTTACTTCGTTTTAACCTATTTACTAATATTTTAATAATATTTACTGAACTGATGTATTTGACATACATTGAACTTTAATGACAACTTGCGAAGTTATCAATATAATCTTTTAATTTTTTTTTTTAAAAACCTTTATATATGTATTCCTCCTTGTGTTCCACCTCGTCCATTCCCGGTAAATGGCGGAGTTTAATTAATGGAAATGGTTCTAAGTACAGCGGATGTTTCAAGCAAGACCTTTTGCTGATAATATCCATTTATCTAGAGATTCTTCGGATATTTTTGTCATCTTTTTGTTAAATGTTCTGAATCACAACCGGCATGTCGAATTATTATTATGATATATATTTATATTCGTATTTTCTACCTTTACTTATCGGTTTATTGCCTGAAGAATATGTTAACAAAAGCCTGCTAAATGGTATAAATTACCAACCATTTTTTATACTTTTTATATCATATAGGGCGAACATGAATTCTGATGTTGACAGAATTCCATTAAAATTTATCTTTTATTAAATTTCCTAATATATTAGATTTAAAGTTAGGTGCGGTCCTTCCATACTAACAGAATATTTAATGGTGGGAAGAACGAAAAGTGTCAGTTCGGTTTAGGATTATATGAGTTAAAATGTCTTTTGGTTTATTTTACTGACATAACAGAGATATAAGTAGAAGAGACAGAATTCTATTTACCAAGATACAACTATTTTAATGTAACAGCACTTATGTTCAGTATGATGTGCATCTGCCTTTTCCGGAGGCAACAGAAATCATTCATTTTTGCTTTTACGCGAGTAATTAAGAGGAGCCGGAAAAACGTTTGCGAAAACCTAGTTATGTGGAAAACCTGAGTGCTGCCCCCTGGTGAACAGAGACTAGAGTCACTGGCTGCGTTGGTGGCTCGACGCCACGCTTTTCCGCCAATAGTTAATGGGGTCAGACGAAGGGAAAATACAGAGTTCGAAACGGAGGCAGGAATGGTTCGCTGCTCGGAGTGATTCGCGAAAAGAATGGTAATCTATGTAGCAGGAATAAATCCGTAAAGGGTGGGCGGGGTGGGGTTAACAGCAAAAGGCGGATCTTTCTTAAAGCTCACAGGATCGTGGACATGCTGAAGAGCACCACAAATGTATCCACTTCTCCGGAAAATACCGGCAATCCGGTTAGACCTCTTTTAGGGTATGCACTCTACGTGTTTTTTTTTTTCGCGCGCGCATTAAAGTTGCGTAAAATTGTTTGTTAATTTATCCAAAATGAGGATCTTAAGATAAAAACGGAAAAAAAAAAATGTGATCGATTGGATCACTTTCGGAAAGTAGAGGCTCAGTCTGGATGTTCCCATCACTTCAGTAGTGATGATAAAGCGATGGATCTCGAAGTAACTTTCCACTATCGCCACCATTATCGTCATCTACCACAAAGCAGAACTTCGCGTAAAAGATCTCGAAACGAAAGGAGTAATTTTTTTTTAAATTTAGTTATTATTAATAAGATAATGGAATATAAAAGAACTGACCTTCTACTTTCTTATCAAGTTACTCGTTTACTTATCCTTAAGGATAGGAAAGCATTTACAAACGTTGCTACTCAGCTCTGCCTACGGACGATTTTTTTTTTTTTAAATGATATCAAATATATAAAAAGCTTTTCTTGAGAAAACAACGGGTGAGGTTGAAAATATTCCCCTGATACACTCATATATGTGGTCAGAAACTCTTGCATTAATAAAGATCTTGAGTAAACATTAATTTCAACAACAACAACAACAAATGAAATATTTGCTGAGAAAAGTTGCCAGTGATTTTTACCAATCGTGGCTTTAAAACTTAGTTAAGAATTTTGTGCACAAAACAAATTCATGGCCACTGTAGATGTTTTTTTTTCTTTAAATCCTGTTTTAAGTCTTTGTGGATAATTTACTGCTTAATGAGATTATAATGAGTGTTTTACAGCTAACTTTTAAACTGATATATTCTTGCGATGTTCATAATGTTAGAAAAAACAAATAAAATGAAAATCTGTCTCTCTGTAAAGACGGCATATCCTCCTCAGTGTGTAATGACGTTATATCCTCCTCAGCGTGTAATGGCGTCATCTCTTTGTGTAATGACATAATCTCTCTCTGTGTAATGACGCCATATCCTTCTCAGCGTGTAATGGCGTCATCTCTCTCTCTGTAAAGACGGCATATCCTCCTCAGTGTGTAATGGCGTCATCTCTCTCTGTGTAATGACGTCATATCCTCCTCAGCGTGTAATGGCGTCATCTCCTCTCTGTGTAATGACGTCATATCCTCCTCAGCGTGTAATGGCATAATCTCTCTCTGTGTAATGACGTCATATCCTCCTCAGCGTGTAATGACATCATCTCCTCTCTGTGTAATGACGTCATATACTCCTGAGCGTGTAATGACATCATCTCTCTATGTAATGATGTCATATCCTCCTCAGCGTGTAATGACATCATCTCTCTCTGTGTAATGATGCCATATCCTCCTCAGCGTGTAATGACGTCATCTCTATCTGTGTGTAATGACATCATCTCTCTGCGTAATGACGTCATATCCCCCTCAGCGTGTAATGACATCATCTCTCTCTGTGTAATGACGTCATCTCTCTCTCTCTCTCTCTCTCTCTCTCTCTCTCTCTCTCCTCTCTCTCTCTCTCTCTCTCTCTCTCTCTCTCTCTCTCTCTCCTCTCTCTCTCTCTCTCTCTCGCTAGAAAAATAGATTTGGTAAAAAAAAATGAATTCAAAAAGAATAAAGTTAAATTTGCAGTCCAATCCTCTCCATTGGAGAGTTTATTTTGTATTAAATTGCAAAAATATTTAATTTAGACCATTACATACTTTATAATGTATAATTGAGAGCCCGCAAAAATATCCATTTAGTGACATACTTTTTAAATATTAAAAGGATAATGTCTCCTTATTCCTTGTACAGCCAGAGTTTGTATACATAAAATTTTCCTGTTCGCCAGCTTTCTTTACTAGCATGACAATGGTACTACAAAAAAATATCTTAAAAAACATAAATGAATTATTCACATATAATATGTTCTCTAAATTTAAAACCAGCACACTTAGGTAAGTACTGCAAGATGAGGAGTAAAATTTACTACTTATGCTACTTATAATTGTTAAGCCAAAACAAGAAGTATACGGAGAAGACAGTTTCATGTATTTTATCTTAGGAAGCGGCCATTGTTTGATTAGGGAATCGAGTCGAGACATAAATAATGCATCGCGTCGACAAAAGCAAACAAAAAAGGGTTTGTACGTGTTCGGTATAAGAATGAAAGAAACCATCTATTTGAAGTAGAATGGCAATTCGGAAGTACACTTCAGCAACGGCTGGTCCTATCAGCGTCTGCAATCTGTAAATTTACCCATGAAAATGCCACAGCAGAAAAGATGTGGCTGGTATAACCAGAAGAATTTCAAACGAGCTTTATCGCTTCGCTCCCCATGGAACTAATTGATGTCAATGTGCAGCATGAATATAGCAGTGTTTATTGTTGTTGATTTCTTTAACATTTAGATAAGATTTCTTTCGGACCTATATAATCCTTCAGACCAAATAAAACGGTTTCTTTTATTCTGTTTTTATGCTGCAATTCCAGTTTCCTTTCAAAGCACTACGGCTCTATTGGAATCGAACTACCCGGGTTAACGAAATCCCAGTTCTCATTATCGAACGTATAAAAACGATGAAGCAAATTCTAGCGCTTAATTTCAAAACTGTTCCCCGTTTTCCTTAAGTAATAATCAGGTCACTTCAGACCAACAAAAGTAACGCAGTTACTGTTCTTTAAGAGTTTTTTTAAAAATAGTTTTACTTATTTAATTTCGCCTTTGTATTTTAAAGATTTATTTCGATATTTCAAAACAAAAGGCTTTTACAAAATAATTATAAAAAGACAACTCCGTAGATTGTAATAAAGACCATTTCTGAAATAAGACAGGTGCCACATCGACTAATAAAAATCGTTTTTTTTTAAAAAAAAAATTGTTCCTGTAAAATTAAAGCCGTTTACAAAATTTACGAATCATTATCTTGTGTAGTTTCTTCAAAGCGGAAATAAAATAATACTAAGATTTCTAGTGGCTTCCGTTAATGGAAGTTTGGATTACACTGGATAACAACCAATTTGTACAGACGTAAAAAGTACGTGTCTTACACTAATTCAAAGTATGCTGTTTTCAAATCTGAAATCAGAATTAACCCAATACGTAAGGATTTTTAGTTACAAAAATAAATGGAAATCTAACCTTATATATTTTGAGTGTTCTTTTCAGCACTGTGTACACTAGGGTGCATCAAGTTCCCCTTCCGTCAGATTTTTTTCTGTCCCTACTCTAAAAGTTTTCCATTAGTGAAAAAAAACACTAACAGTAAAATCTTAGGAAATTTTAAGCTGGTTTATGTGGGCCTCCGTGCATCTGAAAATTTTGACTGCAAGGTTTATTCGGCAGGCTTAAAAGGTAATATGCAAATCCATACCATAGAAGTCAATTAAAAGTTATTGAATTGTCAAACTATGATTTCTACATCTGATATTGATAGTCCTAATTGAAACGAATATGATCATTCAAAACAATGACTAAAATTCCAGATGTATATCATTGAATACTGTGTTGCTGCAGAACTGATGTCCGATAATATGACAATGTTGTTGCATTCCTACATAATTTTAATATACACTTTGCCGTTTACAATAATAAGACTCAAAATGAAACAATCTTACAATTGAATTCTCCTTTTTGGTCTTGTGTTTCCCATTAACCGCGCATCAAAACATCTTCACACAATCTTATAAATACTAAGGAGAAATTTTTAGAAATTGGGATTTCCTATTGCCTTTAGGTCAATACAAACATTACTAAAATTAGAGCCTATTGCACAACATACATGCAATATAAAGAAGTGGGAATTTACATTGCATAATTATGTTGCTAAAATTAGTCCATGATCAAGGCAGGGTTTCCAACTGGTATATTTATGTACCAAAAATAAAAAAAATTTGGTGTATTTTCAAAGTGTTTGGTAGGCATTTTTTTGATTTGGTATATTTGAAAAAAAAACTGGTATATTTTGGTATATTTTAACGTTGGTTTCAATTTATAATATTTACATCCTTTTGCACATTGGTGTTTTTTCTTGACCTCAACCATGTCTGATAAAGCAGAACCTGCACCTTCATCAACTCCAGAGTCAGAATCTAAAGCAAGACCAACTATTACACCACAATCAATTCCTGGGACACGAAAAGCAAAAACCATATTTAAGGCATTACTGATGATGATTCACAAATAACTGGCTCACGACTACCAACATGTAGACAAGTACTACGCTGTATGATGTACCATCTTCAAAAGGGTGCATCGAAGAACCAAACAAAGTTGGAGTGGGCAAAAATTGTGCTTCTCAAAGTTGTGCCATTCTATGGGTAAGCCAATATTCCCATGATCACAGAGCGCAAGGCATTTGAAAAAATAATAAAGCTTGTGGATGGTAATAACAAACGCAGAAGCATACCTGTTAATCGTCATTCTTCACCAGCTACCCACTCTAAATTAGAACAAGTTGAAACTAAACTTGATCAAACTTTTCAGCTGTGGCAGCTAATGCAGAGAAACTGATAAAAAATCCTGAAGACTTGTAGTTTCTGCAATCAAAAAAGACAGGCCGTACTGATACATTTGGACCCAGTGACAAGGTGTTGGCTCAAAGAATTCAGTGGAGTGAAGAACGTGCTAAAGCAGAATTAAAGAGACGTGAGAAAAATGAAGAGATATCAGGGGCATCTACTTTCCAGAGCTTTAGTGAAACTGAAACTGATACACAAGTGATATTGATGTGTGTGCTACTGCATATGCATCTTTATCCAGCAGTTCTTCAGCATCTGCATCTGGTGATGTTACTGCACCTTCCACCAGTAGTAATACGACGCTTGCATCCACAAGAAGTCATCACCGCACAGTTAGCACTTCAACTGAAGCATTCATTCCCCACAACATTCTTCAGTCTGCATCAATAAGTGAGGATCACTACCAAAATATTCTTCAAGTTGTGGAAGAAGACAGAGGGTCTCTTCCAAATCTGCGAAAACGCAAGGCAAAGACTGACAGCTAAATAAACAATATGAACATTGTAAATAAGCAGAACAGAACTTTTCCACATGGATTATTTATGCATATCTGCAGATCTGACAACATCGATGTTTTCTTTATGTACAGTGTACCGTACATGTAAGTTGACGTAATATTAATGTAATATAGATGAAAATTGCATAGAAATGTTGGTAAAGTGGTAAAAAATCATGTCAGTTGGGCTAAAATATTGACATTTGTTGTTTTTTTTACTTCCTTTTATTGATTTCATACGTGTTATTTAAAAAATGCCTGTATCTGGCAAGTAGCTATGAAAAATTTAAATATTTAAAAATTGGGTCTCTGAACCTGCCGAATTAGGCAGCTTTGCAGCTCAAATTTTCAAACGTCAGGTGGCCAAAATAAACAAATGTGAATTTTGCTGAAATGTTGCAGGAGTTATTTTTTTACATAATGGAAAAATAATTAATCTAGGGACAAGTCAAAATCAAACACTTTTAAAAATCATGGGATGTTTTGATGCACCATAATGTACACACAGCAGGCTACGCAGAGAGCCACGTGGTTTCCTGCTTAGATGTACAGTTGTCCCCGGTATTCGCGGGGGTTGCGTTCCTAGAGCACCCGAAGACTGAAAAACCGCGAATATTGGACGTGGTCCATAAAAATGCCTATAAACGTCAAAATATAACGTAAAATATAATAAAAAATATAAGTAAATATGTAATAATAATTTAATAAAAAATACAACACTCAGAGAAACACTCTAGATAGCTACACGCGGTAAACTGGGATGATGGGGGGCTGCTGGGCTGCATCTGCCTGAGACAGCGCCTCGTGGGCAGCAGCCAATCAGCAGCGAGGAGAAATGAATAACGCTCTCGGATTGGCTACTTTCAGACTTCCAGCCAATAGCGTTTATTTTATACTGATATTTTGCTGAATTTACGTTAGAATTTATATCACGAAATTAGTAAATTATATTGTTATTAATAATTTAGCGTTAAAAAGCGTGAAAAAATATATATTGCCACGAAAAAAGCCATAAAAAATCGCGGAAGATATTTGCGATTCCGCGAATATGCGGGGGTTTCCACGAACAATTATTAGTCAGGTTCTGAGGAAAATTCCGCGAATAACCGGGGCCGCGAATGCTGCCGAACCGCGATTATGCGGGGGTCGACTGTATACACAGGTGCTACTTGTGCTCGTAGAATAGTCGAGACGATGCAAATCACTATAAGGTCAAAGAATGGCCATCAAGAACAGACCATACTCCAGGAAAATTCAATGTACAACATGTGCCACTGGTATTTCCGAAAAGAATATTTCTTCCACCACTGCAAATAAAGCTGGGCCTAATGAAGAGCTTTGTAAAGGCAATGAGTGTTGAAGGTGCGCGATTTCTTCATCTGAAAGAAAAATTTTGAGCGATTTTAACTGATGCCAAGTTGGAGGCTGGAATATTTGTCGGACCGAATTCGTGATTTATTTTCCGATATTCAGTCTTCCAGTCCAGGCTTAACCCACCGGAGCTGGCTGCATGGGAGGCTTTCAAACTGGTAGTCCACAATTTCCTTGAGAGCCACAAAACAGACAGCTATGTCGAGTTGGTTCAAGGCATAATAAAAGCCTTTGAAGAAATGCGTTGCCGTATGTAGCTGAAGTTGCATTTTCTTCATTCACACTTGGATTTCTTCCCAGCCAACCTTGGTGCTGTGAGCGATGAGCGTGGAGGGAGATTCCACCAGCACACAAAGGCAGTAAAGACCAGCTATCAGGGGAGATTCAACTCCAACATGAAGGGGGACTGCTGTTGGTTTCTTCAGAAACAGTCCACTGCTATTCACAAGCGTAAAATCAAGTGCTTAAAGCATTTCTAAACAGTTAACGTATACTTTATACAATGTGTTTATGTTGTTCAATGCTTCTGAGCCTATGGATACCAGTTACTGTACAATGATCAATGTGTTTATATTGTGAAATGAATTAATATTTTGCAATTTTGCGATGCGCTTGATTTATTAATAAAAAATGACTAGAAATGGCATTTTTCTGTAACTACGAATCCTGACGGGCTGGGTCAATTCTGGCTCCAGATTTGGAATCAGCTGCTTGATTTGATAAAGGACACCTGCGTAAAGTCATTTTTTGCTGATGAGTAATATCAGCGGTTAAAATGAATTTTTCTTACCTTTTCCTATTAAAAACTGCAAATAGATTTTTTAACTTTAGAAAAATATATTTAACAATAGGTATTTTAATATTTTTTTCCTGATTTCCGGATAACTTTAATGTTTCTCGGAAGCAGACAAAATTTAACCAATCGTTCAAACTCTCAGCGATAACGATTTCAGTGCAAAATATATTTAAAAAATAAAAATAGATATAAATGTAATTTTTGGAGAGTTTTGATTTCGATTTAGACATTGATGACAATCTGCATGCAACAATTGTAAATAAACTGAGAAAATCACGATAAAGTTACTAGGTATAAGACAGCAAAGCAGTGACGTATGGTTTTAAGAAAGTGCTTTCTGAAAACCTGGATTCGGGGAGATCTTTTCCCCGTATGTTGAATTTTTCATAGTTCTCAATTTAATGCTACTGGTGATGTTGTTGTTTAGGCGTTCACTGGTTACGTACACCACAACTATGGGTTGAACTGACGGCGCTGTCTGAATTATTAACCGCCAGGAATGACTGAAGAAGAATTGAGAGATTCGTAAGGAAGAAAGACGGAAGAAAGTGTCAATATGACTCTATGATAGTGAAGATAAAAATTGCGGCCAAGACGAATAAGCGAGCGAGAAAACAATAAAGAATCACTTTGCGATAGTTTCCGGTCCTTTAAAGCATTTCCGTATCTAGGATAGTAGAAGATTGTCAGGCAAAGCATCAGATAGTAGAAGTGTTTCTGCTGATCAGTGTCTGTCTGCCCTAAAGAAGGCATAACAACCCAATATGTTACTGATCTCCAAGTTGCCTTCCTCCAATCTGGGCCAATTTGTATAGGGGGGAACAAGCTTTCTGAAAAGAAGATATGACAGGCACTGCTTTCTACCTCAAGGATAAATAACTTATCTAATGTCCTTACTATTTTCAAGGGTGATAAACGAACCTAAAGAAAATATAGTAAGGAACGTCATGTCCAAAGTGACTCGCCCTCTCAAACGGCAGAGCGCTTTCTTTCCAAGAATGGGACAGCTGCTGGAATATATAAGAGAGCATTTAATGATATTATATAACAGCCATCAATCATTCCATGAAGGAGTTATTAAGATGTTTGAAACATGGAGATTTTTTAAAAGGAAATACAAGACGATCAATGAATGAAAATAAATTAGCTTCCACAAGAAGGTGAATAATCAACAGTGAGACATTTTCGATTTATGAAACATTTGAATATACAGAAAGCAAAAGGGATATCCCAGCATAGCCTTAGTAGTTTACAAAAATGAAATTTATTTAATAGCGTACCTCATTGTGTGATTCTAAGCTACATAGATCCTTCGGAACATTATCACATGTACTATGTCAAAATAGAACACAAGAATTACTTTACAACACGAAATAGGAGGGAAAACAAGTAGTGCAGTTCAAGTTAAGAAGGTATCTTTTCCAAGGTTACTCACTCAGTTATTGTGTACACCTGTAGTATCTGAATTACATGGCAATAATTTATGGATAAGAACTGAAGAATCGCGGAAACATTAAAAATATACAACTACTCACTTTACATAGGCGACCTTAATTATGTGAAGAAGGTGATCGTCAAAATGTACTGAAAATGAAAGATCGTTAGAAAGTTCAGTCACAAAATAAGAATGGAAATCGGACTTGATACCTGTGTCAAAGCAACATTCATAGGTGATAAACTTGTGCAAGCACGCAACATCGAGGTGAAAAAAATATTTAATTATAGAAAATGAGCAACTATGGTGGCACAGGTATCCAGGCCTCTATAACAGTGAAGAAGTTTAATATAACGCGATGAAAGAGAAGATTAGTAAAGAACGAAACTCTTAGAACAGTAAGATTTTCCTGAAAACATTTTAATATTTGGCTATCACATTATCAATTATGACGTATAGATTCAAAATCATTAACTGAAAGCAATGGACTAGATAGGGAATCGATTAAATTGGTGACCATGAACGGCGTACACAATCAAACAGCCGACATACAACGGAAATAACCAACGCGAAAGAATGGAGATAGAAGCTCTACTGAGATAGAATGGTCTCTCAAAGTAACGGTAATTTATCGGATCAAGTTCAGACAAATACATGAAAATCTTCAGTATTATCGAAGGCAATAAAACTAAACATTTTTACCAATCAGATAGATCGACAGGATGACCTACGAAACCAGTACAATAGTAGGAAGATCATTGGTGGGCGAAGGTCATGCATAGCCAGCATTTTTGGAAGGATAAACATAGATGACGTCGATAAGAAGTAAAGTACAGGCAGGTAGTTAATGGAAACCACAAAGGTGAAACTAAGTCACATGTAATAGTTGCACCGGATCAGGGAGTCATCGCCAAATATTACGAAATAAAATTCTTAAGAAAATTGCTGATCAAAATTACAGAATGCATCATGAATCTTCAGAAGCAATCTCAGACATCGTGTTGTTATCTTGAAGAATAATGGCTCCAACATATTACCTCGAAGATTAATTCAACCAATAATTGTTAAAAATACCAATCCACAAGGTAATCAGAAATAAGATTACGACAATAATGGGATACATGGGTAGGCAGCGATAGAAAGGTAGCCGCGAATAACCCTGAAATAATTGAAAAGATTCATAAAGATAAACCTGCCATCTCATCAACATCGACAGTCCCAGTCATATGAATTTAATAACAAATATAGCTATAAAGAGTGCAGAAGCGTATAGAGTGCATTAGAATATGGCAATTGAAGACAAGCATATTGCCAGTTTGTAATCGGAAGCACTGCGTTCAGAATAAACTGTGAGAAAATGGACAGAGGATTCCTAGCTCTTATAACGACCGTATTCATAAAGTTGCAGAACTGAGCACAGCCGGAATATTACGGAAAGTTGCATCAATCGCTAAATGGTTTTAAAATGTGGCAATCTAATCAATATTATTTACTAGTCATCGACAGTAGAAGGCAGGCGATATTTTTTCTAAGAGTAAAGAAAATTATGTTCATAATAATATTGCACTGAAAACGTTTTAAGCAAAATGAACAATATTATACACGCGTGCAGTACAAAGCGCAACTAGTCCGTTTTCACAATACGGTTAACGCTTAATTCTGGTATGAGTTTGTTTTTTTTTTAAATCTTCAAACGTATCTCAATTAAATTTGTTTTTTGTTGAAATCTGTACGTTTGATAGCAGTGTTTCTTATGTAAAAATTTATGCTTTTAATTTTTTCTGCAATTATATCTAATTAAGTAAAGATTTTTCTTAAATTGTTTGTTAATTCGCTTTTGTTTCCCACAGCAGCTTTATATTACTCAATAATTTCTTAATTTGTTTCTTTTTGTCTTTTACATTATTTCTTGCGATATTTATCACATTTATACTAGTTAATGTATCACGAGTGTATGATATACCAATGTGAGTAGTAATACAGTGATCTTGCACCCCTCTATTTTCACTCTGCTAAATACAGATATCAAACTGCACCTAAAAGTAGGCAAAATGACGTATTCGATATTATTTTTTAATATTATTAATTCTTAAATAATGCTCGATGTTCGATAATTAAACAAAATAAAATATTTCTTTGTTACTTTTTCAGTAATATCAAATAATCTTTGCTGTCTGTAAAAGCGTAGGTGGCGCTCTCAAGTAATAATGAATAATACGCTAAGCAAGAGAATATTAGTAGAGCGAGCTGCATAATTATGAAGGCATGTCAATCGTTTGGTGTTATTGCAGCGCATTACTTGACAAAAAGTTATAAAAAATCGAAACTAATTCCACTAAAGCGCTTGAATTTAAGTTAATTGAACCTTATGGAGAAAAACGCTTGTAAAAAAATTGCCGAGGGGTGTGTATTATTATAACCATCAATCGATAGTTAAAATTATGCTGTGGTTTTCGATACTTACATGTTAATTGATGGTGCTGAAAATCGGGATGTTTAGAAAGGTTAAAGATAATAATCCATAATCTTTTGAAAATATGAAGTGAAAAAAATGTCAGTCTGTTTTAAATTACAATGATCTTGATTTAAAGATCATCGGTTTATCTGTCGTTTCCCACGTACACAAAAGACTTATATGTTGAAAATTTACAGAAAAATGCCCTTTTTTTAAAATTAACTCTTGGTTTGTTTTTGCTTTCTATATGGAAAAGTCGACATATTCAAGGCATGTTCACCCATCGTTTAATTTTTAGAGTTGTCCTCATTTTGTCATTTCATATCCGGATTTCAGAATAATGTAGAAGGGTAGTAGCGGCCGTCGTCTGATTAACTTTGGGTTTGGAGATAGTGGTCAGTTTTCTGTTGCTCGTTCGAATCAGCCAATTCTGAGTCAGCTCCTTCCACATCCAACTGGAAGAACACTCGCGTGTTCTTTCACGAATGCTATTAAATTCGGAGTAAATCAGTCACTGTCATTTAGGCTAGTGTCACACTGCCACTGCAGCATCGTTTCTCCGCCATCCTCTTAATATTTGTGAAACGAAAAGAAAACGAGGAATTAGTATCCGAAAAGCCAGCTAACCAACTCATAGTTCCCACTGAGCGTTTGCCGAAATGTACATCAAACCTTTGCTGTTGTTTCTTTCATTACGCATAACCCGTAATTGTTACATAAAAGGTGTGCACCTTAATTTTTTCGTGAAAATCCTGAATGCTCACGCTGGACTTCCTTAATTTAAATTTTGGCTTTGCTGCATGTTTTGCTGTTGACATTATGGTGCCAAAAATGCAATGTAGGCTGAATTATAATAATGGATGTTAGAGAACAAATAAAAATCCAACTTTTCGTTTTGTGTTATAAATGTCTGTTGATAACGGTGAGCCAAGTTTCATTGTTGCGGGCAAAGTAAAGATCATTCGACTCAACTTTGGCATGCAGATTCCTGTTTACTTGCATTTTTACTAATTAAAAGTAATTTCAGATGATGTTTACTAAACTTTTACAGATAATATGAATATTTCTATATTTGCTAACATTAAAAAATATTTGAAGACATTTATTGATAAAGATTAATTTAAATGATGTTCACTGATAAATATGTATTTAGTCAATGTTCACTTAAATTTTTTTATTTCGGATAAACTTTAAATGATCCACACTGAAAAAGATTATACGTCATACTATCACATACTGAAAATAGACTTTACAGTATATTTACTTCTGATAAACATGAACCTAATAAGCTATTTACGGATAAAATTTGGCTTTACACGGTACAGTAGGAACTTCAACAGTAAAGACGTGCTTTCTTTGAGTGTATGAGACCTGGATCTTAATATAACTGTTTTATTTACCTTTCAGGATTACACAATTACGCTGTACCTTAATCAGTATTGGACGGACGAGCGATTGATCTATTCAAATTCTTCGACCGACAACCTGACGCTGACAGGAGACTTTGCTGAAAAAATCTGGGTTCCGGATACGTTTTTTGCCAACGATAAGAACTCGTTTCTCCACGACATTACAGAAAAAAATAAAATGATTCGACTGTTTGGAAATGGATCGATAGTCTACGGAATGAGGTAAGAAGCGTTCTAATCACTTCAGGGAGCCTGGCAGTCTGATTTTAGGATAGGTTCCGCACGACGGAATTTGGACTATACTCGGTTTCCACACGAGTTCTGTTACTAAAATTTGGTATTTTGCACAGATTATTCAGTATACTATAAAAATCTGCTACTTTGACTTGCTTAAATTAAAACTTCTCAATCAAGGAAAGGTAAATTAAATACTATATATTAACATGTAGTTGCACTTGTAGTATTTTCCTTGCTTTTGCAGTTTAGTTTAGAATGCCGATTTTTATTGCACAGAAATTTAGAGTTTCGGGTGACTTCGCGCTAGAACTTTTACTTAAAGTGTTAACACTGGTTAATATATACGTCTGATTCGTCGCCAATATACTGATCGCTAAACTTTCTTTTACATTTTTGCCGGTCAAAAGTTCCACATTACATATTTAAATGGGTTAAGATTAAAACTTTTTTTATTTTGTTTTCTTCTTACAATAATTATTTAAATATGTCTATTAGTAGAATAGCTGAAAAAAGCTTCAACCAAGGTATATTGATTTATTCAGGTATTTTTTTCTGATTACATGAGAAAATATTAACCCGCATTTGCGGAAATATGTTGTTTTCTTTTTGTCCAAATACTTCCAAAATACCACTGTTCCACCAATGCGCTAATGTCCTGAGCGGCACCTTCACTCACCTAGAGAGGGCGCAGGTGTCGCTACTTTACTCCTGTCCACCAGAATGTGTGGATTGCCATCGAAACGAAGCCTTGGCACCATTTCTTCCCAGTTCTTATCGCAAGCGGTTCTTCGCCGTAATGCGCGCATAGTCTGGTATCGATCTCACTAGATTCGCAATTTTCTTTAACCAGAGACTTCAATATTATACACTGCTACGTTTGCCTGAGCTTCCGCCGTCTTGTGTGTGTGTGTTAACACCCTCTAGCGGAATCTGAAACGGAACCAAGCATCACCAGAGATTCGGCTAACGTTATCATGTCTGTGATTTTCATAAAACACCTCAAGGTAATGGGTCTGCTCTACTGTCTTGTGCTCGATATATCAAATGCTTTCTTTTTTCAAAATTTGCTTTCAGCTAAAAAAAAATAACTGTTGATGATATAAGATGTTATGGTTTGTAAACAGCTGACATTATTTATTTTCTATTTAACACAAATCTTCAACAAAAAAATCCTCAAGCTACGATTTAAATTGGTTATCATAACATCAGTCTCCCACAACAGTAGATGCAGGAATTATTATTAAATAAACAAATAAACAATTAACAACAACAAGTAATGGTAAAGAGACAGGGGATAAACTACGTACGAATAGAGTAGTAAACATTAAATATCATTAGTGCATAGTTACACACAGAGAGAGAGAGAGGTTTACATTTTCTTCAGTAGTCTCCTTGTTTAATACTTATTTAACTACACAAGATAGAAGTTTTAAAGTAACGTATTACGAATCCATGTGAGTATTTGCGTGCGATTAACCACTGAATCTTTAAACTTCTACATAGCAGCATTATTCAGTGATACAGCGTTATAATCCTACTTGTATATACCACGAATGCACTTTCCAGCTGTTGGGGGATGTGATGTTACTGATAACGACTTCGATTCCTGCTTTGGGGTTTTCCAACGGTTTTCGTTGGTGCTGAGAAAACCAATGCTTTAGCATCTACAAGTCTGTTGAGGTGCGGCGAAGCGATTTCCGTGGACTTCTTTAGCAGTTGCAATGGTCTCTGGACCGGTTCTTGGTCTACCACAGCTTTTTTTCTGTCATTAACTGAACAATTTTTAAAAAATACTTCATATCCAACTACTAACCAACTTCAGCTCAGCAACACAATTCGTTCGTCGCCAACTTGGCTTTAAGTCCTGTGTCTCTCTTGTAAACTTAATATTTCTGCTCTATCTTATGCTGGTAGACAGTTATCAACCATTACCTTTGAAGTCCAACAAAGACTTTATAGATACCCTCTACACGTACATGCCAACGAGTACTTATTACGTACCGAATTTTTCTTTCCTTTATATATTGAAAATTAAAGAAAATAAACAGCTCATTTATTACACACAATCAGCATGGTACAGCGTAGGCTTATTTGCTGATCTAAAAAAAAGAACCATTAAAGTAGTGAAATAATTTCGAGTCCTGAACCACAAAGCTTCGCTCTAGTAGCTGAACTGACACGGAAATCTAATTCTATTTCTCATGAGAACACGATTTCGGTATCTCGACACTTAAAATTAATAATCTTAACTGCAGAACGTTTGCAGGCGGAGTCGTCTACCTTCCTAAATAGGGAATAAATCTGCCATAGCACCGAGTTACAATATTGTACAACATGCACATCTGCACCTGCAAGCTTCTGAAAAGTGAATGCGACGTGGTGACATGCAGTCGGTGCTGTTGGGTTTTTTACATTAAATTTTAAATTTTAAATTAATTGAAAATATATATTAGCATTTTTCCTCGTGTCGATCTTTGTTCCCTTAGGTGTAGCATTATTATTTAAGTTGAAGAGACCGAATGCCTTTGACTACATCGCGAATACATCAGATTTGTACTTATCGAAACTGTTGGCCACAGTGTGTCTAGTTTATAGCTAGATGACAGAGAGGTGGTTCGGGTTCAGAGATTATTATGTTTCTAATACTTTTTGTTGTACTTAGATAATCCACCGCCTTTATTCAGGAAACAGAGATGCAGACAGACGATTACAAGAGCGAGTCAGGCATAGAAATCGGTCGATTAACACCCTCCCAACCAAAATCCTGCATTGAACACTTTAATCATGTCTACTGAGTCTGTTTGATTTCTGCGGGAGCTGAAACGTGTTAATCGATAAAATTCCTCCAAAGGACAGACAGTAAACATATCGACAAATATAAACAGCCTATTCGAAGTTGAAGAACTGAGCCGAGTAGATATACCTGGGAGAACACGTGAATCGCGGAGATAAAATAGCACGAATTCATTAAAACGTATATTGGTTCATTAGATAATTCGATTAAGGCTAATAAGGTGAAAGGAAATGTCTGATCTAACCCACTGGCTTCTGTATACAGCAGCCTCAACTGATAGCGGTACAAAACATCAGCACTATTTAGAACCGTGACTCATCGAACTATTAAAGAATGCGAATCCAAGTGAATACGTGGGCGGTAGCCTTCTTAGACTTCGTGTTTAATATCTCACTGTCGCTGAACTATGATTAGAAAGGACAGGTGACAAATTATGATAAACTGGAAACATATTCCACTTCCTCACATGTTATTTTTTAAATCATTTGGTTTGAACACAAATCAGCATAATAATAATAATAATAATAATAATAATAATAATAATAATAATAATAATAATAATAATAATAATAATAATAATAATAATAATAATAATAATGATAAATTGTTAACAAAAGTGATGATTTATTTTAATAAAGTTGTAGAAATTCTGAAATATAAATGCTATTTTCACTGTTAAAAGGTAGGTTATCAAAGATGTAAATAGAAAAATGTTACTCATTCAGTTGTGGAAATGGTACACGTGTATCTGTTGAGCTGAGGATGCAGATGAATAAAGGTGAGTCGGAGTATAGTTGACTAACCAGTATGTCATAGTTCTCAATAGCTTCGATTTTCTAATCGGTTAAATTCTCTGTTGGAAACGGTGTGATCTCCAAAGAGTTAAACAGAAGGTTTTGGAAATTAATGGAATAGGGTTATCGTTGACGAGTAAATTCTAAGTTGTTAAAGAAAAAAACATTCAATTAAACTTTGGCAGTTGCGGGCTGAACGTGATGTTTCGACGGTTGCGTTGGGATAAAAGACGACGTTTTTCCCACCGCAGGAAATGTACGATCGTGTTAATAGTGATGGGATAATCCAGTGCCAACTCGCATTTCTGTTAAAATTAAGTGGGAAAGAAGGCCTCGCGCACAAGCTTCCGTGAACACGTGCATGGAAAAAGTGCCAACTGCAGGTGCGATTCTCCTTAAATCGGTTTAACTTCCCTGTTGATAAGATCGCCACCAGCAGATGGCTTATCGCGGTTTAAAGATTTATTTAGCTGTGGAAACGCCATCGGATGGGTTGTCGCACAGTGGTCGTTTTCTGGCGAGGGAGACGCAGAATCGTTGGGAGGCTGAAGTCACTGGTCCAGGAGAACAAACCGTTACCAGGGAGGAAGATAAGTACCACCTTTTCATGTAGCAACATATGAAATAATGGTTGCCAACTGGCAGGAGGAGAAAAAAAAAACCGTTTTCAGTACCATTAGCTAATAAATATCTGACTCTGAAGATAAACAATCAGCTGTCTCCGGGCTGCAAATATTTAAAGGTAAACTTGTGACTTCGAGCCATGCGGCACGGACGATCTGATGTATTTTTTTTTTTTTTTCCCCACCGCTTTACAACAAGATCGGAGAAACAGAGCAGCTGTGATATCTGGAAGACAGGCCGCCCTCCAGAGTCGCCAGGGACGAAGACAAGTCAAGAGAACGGAAATCGCTATTGGTCGCGCGCACTCTCTGACTTCAGGTTACGGGTTCCGGTTCCGTCTTCCGACAACTAGAAGCTAAGTTCTTTCTCTCGCCGACTTCAGAGAGTCTGGCGATTTGGTTTTGCTAAGATCTACGCGTGTTCCGCACGAGTGAGAAGGCTTCATCCGTCGCTCACTCTTCCTGTCGAACGTGTTTGCCATGTCGTCGCGGTCTTCGCCTGCTCGCTCAGATTAGGTTCCATGCCTTTTGTCTTTAGCTTTTGACACCACTTATCTCGTGGCACGATTTTGCATAAGATACTGTTATGGCGCATTTTGATTACCTGAGAAAGAAAAATATGCATGAATAGGAAAATGCAAATACACCACGTGTTACGTAATGGGAAACACTGCCCCCAGATTACGCAGCGTATTGCACATCATTCTTTCAGGGTGCGATTTCAGTATTTGCCTCAAAGAAAACTTTATGCTTACATCATACTGAACAATTTCCCACTTCCTTATGCATGTAAATTCCTCAGTCAGCCTTTTCTACAAGTGAACGCGTCGACACAAAGGTGGTGTTTAGTCAGCTATTAATTGTCTTTGTGTCTGCAGATTTATCTTCATTAGGCAGTCAGCCATTCCAGATTCGGCTGAGCGTGGCATTTATCCGTACCGTGGTTACCGAACAGAACTTCTTTGAAACAAACAAACAAAACAAATCAATTGTTGATTTTAGATTTTTGGTTTCCAAAACCTAAATGTTTATCTTACGTTAAAATATTTTTATTTTTTTTAAAAAAAAACATTTAAATAAATCAATCATCAGTATTGATAAACACATCTTTAATTTTAAACTTAAAACATCTACATATGTGAATAATATTGATAACTTAACTATTCTTAAAGATATGTTACTCCTGATTTTAATAATATATTTCCTTAGGACTCCTTAATTTTAAGCTTCATTTATTATTATAACATATAGATATAAACAAACATAATATTAAAAAGTTTAAAGCGACCCCTCCATTTTTTGAATTATGGCTCACACAACGATTTTGAAGATCGCCATATTCTAAGAAAAACACTTTACTTTATAATCTCATTTAGATGGAATATCAATTGTACGTGTATAGATCCTGTGAATAAAGCTTGAATAATTCGTAAACTATTTTGATGTGGGAGACAACCGTAGGCTGGTTATTACAGAGGTAAGCTATTATAGCAACAGCAATTACTATTCAGACGCATAGTCGAAGCAATAATCGACGTTACTGTGACGTATGGATGAGTTTATAATGGAAGCCATACGCTCTGACGTGTGATCAAGTCGATTAAAGCCTTGTATGTGCGTTTAATTAGAAATTACTGGTGCTGTAACGAGTATCCGCAAGTCTTATAATCTATTGTTCATTTTATATTAAAAATGATTCTCAGAACTTCGTGAAACTTCAGTATTGTAGTGACTGCCCAATTACTAGTTACAGAGAGATCTCGTAAAGCGAATACACCGAAATTATTCTATAAACGAGTGCACTACATACAGATGTAGTTATTTCAGAATCTTAGATTTGATGGTCTCCTAATTGTTGATAAGACCATCCTTATTTAATAATAAATAACGTTAAAATCAATACTGCATAATAGAAATAATTCTGAACTCGGTGCGAACGTAGGAATGAATAACAACAACTGGCATTAGGTTCTCGGTTAATTTTGGCCTGCATAGAAGATATATTTATTTGCTTTTTTTAAAAAAAAAAACAAAAAACAATACGCTTACACGCAACCGTTTTAAATTGCTTTTATCTCTTCTAATTCTGTTTGATTAAAAGCTAACGGTCCGTCATCCCAAGACAAAATGATGGATCTCAGCCGCAATATCCGCATTTCCTGAAAAACATCAATCAAGTCGATTGGACTACTTCATCAAACGCACTCAAGTTTCTTTCCTAAGCATGCAACATCCCAGCTTCGGCATATATACACTAAATAATATAGAGTTTTCCTTCTTTTTTCTTAATGGCCGTTTTTGTGGATTTTAAAATAGAAATTCTGTTAAGTTAGTAAAGCGAATTATTAAACCGCTGGACTGAGCATTTCCATTCGAATCGATTGTATCCGTTGCAGTATCGAATTAATGCGATGACACTTCGATTATGACATCCTCTGATTGATGTGCTGGAGAATTCTACAACAGATTCCCGGTTAAAGTAATTAGTTTTCCGACATCAGGAAATTGCATCACAAGGTCATGTCGAATTTTCATAATAAGGTCAGATTCTGATAAATGAGTTCCTGCTAATGGAAATCCGAGGTAATGCTCTGGGCTAAAGGACGGGCTCCGTTGGTGTTGGCGGTTAACTAATAGTTAATAAAGCCGTGATTTTTAAAGCTTAGAACGAAACTTGATATGGCTAGTCGTGCAATACATTACGATGACATCGAGCCCAATACCCCCTCTTGCGAGATATGCCATATTCCCTGCTAACCAACTGCATCACTTATTTCGCGCAGAAAATAACACATCCACACATCAAAGGCGAACCAATGGAAAAACTCATTTAATTTATCCGTAAAAATACAGAAAATATGCGCACAACATTATAAAAGGTGAAAAAATAATTTTACATACACATTTGCATATACAGTGTATATACAAACTGAAAATTTTAAATAGTAATAATAATAATAATACGTGATCAATTTGTATATATTATGCATACAGATAAACGATCATTTTGTGGTTTTCTTTTAATATTTTTGTTAATAATTATAGGAAAATTCCCTTTCATTGCTTTACCATATATCTGCGACATGTTGGATTCTTAAATGCATAAATAAATAAGTAAATAAATTTATATTGAATTAAAATTTGTTTAGCAACCACTTTAGCATTTTAGTTCGATAATTGTTAATAGACATGTGCGATAAGTTGGACAAATGTCATCTTTGGACAGATGCTACCGGACCGATTTGTTATTGACGATTAAATTTTGCATTACGCCCTTATACTACCAGCGTTCAAGAAGGAGACAGCGTGGAGAAACTTTCTTCCATGTATTTACAACAATCAATTTTACTTGAATTTGCGAGGTTCTTTTTTTTTAAATACATAGGTTCGAGAGTGTTTTACTCTCTTCAGTAAGTTCTAATGTTTATGTGAAGTCTATTTACCGAAGCAACGAATTTCGGCCGCTTTACAAAATGAAACCCTAGTAGCATATTGTTTTGACAATTTCTATAATAATATAGTGTTTCGTTTTTATTCATTTCCTTTTTACATTCATATGAATTATACAATGGCACTTTAAAGTTTGATTCGTTGGTTTTCCCATATTTCATTAAAATTTTCTTTCTCTCTTTTCCACGATGTCCATTCTTGGTTTTATTTAAAATTGAGGTCGTATCCGAGGTCTTTCGCTTTCTCGTTTCGCTAAATTATTTTCGTTTTTTGCGGGAGTTCTCAGAACGCAGATGTAAATAAATGTGACGGTTATAAGCTGCAAACAGCTGGAGTTTTACTTTGAGGCGTTCTTCCATACTAATTCTGCTCCATCGCCACTTCAAGATTCGAGATATGATTTTTTAGTTCTCGGCCTCCAAAAGTTGACAGCTTCAGATATAAAATTACAGAAATCCAGTTTTGCAAAAGCTGCAATAAGAAATCGTCTTTACATCATTGTTAATGGCTCCCATGGGAAACCGAAAGAATCATCTTTACATAATACTATATCTGTAAGGCATTAGATACGAAAGATAGATAATGCCGGGTGAAAACTACGGCAAGAGCAGTTTTTTTAATTGCTGTCATTAAAGAAGAATTTGTGTTCATGACCTGATAAGAAACTGTTTCTCACCATAAACTGTTGCTGATGCGTTAGACTGAGCGGAACATAAATCTAAGAGCCGGTTGGTGCCCACAGTCCATCACTCGGGAGATGATTCTTTGTCACCCGGTATTGGCGGTCTATCTGATTTGGCAGCTCGTTGAGAACCTTTCCTGGTGACACCATGTGGCGCGTGCTCTGGGATGGGGATACAATCGTGTAGCCGCGGCCATAGTTACACATACCAGTGGCGATTTTCTGATTTGCTAAGCGCCAGTAAAGTCTATGAGCACCTGTCATTCATTGATAAAGAGGGACTTTAGGCAGAACCTACTGGCAAAGATCAATTTTTTAGAACATTTGTGGCCGCTTTAATCTGAAAATTGTTAACTGATGGATTTCTGACGACAAAATAAAGTAGAAACTAATCTACGAAAATAACCAGAGAACACCACTACTTCTCTACGTGTTTTAAACAAATGCTACATTTTTTTCCTAAATTTTATATAAATAGTTTGCATAATGAATAATTTTAATTAAAGCTCTTACTATGGTAAAAAAGAACAGCGAATAATTCTGCAATAAAGAATGAACTTTTCTTGTGTTTATTAAATGAAAATTCTAAAATGCTGAGAATTTTAAAATATTTAATTATAAAATAAGAGAAAATAAAAAGAAATATTTTCTTATTTATTTATTCGTCTTTAGACATGCGAAATACAGCGGTACCCTGAAAATTATTCATTGCCAGAACCTCGAAGAATGACATTAACATGATGCTTTTCAAGCCTCTAGCAGACAAAACTTAATTAAAAGGACACCTATATACTTGATTAAATCCCATCTTTACTCCTCTCTGATGACTAAATAATAAACCAGAATGTTTTTCATTTGTGTTTTCTTGACGTGACGGTAAACTGAAAGCATAGTTTTCTGGTAATTTTGTCGACCATTAAAGATAATAGGGTAGTTCAGGAACCTTCTCATCAGCATACTGGTAGTCTGTTACCACTGACAGGATAATAGACAATGTTTAAAATCCGTACTTCTTTAGTAATCAAAGGTGATTTTCGTCCTCCGGTAGAACTACTTAAAGTTAGGGCGGTTAGCAATAATGCCAAATAAGGTTATTATTAGTCTTTCGGGACATATGTGGCTAAAACAAACAATCTGTTGGCGGAAGGGCTTTCTTGTCTTATTTACTTTACTGCTAGAATACCCGTAATAGTTATGTACAACTTTGAAGAAGACAATTTAAAATAAACCTAAATATTGTTAATAAACAGTTATTCGTCACTTGAAAATAGCAGATTTAACGTTCCACATGTACACCAAAGCGTGAAAAGCATTTAGGTTTCATCTTTAAATCGCCTTACATGAAAAAAAAACAACAAAGAAGCAAACAGGTTTGATACTGAGGCAAGCAACACAAAGCGAAGCTAAATGATGCCGTCCTTTATTAGCTGTTTCATTGACTATCGGGATATTAATGAGATTTAGTTCCATGATTCGGTTTTTCATATAAAATAAAAACCATTAATCTCACAATCGGTTTATCAAAACGCTCACCGAAAAGTTAAATATTGGAAAATAGATGTTTTTTTACTCCCCCAAAACTGTCCCCTCATGATTTTTTTTTCTCTTTTATCACGGTCCGATTACTCCAAATATGGATATGATACCATGTCACGGCCCTACATCCAAGCCGTGTTGGTCGATCGATTGCGAACCGTTATTATTTTGCAAACGTGGACGATGATCTAGAGAGGAAGCGAACCCTGACCTAGTTTAACTAGTTTGTGGGTGAGAAAATGGATGAATAGGAGGATCAACGCTACCTTAATCCCGTAAGCCCAAGAGAGAAGGAAATGCGTCACACGAGTGATTTAAACTTCCCCAACAACAACAACAACAAAAAGGAAAAATATCGATAGGACAGCTACTTGCATCGGCAGAGTTTATATGACATGTCACTGGGTAGCATACGATCAGACAGGCGAAACTAGATCCGGTGTTAGGTCTTTTTGAATAATTTAATAGCACGAAATACGAAAGCATCGTGACGCGTTCACTTACCCGCGAGAGTTGGATAGGTGCTGTCAAGGCGCGCGATGGGTGGCGAGTTCTGGAACCGCGCTGATGGATTAAGTTCGTGCCACAAAAAAAAAAAAAAAAGATAAGTCCGAAAATAAAAGAAAATCAACAGAAACAGGTGAATGGTTGTTACGTTTACCAAAAAAAGAACAGTTTAACGTATTCACGTCACTTCGTGACTTCTAATATCTATCCTGTATTTGTAATACTAAACCCGGGCACGAGTTAATTTTAGCGAAACTGGCAATAGAATAGCTAATTCTGATACCCTTTAAGCGTCTCGTCTTTCTGCCAACCCCTTCATTATTTAGCATTACATGTATTAGTCATCTTTGCTGTTCGAATTATAGGTAAGTGACGGTGATTGGATTACAGAAAGCAGAAGAGTTGGGGGGGGAGAGGAGACAGTCTTAAAGCAAAGACACCCTTCGCATAAATTTCCATTTGTAGAGAGAAAAAAAAACATCTCTGCGACTATGGTTTTCTGACGGGAAGGAAACATGATGTCAGTAATAAAATCAATAAAGGCCAGTTTGTTTTTTTGTTGTGTGGCAAGAAAAGGGATTCAGACACGTGTTTTTTAAATGATTCTACCGCGACGAGGTTACTACAAAGAAAAACGTCAAATGCTACGTCGTGGAATTTCCGTACCATTTCTGCGATCTATGCGGCTGAAGAGGGTCTTGGAATCCGTAGATTCTTCCCACGTAGTTTCAAATTGAGTCGCGGAAGACAGAATTACTGCAATGCTGTTTAAAATATAATTAGAACTAAAGTATTGTAATGTATGCCACTGAGACAGACTCGTGGAAAAGGTAGAGTAAAACCTTAGAAAAGACATTTGCGACTTCGAAGTTTCGGTAGGACTTGTTTTGCGGGGTTAGCGGTTTGGAATCCTGAGGAAAGGCCGAGTTTTAGTTCATCTCTGCGTAATTCGGGGGCTAAGGTGGGAAACAACACCCCTACCACCCCGGTGGGGTGGGGTGTTTTCGTAATGACGCTAACAAAACTCACCTTTCTGGGTGGTCGTCACCCCGATCTTTCACCTCTCTGTGGTGCTGTCTCACGTGATGGGGTTGGGGGGTGTGGCAGATTTTGCACGCAGGTGCACTCCCTTGTCCAGCAAAGGAGAGACAAAAAATGGCCAAGAAGTTCGAACGAAGATATTCGGTGCAGGTTTGACTGGTTCAGCGATTCCCGCCTAGGTAAAGGGGTTTTTAATCGGCATGCAATAATGTCACCGAAAATCATAAGATCATTACGTGCTAGAAAGCTGCTTCTATCGATAGACGTGCACTGTACCGGTTGAGTTTATTGGATGACGAAGGGGGGAGGGAGTTATTGCCTGATTTCTTACAGGAACCAGGAGGTCACTTCGTACATTCTACATCACCTCATTCTCAGTCTTCTGCTTCCATTACCAAGGTTTGGGAGCTTGATGAATGCTTGTGACCGCGATGACGTTAATATGTAGCGGATGTGCTGCTTGGACAATTCGACTTTACCAGTGAAGGAATGGCTTCGGCTTTCAGGCAGTTATGATGCAGAAACTTGCTGCTGGATAATTCTTTTAAGTGTAACAACTGATCGACGCTTTCTCTAGCTACGCCATCAGCGCGAGGTGGAACGGAAGCTGCCGACTACCAACCACAGACTAGCGTCGCTGCGATACGTGGGACTGAACTCTGATAAGGGCAAAGTTAGGGATAGATCTCGGAAACGTAGAAACATCGATTGTTCCATCTACTTCTAATAAACTGAAAGAAAATCTTCGATCTAGCACTTCATTTTCTACATTTCCGTAGTAGGCAGATTGAATTTTTTCCGGTTATTTTATTAACAATAAAATTCTACAATGGTGAGGAAAATCTCCCTTGCAATATACAACAGATGGTCGTTTTTGATACTGAAGGGAGATAAATCTTCCAAAGCCCAGAATTACAGCGCACCTACGCATGTTTGGTCTTCAGTTAACCGCATATCAAATTACTCTCTTTCAGTGACTTGTATAAAAATAAAAAGCACAGCCTATAATTACATTAATGCATCTGTTTTAGCAACCGCACCATTTAACAGTTCAATTGTATCGATTATAGATATTCGATAGTGAGAATCACAAATGTTTGGACCGATTTACATGTGTTGGACAAAAATGCATCAATATATCAGTATGCATCTGAGTAACTTTATCTGTACTAGTAAACACCGACTAACTTCAAGAAAAGAATCTTTAAAGAGTCTGTGATTATTCTTTGTACCTATAGTGGTGCACGCACCGTGGTAACGAAGTTTTCTTTGAATCTGCATAGTTTTGCTGTATAACGACAGCTGCTAGCAAACCTCCAGTTTCTATCTAATAAAACGTAAAATATGTACAGATTGGATTTCAAAAGCATACTTGACATAAAAGAATATAGGGTGATTATGCTGAATATTTTTTTTAATAACAGAATTAATTTTTTCAGTAACTTTAAAATTATTGTTATTATGATAATAATAATATCTGATTTACGTTTCGCTGAGGTTAGATAAGAATATGGATTTTTCGTAGGCATGATTAAAATTAATTAAGTTATTCAAACAGGGCCGTGTTACAGACTGGGAGGAGAAAACCGTCGTCAGGATTTGTGATAATCAAGCTGGGAGTATAAATCATGTATGAGGGTGAACCTTTCGATTTACTTTCTCATACTAAGTATAAATACTTTCTGTTAACTTTAGGGTTTGTGCCAGACAGTGTAGAGTGAGACCGAGTGTTACACAGGCTAACGGGGTTGTGCTGCACTGGGTTGGTGTAACTCCTATCAGCATTAAAGCTAAGGTGGGATTCTTATTTATACTACAAAAAAAAAAAAAATTAAGCGATTTGAGCATTAACTCGACAATCTGGTCATTATCGAGCAAATGGTGCGTCATAAATCTAGCGTGATCGCAGATGCATAATACCACTGTACAGTCGAACACTATCCTTGACATGAAATGTTTCTGCTAAGAGTAACCTAAAGAAAATCGTTAACTATTACGCCAGTTATTGAACCATACTTCAAACCATGAGGCGAATTATTACTCTCTCTATATATATCACCTTTGTCAGGAGAGTAAGATCCATCAGTCATGGCAGGTACGACCTATGCGTGGAGCAGTGTTAATGTCCAATCTAGGGCATACTGCATAGATGTCGGATTTATGGTTAGGATCGAGCTTATGTTACCCAGAATGAGTAACCAGCTAATTCACGCCAGTGCTAAGTTGCTGAAAATGTATAGATGATTATCGAAATTTTTTTCTTTAGGAAGAAAATGGTTTGCTAGGATTGGACGAATAAGACCAGGTTGTGACATCTTGTGTTGACGTGTGGTTTAACTTACTCAGAATAAAGAAAGATGGCTGACACGCGTTTGGATTAGATTGAGTCCTGAGTAACTTGACTGGTTAGCGGTGTCCTGCATCCACTTAATAAAACTGCAGGTCAACAGAAGACCTCAAGTCCTATTAAAATTTTTTTCTTCCTTTTTCAAAATTCCAGGTTTACAACCACTTTGGCTTGCATGATGGACCTTCACTATTATCCGTTGGACGTTCAGAACTGTACTGTTGAAATTGAAAGCTGTAAGTAAAATGTGTTTTGTTTTTTTTCTCCATCATTTATTGCCTTCAGCTCGTTTTAGTAAAGCACAAAGAATAGAGAAGAACTACATAGTCATTAGTTTCAAGAAATGCGCGTTTCAGAAGATCGGGTACACATCATGTCGTGATGCGAGGTGCTTGATCTCAGACTGTGTTCAGATGGACTATTTTGCGGAGTGTCCGAATGGAAGCGTGCGCGTCTTGACGGCTGGTCATCCCGCCGTGACGCTGCGGCGATGATATCCACTTACACTATTTTCGGTTTATACCTGGCGGAGAAGCTGATACAGAAAAGCAAGAAGGTGTCGCGTTAGAAGAGAATCGACCTGCTCGCACGATCTCAGATATCTGAGCCTCAACGACCAGTATTATGAACTGACTACATCTGACCATCATTACAAGACCTTTTTCTTTTTAATCTCTCGTAAATACCAAGTCGATGAGGATTTTTAATTCTTTATTTTCTTATTAAGATCGGTAAACACTAAATAAATGCGACACTATCTCCACTATAAAGTCAATCGTGAAATGAGATTTTTCCTGTATTTACGGGTATATTAAAGTTGTGTTAGTTCAATTCACTGTGCAGGCTAGCGATAGACTTTTGTCAGGATAATCATGAAATGTTGTTTATTGATTGCCACTTTCCCCAATCAGGCCATTTTGATGCTTTTGTTGACCGAAAGGAACTGGTAATGTTTTCAGTGGCTAATATTTTATCAGCATAATAGTTCACAAGGAAGTATTATTGCGTTTTTAAAGATTTAGAAAAGCAATCCAGTCCTTTCATCTAGTAAATTATCGCCGAAATCTATCAGTAAAGTGACTTAATTTTCTACAATAGTAAAGAAATGATTCAATGTCTATCCGTATATTTAATTCCAACAGGTGCGTGAATTTAAACATTGGGTTCTTTGTCAAAGAGCGACTAATCGCTTTTCTTTAGAGAAAATCACAGACGAATCTGTCTGCATCACGGTTTGGTTCTTCATGCCGATCACCTGTGCATCATAGTTGAGCACAACAGAGCTGCGTTGGCTCTGCCGTCAACACTTTTCCTTCTTCAGAAATGCTAGAAATTACAAAGTGCCGGACTCCGAGGCGTCGATATGGTCATATTTAAAATAACTTGTCCGTATGTATTTTATAATTAGTTAAATTAACTTTAGGAATGGAAACCCATTTATAGTTAGTATAGTACCCGTTAGTGCTTTGTGGGAACGTGCAGTGTTCTGTTAAAGATGGTTGAACGTAAGTTTGGTGACTGTCACGCTGCTCTCTTTCGCCTATTATCTGTGTCGACTACTCTTGCAGCAACGATCACCGTCGTTCAGTTCCGTTAATTCCATCCTTTACTTGATGAAATGCTCAATATTTATTTTCTTTTGCGTGTAAAATCCGGAAGTGTCACATCCTTAGTTGGAAGAGAAGTTATCATTTGTAAGACTTATGCGTGGGGTTATGGGTTAAGGCCCAATCAAGAAGCGAGAATCAAAACAGTTTTAAAATGGTTTGCATTACTGAGAATTATTTTGAAATATCTACTTGCTTGGCAGTTGATAGAATCCAGTGTTTTTGTAGCTGACCCCTGGTGGAGGTGATGATGGTAGTGTGATGACTGGTTGGGGGGGGGACCAAACAAATTTTAACCTGAATCTGAACACCGGTCAAAAAGATTCTTTTGTCGTTAATCGTTTTATCTGATCTCTCCATTGAACTTCCATCAATAAAGGAGAGACGACTGCGTTTTCTGCTAAGAGAAGACCAACCGATATCTAAGTGACGTCATCTCTTGGTGCGGAGCGCCGCCTGGCGTTCATAATTCGCTGCTGTTGATATTCCGGCCCATCCTGCTTACGCAGGCGCGCGTGTGTGTGGCTGAGATTGATTACGACTGACGATCATCAAGAAGCGTTCAGTGACCGGAGTTTGACCTTCTCAACGCGAGCCGAACGCACGGCGGTATCATGTTGCTTAAGGAAACATCGGCTTCTCGAAGAGTTCTGAGGCGATCGGACTGCGAATTATGACTGATGGCAAATACTTCTCGTGGCTTCGGTTTAGTCTTCTTTGCTATCCAAACAAAATTTGGGCAAATAACCTTCCCAGGCGAATGTAATACAAGGTAGCGTAGACAAAGCTGATTTGACAGCTAAACTACACACAGACCACTGATATTCTGTTTACAGCAAAATCGTGTCATGGCTTGTTATAAAGTCTACACAGCTTACAGTGATAATAGCGCTTGGATTTTATTACCCGAACTACTGATATAATACAGACGAAATAAACGTCTTGAAAATGGAAATATTTGAAAAGGTTGCCAGTAATGTTAAACACAGTAGATTAGCTTTTATTTTTTCACCAGCAAATAGACGAATATCAATTGTCTTATATATATCGCTAGGTAAAGACACCTAGTCAACGCATTATAAATTAAGACAACATTTGCATGGTAGTCTCATGTCTTAATACGAAAGAAAATGTCTTTGAAAATATGACATAAAATAATGTTTCATATTGTAAAACAGACGTAAAATATTAGAAAAGAACACGTTAAAGGACATGAGTTCGAATCTCTCTATTGCATTTTCATCTAACCCTTGATTTTGAAAATATTTGAAATTTAGCTAGAAAAGTAACACTTTAAAGTAATGAATTTACGTCTTTTTAGTAACATTTTTTATTTAAAGTTTTAAAGCTTATTTAAAAAGTAAAAAAAAAAAAAAGAAATTTTCCAAATAATAAAATCTTTTTTTTTCCTTTTTTTTGGAGTGTTTTTGTTAGTTTCGTTTTCTCCAAAATAAATATCAGTATACAGTGTAAGTGTAGCATGCTTCTTGAAATTCTCATTTATCTTCCGATACAATTTTTGCAGCAAGAACCAATTAAATGAACTGGGCTTCTAGACTAACGTCAGAAGAGAGTTTCAGCTATTCTCTAGTGAGGAAGAGACTCCGCCAGGCTGTGAATTAAAATCCGAAAAATAATAGACTTGGACAATTATTATAAAGTTACTGATTACCAATAACTCAGCAATCATGACGCTGCTGCAAAGGTTACCGTTATTTTTGAATCTGCTGGCCTGATTTTACCGGTCATAAAGAAATCAATTGCTGCCAAACGCGAGAAGTAAAAATCCGTTCCTTTTAAAAGAAATCAATTGTGTTTATAGCTAAACCCGTAGACAGCGCGGCCAATTTGTATGTCTGTAAATATGATCAGATGAAATCATACATTGATAACTGGCCTAGAGCCAGTCGGAGATTTTGCAATAAGCCAGTTAAATTCCGCGATGAGATGGAGTCTTGGACAAAGACGATGCTGGATAACAGCTGATGCGAACTTCTTGACAGCAGGAAAAAGGAAAAGCAAAGCAGCGTTCTTTGGCGCAGATGTTCATTTATCAGGAACTGGGTGACGTCAGTCAATCAAACGCCATCCAACAGAACAATTGGCTACTTTAACAGACCCGCACATGTGTAATCATTAGAACTGCTTTGTCATGAAAATAGGTTCATAACGATGATATTTTCTTTGCTGGCCTTAAAAACAGAGAAACAAAACTATGAAACTGTTATTTAAACATTAGATGCTTTCTAAAATCATATTACGAACATTTAAGAAAGAACTGACATTATTAGTTGTTTAAAAATTCCAATCTTTTATATTCGATGCTTCTTTATTTTGATTAGAAAATAAATCAGAATTTTCTTTTAATGTGTTCATTTTTATTAGTTCAACATTTCACCCGATCCTTCTTCGATATTTACATATATTTTAAAATAAATGAAGTTATATTTTCCACAAACTAATGACTTTCCAACGACAAATTAAACTTCAGCCATCTCCTACGATAGAGGGCGCCACAGCAATCAGAGGTGAAAATTTTTGTTTTCGTCTTTTACTTTACTTCGGTGAGTCTTTGTCACATATCACATGAAATTAATTGTAAATAATACCTAAAATATTCTCCAGATACTCTTTTGCATGTTGTGATAGATTTTCCTTTTCTCGAAGATCACCATTTATCGAGAAATTAGATCGTACCCGTCAAACGCAAGACAGAGAGGCCGAGGCTAACTACCGTTTGCGTCGTACGGACTTATTCTGTGTACACATTTTCGAACCCGACGATTTCCAAGCAACATCACAACGCCTTGGGTAATATATATTATCAAAGGCATTAACACCAAATTAGCAATTTTTTTTCATTCTTCCCTGAACGTCTTTAAATTATTATTCTAGTCCTCCATTCCTTGATAAAGTACTGATCATATTTATCAAGGACAAAATATAATTAGAAGTAAATGTTTAATTAACACTGAAGTTTAAACATCCGATTAGTAATCGAACAGAATCTAACAATGGACCTGATAGAATATAGCTCGTTTATCACAAGGCGGGTATTTGTATTCTAGGAAAGGTTCAGAAATTTCTCTCTAGTTTTTTTTTTCTTTTTTATAGTCTGTTTCAGATAAAATAACGCTTCGTTAGACAAGAATAATGATAATCGACTACAATTAGTACATAGTAGCATTTCTCTTTCTTGACATAATAAATCTGACGTCTTTTGTTTTTAATGGTAGAAAATTTAACGATCCGTACCACAAGATTTTCCTGAGCAGTAAGCAAATGCATGTCTTTAATTAGCAAGGAAATTTAATTAAAATTCTGCCTTGTGCATAGAAATTACCATTAATTTGTTTTTAATGCTTCTATAAACAGTGAACAAGTTTTTATAGCATACGGAATAAGTAAAATAATAAATTCCACTCAAAGCTGGCCTTTTTGTTTTTGTGTCAGTCATTAAATCAATAGATGAGTTTTGTTCAGCGATCGCTCAGTAAATGCCGTATAATGATGGACCTTTTTTCCCCAAGTAAATAGCATGCAATGATAACTTTTCACTCAAATAAAATATCGTGTGAAGAAGATAGACTTTTCCTTCCTCCAATTAAATATCATGTTAACATTCACTTCCCGTCCGAATAAAAAATGTCATCTAAAGTTTGAAACTCAGAAAGTGAATATCTAAAGAAGCAACGATCTACAAGAGGGCGCTGGGCGTCACGCATTTGAACGATTTAAATCTGCTGCAGTTCAAGAATTAAAAGCCGGAATTTACCCTTTCAACTGATATAAATCCGCGTATTTTATCCGTTTTAATTTTATTTTATCATAATTTTATTATCCACTCCTTCTAGACGTTCAGAATTTAAAAGAAAAAAAAATAATATTTGATTTATTTTCATATCTATAACCGCAGAAAGAAAGCCTTTTACGGGTGAAAATTCTCAGAGAATAAATTGAAAATAGAGCTTAATGAAGCTGCCACGAAAAACTTTTAATCGGCAGACAGAAACAAATGTGTTTCTTGAAAGTCTTTATTAACTGCTTTTAGAAACGATCGGCAGATAAAACGGGGGCCCCGATTGTTATTAACTAATTCGCTAGTCAGAAACAAACGTTACTTTTATAAAAGTTCTTTGGCGAAATTGTAATAAACAGCCCACCCATTTCATTCTTAGGGACTCAACTTTTTCCTGATTGGAGTCTGTTCAGATATTAACTCTATTAGTCGATAAAATGAACGAGGCAGGACCAAGACGTGCAAGATGATGTTTGCGGAATAAATATGATTGGATTGGATCTGTTTTCATGAATTATTGGATTAGTAGAAGCAGCTGTTTCTTGAGAAATATGACTGCAATTTATTACACGTGTACACTACTGCGCTTCAAACAGAAACCACCAATATTAGTGTAAATAATTGTACTAAGTCAATAATAATGACTCATAAAATATAGGATTTAGCCTAAAGTAGAACTGCTGATATTATTCGTTAGTGTTCATGTATAGAGAGCACGGTGGAGACTTTCCTTTTTGTATCTGTTGAGATATTCGCATGTGTTTTTATCCCAACAGGTGCTACGCTTCCTTTCTTATGCAAAACTGGGAGTATGGGTTAGTCAGTCTTTCTTTTCTAGTGATTTAATTCGGAAAGGGAGAGGTTTGTTTGTCTGTCTTGGCAGGGAAAATCTCCACTGGAGTTTTTCGGGGTAAGATGCAAGAGGAAACCTATGCGTCCGTTTGGGGAAAAAGAGTGAGGAACGGAAAACAAGCTGGGAGCATATGCCAAATCGTCGGACGGTTCCCGACTGGGATTCAGAGTCGGTCCCGCGACCTTAGTAGTCTAACTACTAGAATACAGAGCTATCCTACGTAATGGAATACCAAACCTCTCTTAACATATTTAACATATAGGGTATTTTCTATGTCTCTCCCTAAAAATGGTCCCCACCACAGATGTGACAATACGGTTAGTCATTACGTCTAAGGGTGATCATACCAGTTATGAATAATAAACAACAGAAATTCATCAAAATAGGTTTTTTCATACAAATCCAAGACTATACTGGAGCTGAAATTTCACTATACATTAATTTTAACGTTGTTAATGTCTTAACACCAAATCTTTTACCGCAGTACGTTGTAGTCATTGTCTTTTTCGATCGACGACGACACCTGCCCGACAGGGCCTCTTCTTCCTATAGCTCGCATCGCACCGTCCACGCCATCTTCGCCTGTGCGCCGGTACCAGATTCCGTAATATAGACCAGTCTCTGACTGGTGCACAGATACTTTCTTGACCACTGCGCACTGAGCCATAACCATGTCTCACCGAACGCAGAATCTTTTAAAGAGCAGAAAGGTCACGGGCGGTGCCATGACTGTTTTTTTAAGCTGTCTAGAGCAATTTCTGTACTCACCCCTCCCTTTTCTTTTAATAAAATTTAAGCAAGAGACTTCTGTAAAAGCAATCTCCAAGTTTCTTAGCAACAATTTCCATCTCCATTAACCGATGATAATTCCTGGAAAGGAGCGACGCGGCAATTATTCCAATGGTGTCTTTGAATAGAATAGATTGGCGAATTGCGTGGAAGAAAGATATTTGCTTTAGCCTACTGATTCATGCATAAATACATAGATTACGGCCAGATACCCAGATTAACGCCATTGTTACAGAATAAATTGCACAGTGTATCTTTCAAAGCTGTCCAACCGGAGGTTTCTCTCTTCGCGACGTGTAATCTGCGTACCAACCTACAAACATACTTCCGCTATTCCAAAGAAAATAAGTCACCAACGCGATTATTACTTTTTCTTCTTCCTCCACCGGGTTTTACTTTCGCTTTCGCGTTATGTCCTGATGAATCCTTTTACATAAATTGATTGCTATTTGTTTAGAAGCATAAAAAAAAACAAAACGAAAAAACCCCAGCCGTCCAGCGATCTCGCCGAGCTGTATCCCCTAGGTGAATAAGTAAGGATTATTTTTAGACGATCTCTAACAAACAAACAAAAAAAAAAATGCCGACATCAAATTTATTCTTTTTTTTTGTTGTTGTTTGTTTACTTTCCACAAAAATCAGAATCTATCTATTTCGTTTCACCAGATTATTTCTTTTCCAGCTGCTATGCATATTATCAGAATTCCTCCGACTTTCAACTAATCAAAGACGTGCCGGACTAATTCAAACCGTAACGTCTTATTGATTCACCAAACTGCTGGCTGACCACCTATCAGTCTTTCGGAATCCAATTCACTTTTATTTAATAAACAAATAACACTTCCTTTTTTGGGGAAACAAACAAAAAAAAAAGATGTTGACAGTTTGTGTCCCCCCCCTTTTAATCCGTGTGAGTTAGGAAAAGTTTAATTAGAAACAAAGTCCGGTCTCTCGTTGGAAGTTTCCGTATATTCTAGACCTCGTTCTTTCCTCAATAGATCGCATGCCAAGAATATGTCAAACTACTCGTTTCGGCGCCTGTTCCAGTTAATCAGAGAGAATGAGGAGAAAACAACGCGAAAGATAAATGGGAAGGTGACAAAAGTCAGAACAGTTCTCACTTAGAAATATGTTTTAGCGAAAACTGAAATTTCCAAAAGGTTCGGTGGCCGAGTTCCACGCTGGCCCGGTGAGGGTTTACGATGATGATCATATGGGACGTAATTCCTCATGCTTCTTTAACTGGACAGCTTACGAGGCAAGAACTCTTAAAGAGTTCACCCTGCTTTTTGGCAGCTGATCTATTGAAAATATTTCGAAGTATAATTTTAATTGCATTGGAAATAGTAACAAATTTAATTTGAGTAGTTTCGTTTCTTTCTGTTGGCGAGAACTTCATTCTTTTTTTGCAAAAATGTGACAAAATGCCGACATCAGCCGATTTTAAATATATGATGCAGTGGAAACATAAGTATAACAAGAGCGTGGCATTCCAATGTAGGCAGATGAAACAATTTTTAACTGTTTTTTGGCACCTTTGGCATTATCTCAAATCTTTAACTACTTTTTAATTAAGGAAATAAGGTGAAGTTGTAATCTCACCGAAACTTCGTTTTCGTAGTATTAGCCAACTTTAAATAAGCTAACCACCGCGTAGACCTTTCGCAGTTCTGTCGATACCTGGTTCTTTCTTCCCTCGTAGCATCTGCAGCCTGTTCCTGGGTTTCAGGCCTGACGACCTCTTCAAGTGCTGATGCGTATCGTAATTGGCGTGATGAATGATTTCCCGTTTACTCGGAATCTCAACCTTTCAATCTATGAAGGTGGATGAATGGGTGTCTAGTCCGGGCAAACCGAAATTTAAAACGAAGAATGTGCTATTATCTTGGAAGATGACAGCACAGCGATGCTATTTCCATTGAATTGAATTCTGCAACATCAGTTCCTCCGACCATTGACATTTCTAAAAACAAAATGAATACTTCGCGATTGTTTTTCATTTTCCGAACGTTTCTGCACTAAACCTGCTTATCGTTCTAAACTATTTCACCCTCGTTGGGGCATACCTTACTCATTAACAAGTGTTACCTTCCAGCAAAGATTTCATACAAACTAGAACTCTATAAATTAAAAAAATGCATTATTATTATTATATTATTATTATTATTATTATTATTATTATTATTATTATTATATTATTATTATTATTATTATTATTATTATTATTATTATTATTATTATTATTATTATTATTATTATTATTATTATTATTATTATGATGTTGCAACTCAGAGTTTATCTATGTGATTGCAAATAATCTGATGTTGTTCCATGAGTAACAATAGGATTCATCTAATATAGGATTTTTCTTAACGTATTGTTGTAGAGATGTTACAACAGATCAATTTTAAAAGCTGTTTTTAACAGTTTATTCATTAATAAAAGGTATGACTTAGAAACATATAGTAACTTTTCTTTGTACAATTAGACATGATGACAGAAGACTTAGCAATAATCTACGGTCCGGGTACCCAGCACACTCCTGTCGAGGGTAATGCGGAAGCTTTGATTACGAAAGGTAGGAATGGCTTCCTATAAATTTCCTTTTAAAGAAGACATCAGTAAATATATGTTGTAAATTCTAAGTAAGCAATCAGCAGACTTTGAATAAGAAAACTTATGCGAATATTTCTTTACAGGCCAAAACAAAGTTTGTGATCAATAAGGAACAATGAAGGACAGTTTTGGCAGTGATAAGTACCGACGGTACCTTCGGTACTTTACATGTAGTCCCTCTCTTTCTGTCTCTTGTTAACTAAGTACATTCTTCCTTCTTATTTAGGATTAGGTTATCTCCACATCCCAGTAACGAAGTGGATTCAGCAGATAAGGGAACATATGTTTCTATGGTCACCCGTGAACCTCAGCAAAGTTGCGTTGATTTCTTGGATTAGTTCTCACCATAAGTAACAGACATGGGAAATATGCGTCTCGTCTTCGGACAGGAGATCGCGTTGATAAAGAGACAAAAAAGATGTGATCGAACATTATGAGGCAGTAAAATGAGATTTTGGACTGAAATCTGTTTTCTTATGAGAGCAGTTAATATATATATCCTTGTAGATATAGTTTAATTGTTTTTATTAAAGCACTGCCTGCGGTGTATTCAGAAAAGATAAGGTAATCAGCAGACACAAGCCACGTGGTCTCAGAAAACGTTTAGTTCTGATGACGTCACTTGTATCATATTTGTCCGTTGTCTTTCTGGCTGATTAACCAGACGATGGGTAAAACTCTCTTGATACATAAAATAAGAACGAACGATGATCGGCAATATTCCTCAACTTTCGCCTATTAAAGCTGAACTGCTTAATTGGATATTTAAAATCAAACAAACAAAGGAAAGTAACATTTACCAGCCAACCGATTTGAACCTTATATCCAGTATCTTCAGTGTATACGAAATGGAAAGTACCCTTAGTCCAAGAACGTTCTGGAAAACTAATGTTTTGAAAGGGTTTAATTTTTGTTTTTACTTTAAGCAAGTTTTTTCAGCTCTGGATCAAAGTAATTGCATCGGAACCTCTTTGCACACTGTTGATCAATGCTTGCTTCCGCACTCGGGCTTAGGGCCGTGAACTAACAGGCACGCGTTTACCTCATGTAAATCGTGAAGAGTTTGTGGAATTTTGAGGATCGCTCAGAGTCCACATATCACAGTCTTTTCAATAGTTTTTGCTTCCTTTAAAAAAAAAGTTCCTTTCCTTCGCAAACCCCATTTTTCTCTCACAATCAGATAGTTGATTTCCGGTTTTTCAAAGATGAAAAAAAAAATAAAAGCCTTATTTCGAATTAGTTGGTCCGCGTTTTATAGTAATTTAAAATTTTCTTTTAAACAATTACGTGTAAAAGGACACTATAACAGGGTTTTTTTCCTTTCTTTTAATGACAGAGTGCTTTTTTGGTTGAGTAAATTTCAGATCCATTCGGAAAGAAACGACATTGCAGCTTATCATAGAATGTTCGAACCGATTTCCTACTGTTCGATGATAATGAGCGAGAAACTAGCAAACCTACATCGGCCAGTGTCCACCCTCTTTCCTTGCTGTGTGAAACCTTGTGCCAACACGCAGCGATCGTTAAAAAAGAACCGGCTTTTACAAGTTACCATCTCTCAAAATAAATAATGTTTCGTTGCGTTTTAGCTTCAAAACGCTAAAAGGACAATTTACGGTATAACGTTGTAAACGAAGCAAATTTTTGTCTTTTTTTTTTTAAAAACTAGATTTGGCTAAAGTCCATTGCAAAGTTGGCTTTATATTGTATGTCATTTCAGAATCCATGTATCCATTTTTCAGTCGATTTTCTAGAATCGATCCTTCAGTTTTTTATATAGTGCAATCTTGTGAATACATCAGCCAAGAAAACGGGCATCTTTAATAGACAGTAAATACTGGGGAGAGTGAGTCTGTACGAGCAAGTGCTGGCGAATATCGTGTATGGACTTCTGAGTTGCTTATAGGTGACTAGAGAAGGCTTATTTCAACCAATGACCTAACTGTTTTGATGGAGCTAGAAAAAAAGAGTTTATTAAAACTACCTGCCTGTTAAAAACATTGTCATTTTTTTATATTACTTGGAAAACTTTATCAAATGAAGCCTATTCCACCAGTACCAACAACGGTCGGTCGGTCTCTCTCTCTCTATCTCTCACACACATGTAGCTATTTATTGATTTATTGGAATGTTCTCTTTCAAAAAAGGAGGCTTTGAATACCTCATTCATGCAACCTCAAAGGCTAACCACTAAAATTGGTTTTATCCTTTAAAATCTATATAAACGAAATTAACCCAACCACAGCTACTAGACCAGGTAAACTATTATAGTTACTATCTCAGTAAAAATACGTAAAACACGTCTTTACTCCATATTAACTGATAAAGCTGAAGTTTATCTGATAGTTATTTATGCATTAACAATATGTTTCTTGTCCAAATGTTAACCTCACTACTTGAATTGGGAACTTAAAAAAATTAATAAATAAAATTTATGATACTTTATTTAAAAAATCACAGATTATTTGCATAATAATATATCCCGGATATATTATTAGCATATTCTGATTGGATCAAGAGAGAAAATGCAAGCGCTTAAGCAAATTAATTTTACTGCTATCTACTTATTATGTAAATAATATTTAAATGTTTAAAATATGTATATTTCTAATAAAATGATTTTTTGAAACTAATTTATCAATTTTTAAGATAAAATATAGAAATTAATCACGGGAATTATTACCAGGTTACAATATTCTTTTTTATTTTAAGTTTTAAGAAATTCCATTATTATGCTTTTACATCAAATCTACTTCATATATATTTATTGTAATTATTTAAAATATTCAAAAAAGCCATTTGAAGAAAGAAAAGTTTTTTCTTTATTGGCCAAACATCGGACATCGAGTAAAGCTGGTGTCTTTGAAATGGTAATTTATTTCCTTCCGCTTTTAATGGTTGTAAACCTGGAATATACTCATCGGAAGTCCGACCAGGACTGGCAGGGATCGGTCCTCCAGCGGGCAGAAATATCGCGGCGGTTAGCGCTGCTGGCTCTGTACCGGTTGGACTCTTTCCTTTGTGACCTGAAGTCGAAGAGGGAGGGGCTGATCGATTTTCCGGTTTCGGAAGTATGTTGGGTCGCGGCTTGCGGGAAAGTTCCAACAGTCAGGTTTTAAAATTTTTGCCCAATGTGTGTGTGTGTGTGTGTGTGTGTGTGTGTTATAGGAACCTTGTTTGCACTTTTTCCCGTTGGCTCAGCTAACAAAATTACCACGACAACTTACTTAACAAACCTCGGATGTGACGACGAGGTCAGCAGCCACGATCCGAGACCTATTAACTCTAGAACGCAGTGGTCGAATGACTGAGGCAACTCGAGTGACCCTTCGATGACGTATGTTTAAGCCTTGCTTGTTCACAGTCATCGACCGAGAGTGGGGCGAAGAAGAAGGGAACCGGCCACTCCACCTTATTACGGTGTGATGTAAAGGAGAGAGAGAGAGAGAGAGAATTAATCACCTTAATACATTTAAAGAACAGTACGTCATAATGTAGTTACGTTAAAGGTTCGGAGACCAATTATTTAAATAAATGAACAGATAATTTACGGTTTACGTTCTTGATAGTTCATTCAGTTGAAAACACGTAATTATGGCATAGCTTTAGTTATCGTCACGCTTAGAGGACTAATTGCCGTGTTTTTGAAAGAAAAAAATCTATTTCTTGTCATCTTTGAGCCCAGCTCTAATAGATGCTGAAGCAATTTGCTAAGCTTTATTGTTTTCATACCTTTAGGTTAATCAACCATCAGCGTAACTTTGCAACAAAAGTGACTAGATAAGATCACATTTCTTTCTCTCAATGTGTCCATGAGATGAAGGCCCCTTTCTCATTATTAATTTGTTATCTATCTGAGCCAGGTCGGTTCATTTGTCTTCATTGTTTCGTCATTACGGTTTCCAGCCCGGTACCGAGTTAAGTTACCGCGAAACGAAACGACAGATGTCGTTGCTTCGGCGGTCGGACCTCGAGAAAGCGGGTCTGCGGAATACTCGATGGAATTTGGGGCCCCCCCACCAATGACGTCGGCTGGTCTGCCTCGCTCCTGCGAGCTGTGAAAATCGGAAAATCCCTTCTTTTCATACGTATTCATGAACGTCTCGCGAAAATGGATTTTTACTGCAAACTGGTTTCTTCGGTTTCAGAGAAACAAGTTCTCACAACAGAACTGGGGGGGGCTGCTGGAAGCGTTAGAAGTTGAACCGAGGTGTGCCTGTAAGTAGCAGGTTGATGACCTCAGTAAACCAAGGTAACCGAGAGTTTAGAGAAAGATTCCTGAAAGACCGCAGTTGATCACCACTCATCGGATTCTTCGAGTAGCACACAGACTAGCACAAGAATCCTATGATAAAGCAAAAAAAAAAAAAAAGGAACAAACATTTAATCTGGTTCCTTCTGTACACCAACCATTTCTGCTGATTCCCATTCTAACCCTTATTGGCTTTGGACTACAGTAAGTACACACGAACACCTGATTTTCTTAAACCTTTTAAAGAAATTAATTACTCTTAGAAGTAAAATTTGAAAAGAAAATTTTATACAACCCCTCCATAAAAAAAACTTTATATTTGATAATAAAATCGGGAAATTTTTCCTCTAAAATCCATTTTGGGAAAAGTTTATTTAGATTTCATGCGCTTTGAAAAAAATCAGCATTTTAATTTATTTAAATTTGATGTATAAAATCCCGCACAATTTTACCATTGTTGAATTTTTTCATCAACCGTTTTCAATTTAAAAAAAAAAAAAATCTATTTTTTTTTCTCTCTTTGATCGTGAGTATCGCGTCGGGATTTGTATTCCCATCACGTGAAGAGCTTTTCTCCCACCAAAGTCACGCGTCCCGTTTGTATTAGGTATTTTCTCCCCCGGAAATTATGAGAATCTGGTTTAATTACAATTTCGATATCCTGCGTATAAACTACCGCTTGTTTGAAAACCAGAATCAGGGATGCGGGAAGTGGTCCGTGTTATCTCGGAGATTTTGTTTGTTGAAATATTTTAAAAATTTAAACAGTTTTTTTGGCTCTGGAAAAAATTTTTCAAAAAACAGAGGATCAAATAGGAGAATGAGACGAAGACGCGGCTATTATTACTTTCATTTCTCTAAGCAGGACGTTTCGCCTGTTGTTCGGTTGTGTGGATCAAGACAGCTTATAAAGACGAAAACACGAATAAGAAAACGAACGGTTGAAGAATAGGAACCGGTTACCAATAGTACCAACGGTAGTGAAGAAAGTATCCATGCCAAACCGAGGTGTAACTACTTCTACTTATTAATGCATGGCACCGGGTACCATGTGAACTAGTGATGGCGATTCGTCAGATTTACCACAATGCCCAGTTACCTAAGAAATTGGCGCACCAACCGAAGTACAAAGAGATGGTAAATGGAAGCATATTCCCGTGCAATAGCAGACGCCGCGATTAGACTTAGGGCGCGCACCCTGTTCCCGTGGTGCAATGCGACATAATCTTTCGGTCTCGTTCTGCGCACCGCTGCAAAGACCCTGTATGTCCGAGTACTAATTCTGGCTTTGAAATCGGCTTGAAATAGGCTGCTTTCAACTGCCCTGCTCGCACACGAACTTACCCTTGTATCTGATTGTTTTGCTAACTGTCCGCGCATTTTGAACGATCGAACTGTTTGCGTGACGCCTGGAATAGTCTCGTGTCGTGGCGACTGGGAATAACTGGCAGATCAAAGTCCCTCCGCGGTGTTTAAGGAAGAGATCGTCGCACGGGACTCCAAGAAACGTCTTTGGCTGCTCTCCTGAAGCAACGAATTACAGCCCCCCTTTCTTTGTCGTTTTGAAGTAGGGAAAAAAAAAGGTAATGCGCATATCGCTAACCAAATAAAGTTTTGGGATTTAAAGTCGACTCTCCGCTTTCTTTTAAAATGATTTTATTGGATTCGGCGATGAACAAACGCAGTCGATATACAAATTTGCACTCGAATGATTTCAGATTCCGAGATGACGCCTCTTAGATGACGACCGATGCTACTCTTAGCCGAGCTCAGTCTAACGATCGGAGCGCGAGTCTCTCGCCTACAAATTGGGTCATTACCCGGTACGCCAGCCAGCCAGCCAGCCTGTCGGTCGGTCGCGTGGTTGGTAACGGGGCTCTGGGTTACGGACACCTGCCAAAAAAGGCAGAGATCTCCACGACGTTCAAACCATTCTGGTGGGGGTGGGAGGGGACGGTATGGCCCCCCCCTCCATTCGCTAATCGCTGGTTTTGTCCTCGTCTAGACCAATAAACTTCCACGGCAGTCTTCGAGAACGGTCGTTTGAAAATTACCACCCACCATAGAGTAGCCCTTCCAGCCCAATCTTTCCGCCGGTCTTTACCGCATCTTCTGCCCCTCCCCAGCCTCGAGAGATGAGAGAGAGTTGGGCGAACGGTAGCCGTCTAATTGTAGGAATCAGTTGCAGGCAAAAGTGAATCATTTGCTTCTCGCGGTCCGAACCAAGTGCGAATTACGCGCAGTTATCGTGGTTGGTGTCACATTTTGGCACTTGGCCCGAACTGGCAGCCCTGGTTCTCGGTATGTGAACGAGACACTCATCCGATACGTTCCTCTGACCATAATATCACATTTACACCAGCCAGCTGGACCTATCAGGATTTTATATTTTCTTGTAACATTGGTAAAAAACAAATCCTGGAAAGAAGAAAAAAGGGAAATATTCGCATAAGGGGACCACACGTTCCATCCTCGTAGTTGATTATAGGCACCGTCATATTTATTTTAAATGCCCATCATTAACTTTATTGTAGATCGGATTCAAAGATTTGGAAAGTAATTATTATTTTAGAAACAGCTTTAAAGTTATTTTCCTTGAAAGATAGTGCCAAAGAAGCATTCTTTCGTATAAAGTCACAGAAATCAGCTAAATAGAGCTATCTATGTTCCTGGCAGGGTGGCGGAATAACTGAGATATTGGTATTCTCCTGACGACGTCGTCATGCGAGGAATCAGGGTTCATCCGTGTGTATTTACATTTCAAAATAACGTATAAAAGACTCGAAGAAAGAAAACTGTATTACAATAGTTGCTACGAAGTAGAGGAAATCCTGACATTAAGGTCAATAATTTTAATATGAATTTAATTATTTTTTTTTCCTTGAGGGAAACAATTATTTAACTAGTTTAAACATAGCTGGTCATGCACCTGGCGTCACTCTGTTCTGTTACGCGTTCGTCGCCATCTTAGTGGATGAAAGTTTCATAGCAGGACCAAGAATCTTAAGACAGGGTGGGAGGACTAGAGATGTGTTCCATAGCATTTCATACTATTAAATCTCTTCTAATCTTCTACAATTTAAACACATCTCCAGCAAAGAAACTACTACAAATTTTTGTACTGGTAATGGGACGAAGTAATTTGGTAAATATTCTCACATTACTTCTACACTCAATTAGTCTCCAATGACTTCACAGAATAAACTCCATTTAAGGTGACCTCCCGCGAAGTTGGCGAATTACTTTAGTGCAGATCTCCATAACAGAATAAATTATAAAGTTAACCCTTCTCTCGTTTAGAAAGTTAACCGGTTTTTATTGGCAAAAAATGGAATCTCATCTCCCTCATTAAAAAACTCACTCCAGTTTTTGATTTTCCCCGGGCACCTTCATTCACTTTTGCCGCTGTAAGTCGAGGTGTCATGGATGAAAATAATCTTATACTCACCTGTGCTTACATAAATAACGAAGTGATGTCTTCCAACTATTCAGATAATTCCTACCTTCAGAAAGTATCTTACACCTCTGAAATCCAATTAAAACTGTACAAAACTTTGCCTGGTCGAGAAAGAACCAGAATAATATCTCTACCTGATAACTTACGTTGCCAATAAAAGACCATTAATATTAATCACAGGTAATCAATACGAAAAGTTTGCTTTTGGTTCCTTGATGCGCTTAGTATAAAACGGGTGAAGGTTAGCATTTGATCAGTGTAAGATCTTGAAATGATTTGTCAGCTGCAATGAACTCCGTATTAACCTACCACTTATTTTATAACGAAAAGTGTAGAGTATAGAAGATAATTATCTTTGCGATGGAAGTTTGCAGTCGTACCAAATGTGGATCATGATTTCTATATATTTACAATATGGCAATTACCTTTTTATTGCTACTAACAGAACGGTACAATAACTAGCAAGTTTGAAGACATAACAGTTTAAATGGTGATAAAACTTTAAAAAAGTTTACTTATCTTAAAATATCATTACCTTATCTAATACTGTAATATTTTAATTATGCACATTCACACATGTAATCAAGAACCAAAGTAAACATGGGTGTTTTACTATCTCGTCAAATTAGATGACATAACGTGGGCAACTGATTGTAAATCCATCTTGCAAAAATATAAAATACAACATTCATATTACAGCATTAGCCATAAAAGAAAATCAACAGCATTTCACACCCACGAAAGAAGAAATAACTCTTCCAATTAACTCAGCCGAACAGTTCATTACATTAAACATATATTTATAATGGATATTTTTTTTCTTTCTAATGAGAAGCACAAAGCCCAGTTAACCTATTTGACGTCATTCACAGCATAATTTATTTGAGATACACCATTAATTTCTTATGAGATTGTTACCAACATCAGCTTATTATTATTATTATTATTTTCTTTTACAACCGTAACAATATTTGTGCGAGGCGCTGTGTAGCCGACAGCTGGAATGCTAAGGTTTGGCGTTTACCCATCACACAACCTACCAGCTCTTCTTCACTAGGAGAAATACCAAACAGGAACAATGAGGCTTGTAAAACGACGTTCCTTATGGTTTGTTAATTAAAAGAAGAGATTTCTCAGTAAATACCATAGTTTACATTATGCAGCTACAAGTATATTACGCGAGATATTCAGCAAGTTAATTTGAGCCACATTTATAGCCGTTGATTTCGAGGCAGGAACACAAGACAAACGAGGTCATGTTAACCTTGCCTAGTATGTCTTCGGTTGGTAATGCCGTTATTGGAGCGTATTCGCTCGTTTGGGTTTTAATGTAACCAGACATAAGCGGGTTCGACAACAGTTGGAGCATTCCGGTAATAAAATTAAGCCCTACGAAAGATCTACTTAAAAAAAGAATAAAAGGAAAAATATTGGAACTACAGGTTCAATGGTTGCGCTAATAACTCGCTGACGGAAGTGCAAACTAGGTAAGGAAGTGGTTCGGGATATTTACTTTCATTTTTATATTTTCAGACGGTTACACTATGTTTGATGTGATTATGTACTGGAGAAACGGACGCAAGTCGGTGGAAGGAGTTAACAAAGTAGATCTTCCCCAGTTCTCATTAGTGGAGTACAAGACAGTGTCCACTATAGAGAGTTTAGTGACAGGTAAGTGGCCGTCATCTCTCATGCAAGAAAACAATGTGAATTAAACGAAATGGCTCAGACTAACACAATTTATTGCTCCCTTGGGCTGCTGACAGAACGACAAACAAGTAGCACTAGGTGAAGGTATCAACTACGGTCACTAATAATATAAAAGAAAAAATGGTATTTACATGATATCAAATGGCAGGCAGTCAATCTATGAAAATAATAATAATAATAATAATAATAATAATAATTATTATTATTATTATTATTATCTTTCAAGTCAAAATTATCCTTTCTTGGTACCTTAATGCCCTTTTCACCTGAACAGGTGAGACGTCGATTAAAACAAAAGGGAGAAGCTGACATAAAAAGAAATTTGCTATAAGTCGACCAAAAAAAACAAAACAAAAAAACAATAGGGGTTTCACAGATCACTCGTGACGACCAGATATCGATCATTTGACTGAGACAAAAGGAGACCGTGCAGACTTGTGGGTAAGTTTCCGAAAAGACGAGACCCCGGATGCACGCCCCCCCTTTTCCTGTTTCCGATTATCCAAGTAATCTCACGGAGTTTTTTTTTTTTTTCTGTTTCAGGCGAATACCAACGCTTGTCGTTAAGCTTTAAGCTACAGAGGAACATCGGCTACTTCATCTTCCAGACGTACCTGCCGTCTATTCTAATCGTCATGCTCTCCTGGGTGTCTTTCTGGATCAACCACGAAGCAACGTCCGCCCGGGTGGCTCTAGGTACCTACCTGCACGGCAGCGACCCCCGACCCCGATACTACACGTCTATCGCATGCCCCCCCCGAATGGCTAACCCTTTCCGCTATTTTCGTTCCTAAAGCAAGCACCCTATCATTTACATTATCGACCAGTGTCGGCCGCGGATCGAATGATAGTAGATTTGCAACCCCCCCACTTCTTCTTTCCTAAAATCCCATCAAGGGGAAACCCGAAATAATCAAAGGATTATCGCCATGAACCGCACGCACCAAATGCAAAGGTTGGATTTATGGAAATTAGTAACGCTAGTGGTGGTAATGAAAAGGGACCAAATGTAGAGATGATCAAGGAAAAGCTATGGAAGCCGGGAGATCTATGCTAATTTAACGTCGAGCTATTTATTCTTTTTAATTACTAACTAAATACGTGATGATATTTTAAATGATGTTCTTCAAAGACAGAATGCGTAGCTTCCAATGATGTTTACACCGGAAATAATGATTTTTTTTTTCCCAAAGCTGCAAACCCGTGAGAGATTATAAATTGTCCTAATTGCACGCAGGGTTGGGTAGGATGGTCGTTCGTTTTCCTCAACAATCCAGAATTAACTCTACGACAAGAGATGGTAGTGTTGGCGCTCAAAGACACCAGTCGTGAGTGAACGGATTATTCGGATGGATCTAAACTCACTTTGTGGAAAGCGAAGCCATTGTAACTCGGCACAGTTTGTGTTGCCGATAGCATTATACTTCAAATGGCCAACAATATATATATAACTTTGTGAAGCCAAGTGTTTGGAGATTTAACTTGGATAGTTAAAAGATCTTAAAGATTACAGGCGCCATGCCAAAGGGAAACAGGTGAAACAATAAATAATCCATATCACGTTGACTGCTGCATGGAAGAATATTATATAATGATGAAATATTTTTTTATCTACCTGTAAACCGTAAATACATACGTGCATAAGACGCACTAAAGTATTCTTATTTGGCAAGAATGTTATACGTTGGACTATAAAATATATATACATTCGTGTTAGCTTAATAAAGTTAATAGGTAATACAGATGAAAGACTACTGCAAAGTTTAGTAATTACTCTGACTGTGAGCCTAACGTGGATCAACAAGCTGATATAGTATGGAAGTTACATATTTGAAACAAACCTGGGGTTAACTTGATTTAAACCAAAGAATGGTAATGCGAGGTGACAAACGGAGTCACATTAAACAAATTTTGTCAATGCGATTGAAAATTTATGTAAAATAATCGGTTTCTTTATTAATCTAGTTAACTGTCTGATCGCGATGTAGCGGCGGGTATCAGGTGAAAATGTAGTTACTTTCCAATAAATGTATTCCTTGGCTTTGTCTACTTTAGTTTTGGATCCGGTTTTCTTCCTAAAATTGCTCTTAATTAAACAGGGAATTACTTCCTTCTGCCTCCGAAATAGGAGGGGAAAAAAAATAGGAAATTAAGAAAAAAAGCAAATTTTTAATGATACTTTTTTTAAAAAGTCAACTTGTTTTAACCACGGGATTTTTATTAAAGCAATTTAAATCGCTGCTGCAATATTAGCACGCTTCGTTGCTTGTGTTTGCTTCCTGTGATCATATTTACGTTAACATCCTTTCGTGCGTGGCCTGCTGTAATTGGTGGCTGGCTTGAATCCGTGGGATGGGGGCGAGCCGTCTCTCCGCCTCCCCCGCTTCCATGTGGCGACCGCGGGTAATCTTGCGCTTTCTCCTCACTTGGACATCAATGGAAGCCGGTGACATCTGACCCTTGTTATTAAAACCTGCGTTCTTTGCTGCTGAGACTGTAATTACGAGATCAAAGAAACGGAACTGTGAAACAAACTAAGAGGCTCATCACGACAAGAGATTGCAAATCAACGAAGCTTGTAATCTAATGAGTCCCCCGCCATTTTTTTTTTTTTTAAAGGGAAATATTATTATCTTTTTATCAGCCGTGTAATTTTCGTATTTTTTTGGCGTTGGTCGCGCGAGAATGTGGCGAGATATTCAACTAGAGGGGCGATTGTGAAAACTTATTATACGTAACTGTTCTTTTGCTTTGCTAAATTAATAGTACAATTGCAAATAAAGCATTCCCACTGTGAATAATCAGGATTATAGACATTAGTGAGCCCTGTGAAAAACGTCACGTAAAGTGAAATTTTGAATTGGTGCAACATAATTATGAAGCTACAAAAGTCTAGCGAATTTAATGTAAAGTTAAGGGAAAAAAGGAGTTATGACGTCAATTCTTATATTAACGTATATATGTTATACTAACTAGAATTGTCGTTGTTGGCACTCTGTTATTATTTTTTTTAAATTTTACTAGAAATGTTGGTTTTGACATGTTTTAAATATACTCATGCTTACTAATTTCGATTGTTTTATTGTTGTCTGCAATTGGCTGAAATTATTAGAGCTGCTGGATCTTGAAGTATTAATCTGGCTGTGTATGGCAGCGACTACTGCTCAACAAATGGATTTTAACTTGTGGAGTAAAGTTCTGGTTTTTACCCACCGTGTCGCGCAATATCTCCTCACGAGAATGCATTCCGTAGCGTTACTAATGACGTCGCGCGTGCAGACTTGTTCACCGGCGGTTGGGGAATGATGATGCTGCGAGAGGTCGGTATGTACAACTTCGAATATTAGGACCCCCCCTGTTAGAAGTTAGGGGAACTGTAAGCCGCTCTTTATACAGCAGTCCGACAAAGGCCGACCGGTTACGCATTTCTGTCGGTTCCACTGCGTTTGAAGCACGCCCTGAAATAAAAGGGCGTGGCCTAGACTTTATTCGTTCTGCGGCTGAGGTTACATACATACACAATGATCAGGGGGAAGGGTCTGATATCTGTTAGGGGACGGATTAGAAGACAACACCGGCAATGCTCTTATATTCTGTTTGGAGAAGATATTCATTGTTCTTTACACCTGTTTGTGATTTATGAAAATATATTTGACATTTCACGTTGTTGTTGTTGCTTCTTTCTTTTTTTGGTTTATCTGTTTTCAGGCATAACCACCGTGCTGACAATGACAACAATAAGTAACGGCGTGCGATCGTCCTTGCCCAGAATATCCTACGTGAAGGCCATCGACATCTACCTGGTGATGTGCTTCGTGTTCGTGTTCGCGGCGCTGCTGGAATACGCAGCCGTGAACTACACATACTGGGGCAGCCGATCGAAAAGACGGGCCAAGAAGCTGCAAGAAAAGGACGCGACACTCTACAAAAAGAACGACAACGAAAACAAGGTATTCCCAGCCTCGCGAAATTCTCTCTCTCTCTCTCTCTCCTCTTTCCTTGCTCCACTAGGTCGGAGATCGTTTGCGCCTACTGTGGCGGACCCGACCCCATTAGCCGACCAGCGTTGTCGCCGTTAGTTGTATCTGGAAAGTACTTCAGGATCTAACCGCCGCCAGGATCCCCTCATAAATTATCTGTTTCTGACGGGGCCACCGCCGTTATTCACCGCGATATCTTGGATCATATCCAGGAGTCTGGAAGGCGCCTTTGATTCCTCTATAAAGGGGTAATCATCCGTTGCCGTTGAAGGAATTTATCAAGTTTCTGTGGTGTACATCTTGTGCATCCGCATATATTTTGCTTCATTGTTCCTCCATCAGCATTTCCGCACACTGTTCTGCATATTTCAGTGAACGTGGCATGGTTCTGCAGACGCTTGGTGGATAAAGATGACATTATGCGTTCCGGAGAGATTTAGTACTTTATTCTGAATAAAGAAATCTGCTCAGCCGAAACTGATCGCCTTTCGCGAAATTAGACCACGTGCTCCTTTTCTTTTTTATTGGGTTTGGGAAAGACGAAAATAGTTTCTTAAAGTGGCTAAACGAATAAAAACCTGGTTTCGGTCAGTATGTAGATTAAAAGGGTGCAAGACAGTACAAATCTTTAATTCAAGAGTTTCACGAATGTTTTTGGCAAACTCGATTTATTTTATGTTCTTAAGCGAGATATTTATAAAGTTTAAAGACATTTTTTTTACGTGTTATTTAAATCGCCTTCACCATCATCCGTAAAGTGTTTCATTTCACAGTAGAAAAAAATATATTGATAGCAGTGGTCTAACAGTAAATACGAAAGATATGTCTTCCTGGAAAGATGACATTATAGATGAGAGCCTGCCTGTACCCGTCATTTAGGATGCCTTTCATTTAATTCAATCCCCGACTCTCTCGGCTGATATACAGCCTCCCTCCTCCGCTTGATTACCCACATGCTTCACATTAGCTGTTGTACACTGACTGTCACAGTGCTCCCCGGTTCACCTTCAAGCAAACTGTTGTTGATTATTGCAAAAACAGTTCGAACGCTGAGTTATTCTTGAAGAGCATCTTTTTCCAGGTTTGGTCATCCCACAGCTTCATTTCTTATTCCTATTTCAGCTCTGCCGTTTGGCTGCCTTTCTTCAGCAAAGATTTTCGGGCAGCTGCGCATTAGGCGGGTCCACTTCCTGTGGAAACTAATACTTTATGCATATTAATGCTGCGGAGATAAATGAGATTTCCGAAAATAACAGACCAAATGTTACTTATCCCATATCGTATCATGAACAACATCGATACTGATTTCATTTCTTTTTATCCTAATTTATATTCTGCTTCTAGCTTATTAAATGTACTGTGATATTTTTATGCTTGTTTTACTGTATTTTTCATATTTGCATTGATGACTTCCCCCACGTCACAGCCCAGGTTTCTCATTTTTACGCTTGAAACAACCGTCCAGCAGATGCTTCTTTATGGCTTCTCTTCACGTGCCTTCCCCAAGCCAATGAAGCTCAATAATTATGGTAGACAACGACTCTTGCGCACTTAATGTAAACAAGTCATTAAAGATCAGGACGTTCGAAAACAATTCACGTCCACGTTCTGTACAGTGGATAATAAAGATCCATTACTGCTGACAATGGCTTTTGTCTATCTTTCCGTACACCGACCAACAAAGCTAATTTGGCGTAAACAATGATTCTTGCCGACTACCTGTTTAGTGGCCAATAAAGCTTCATTTTTCTGGACAATGACTCGTGTCCACTTTCTCTACACGGCTCAATAAACATCGTTTACTGGACAAAATGATTCCGCTGTGATTTGCGTACACAGGTCAGTAAAACTGAATTAGTGGAAAGTAATTTAATTTCAGTTCTAGTCAAGATCGATTCTTCGCGTTATTTGCGCGCGTCTATAAAGTTCAGTTAGTGAAGACAGAGATTCTTATCCACGTTCTTCACACCTGTCAATAAAGTTCAGTTAGTGCAAAAAAACCATCCTGTTTGACCTGCTAACCTCGGACTATTGAAGGTCGATTGTCGTAGACAACAAAAACCCTTTCCCCACGTTCCGCGAAAATTCGCCTGAGACCGTTCAGTCTGGATGTTTGTTCACGCCCCCGTGAGAGGGATGGATTAATCTCCGCGCGCTTGGAGAGGGCGATTAGCGTAGACGATGATCTTTAGTCCACTCTTCAAATGCTGGAACCAGTTCGGACATTGATTTCTTTCCTATGGCTAAGATTAGACAGTTAACCGCGACATGGAACTGCCACAGTTTTTGCTCTGGTCATTTACAGTTTTAAACAAGGCTTATTTTGGATTGTCTGGCTAAATCTAATCGGTTACTCGGTTTTGTTTTTGGTTATGAAGTTACTTTGGCTTTCTGGGGCCCCGACACCTGTTTAGTAATGACAGGTAATTTCACAGGAAGGAAATGGATGGGGGGACCCCATCGATGCGCTCTGACTTACCACAGATCCATTCACCGTCTCTAAGTACAACTGCTATTGGAACGGATCTAGAACAACTGAACCCACCGTCCGTTTTGAGTTGCGTATTTTTCCACAACACTGTATATATATTTTAAAAAACAAAAACTGATTTAATAATTTATTCACCTTATTGATCTGTCTGTTTGTTTTGTTTTCTTTTTCGCAGAACGATGTGGCCGACAGCATCGAAATGAAAGACATGAAGCTGTCGCCGATTCTCGGAATTCGAAACAGTCAGAACTTTAACATTGAAATCGACGAGAACTCCGCCCCGCCGCCGCCGCCGTCGGTCCGGATAGCCCCGACTCTGCCGAGATCCTGCGTGGGGCCCCGGGGTTACCTCGCCAACAGCGTCGTGCGCCGGAAAAGCTCCGTGTTCCAGAAAAGGCGGCGGCTCTTCTCCACTTTCCGACAGAGGGCAAAGACAATAAAAGTGAAGATGCCGCGAGTTCAGGACGTCAACACGATTGACAAATACTCCAGACTCGTTTTTCCTCTCCTCTTCATCACATTTAACGTTTCCTACTGGGCTTTCTACTTGCTGCAATAAAGCCGCCATTTCCTCTCCCCCGCCTCCCCTTTCTCCTTCTCCCCTCCCACTCAGACTGACTGACTACTTTCGTTTCCCTTCCTACTACTTTCCGCACGTAGTGTGGCGTGTGATTCCGACGTCAACTGAAAGCTACGAGCTGACGGATACCGCGCAAACCTACAACGACGTCCTCCAGTCTTTACGGAAACAGACCCTTTAAAGAAAGAATAACAGTTGGAAAACGTCACGAATCACTGATGTGGGACGGTGAAGTTTCACTCCATTACCATGATTCACCATCTCTATCCGCTTTCTAATTTGTTATTAATGAGGAAAAAAGAAAAAAAAGAAGAGATAAATCATTTCAGGAGTTAATGGATTTAAAGATAACCAAATAGCGGTTGTTTATACGAGTTTGTCCATGTACTACACCAAACAAAAGTAGACCTAGTTGACTGGCACAGTTATTGGAATTTGACTATTTTCTGTTTCTTTTTTTAAATGCACACACACACACACACACACACACACACACACACACACAAAACAAAACAAATAGACCATACAATATACTGAGTCATTGGTTCTGTAAATCAAATAATCCAGAACAAGAGATGGCCAACGTGTCACAAGAAATGGCCAACGTCACAAGAGATGGCCAACATCACAAGAGATGGCCAACGTGTCACAAGAAATGGCCAACGTCACAAGAAATGGCCAACATCACAAGAGATGACCAACATCAAAAGAAATGGCCAACGTCACAAGAGATGGCCAACGTGTCACAAGAAATGGCCAACGTCACAAGAGATGGCCAACGTCACAAGAGATGGCCAACATCACAAGAGATGGCCAACGTCACAAGAGATGGCCAACATCACAAGAGATGACCAACATCACAAGAAATGGCCAACGTCACAAGAGATGGCCAACATCAACATGTAAATAGTCAGGTATTTAGCGTTATTAATACATAAATATTTAAGAAAGTTATTAGAGCGAAGACAAAAGATTTTGATATATAGCTAATAGATAATACAGAACGTCTCACAAAGAGGATATCGAAGTTCTACTGATATTGTCTTTTTTTTTGCCAGATTCGAAATTACAGAGATAACTGTAATCGAACGCTATCGAAGAGACTCCGTACGTACCTGTACAAAACTGTGCAGAAGATAGCGCCACGGTCCAGATAATAGAACGGGTGTGAAAGGAAATAGTTTTTCCTTATTTTACCTTTTATTATTATTATTTTTTTTTTTTCATGTCTTAAATTTTAAATAAATTCCGTGTTTTATTGATGGAATATATCCGACACATACTTCTATCTCATTCTTTATGATGTAAAGCTCTTTGTGAAATAGCAAACTGTTGATTACTTTTCGAATTGAATATCACCCATGTATAGAACTGAAATAAAACATTTTAATATTCTCATTCACACCATTTTTCTACTTTCTTCGCCCACAGCGGACAGTTTCGAGAACTTCAATTAGATCTTTAAAGAAACAAAAACGAAAATCCAAATTTAATTTATCACCCAGGTGAAATTTAATAAAATACAAATGGAATTAGATTGTAAAGATTTGAATTTGCCGTTTCTGGCGGGTTCCTGCTGTCAGAAACCTTAGAAAAGTTTCCTTATTCTGTTTATCTCCAGTTTGTTAGCCTATCGCTTTTCGGGACAATGACCCATGTGGCCATTTTCCCGGTCTTCTCTGGTCTTCCTCGGCACCAGGCCACACTATTAACAAACTCGCGCCACCCAGGTGTTCGCACTGAATTTGTGAACGATCATCTTCGGTTGCGAGAGGCGACCATTATTATTATTATTATTATTATTATTATTATTTATTATTATTATTATTATTATTATTATTATTATTATTATTATTATTATTATTATTATTATATTATTATTATTATTATTATTATTATTATTATTATTATTATTATTATTATTATTATTATTATTATTATTATTATTATTATTATTATTATTATTATTATATTTCAAGTCAGACTTTTATTACCAAGCCTTTACCAGTTTTAAAGATGAACGATGGACAAAAAACGTGGTTTTATTTATTGCCGGTTAATTCGCTGCGTTTAAAATGAAAATAAACTTTAAAGTTGAAATCTAGTAATAATCTAAAATGAACCGGTGGTTTCTTGTTTCAAAGGACTAATCTGTACCCCGTTACACGTCTGAAAGAAAAATGTAAGGATGGGAAACGGGCAAAGACAACTTTTCCTATAGCAAAGAAAAAACGACGGAAATTGCCTTTTGCGGCACCCGATCAGCGCGATAACAGGTGTTTTCTCCTATTCACTGAACCATGATGACTTCATTGACCGAACGGCGGAACCGTGGAATATAATTATATAATCTACATGCGTCACGCTTAATTCGAAGGTTGCAAAAAAAAAAAAAAATCGGATTTATTGGACAGCGTGAAGGCGACAGTCGAGAAGCTCTTCAATCCGTTAAACTGCAGGTGCTCTAAATCGCTGAACGATACATTTTACGCGGAAACTCTGCTTGTTGGTAAGCTTCACGTGGAGACAGGAAAAACCAACTCCGCCATTTGGCAAACACCGGAACTCTGTCTGAACAAAAGAGTGAGACAAACTAAACGCTTGCTCTGCCATTAGCTCATCTGGAATTGTAAACCAGGTTTGTTTCGAGAAATATATTGATCTTTTCACTGTTCTTTCTACCATACACGGAAAAGGATTATTCGGACAGGTATCACGTGATCCGGTTACAACGCTACAATTAATAAATAGCAGAATATCAAATGCTTATAATAATTAAATGAATTAAATGAATGCTGGCACACCGATAAGGGGGCCTCACCATCTCGTGTTAGGCCTGCAGTGACGTCAGCGAACTCAAGATCGTGGTATAGAACTCCAGTGCGACGTGTGTCTATCTCTTCTTTCTAGAAAAGCATTGGTGTCGCTAAAACCTGTTTTAAGAAATATTAACACATGGCATTTAATGTAATTCTCTCGAATTCTTAATGTACATCAACTATTAGAAGAAAAAAAAAACACTTCCAGTCATGAAGTAAATAGGTTTGTTTATCAGCATACTTCCGGATTCCTACGAAATTCGGAAGAATCGAAGATGTTCAGTAAGCATTTGATACCGTGGCCGAGTAAACGTGTCTCTGTTATGCGAACAGAAGATAAAATATGAGCAGACTAAGGCCTCAGTCGTATAGAGGTATACATAGCTTTAAAGATTTCTCTATTGTTTTTCTTTCAAAACAATTCATTTTGTGCTGAAAGTAATGCAGGGTTTGTAGCAATGTACCTCGACGTCATTTTGGATCTACTCGATATTCCGCCTAGTTTGGCAAGACGCCTACATTAGTTGGTCCGTGCATTCAGTAGCACCATGGTTACAGCCACTGATTGCAGAGTTTCTAACACTTACACATATTTTCATTTAAAAAAAAAAAATAAAGTAAAAAAAAATCGTCCGCGAATATTCATTTACACACAAGTTTCCGTTGTAGCAGCCAGACGCTGTCATGACCAGGAAAGTCCATTGTATCAGCCGAAGAGGTATTTTCCTGTTAATCACCACAAGAAGGCCGTGTCAATAAAAAAAACCCTTTTATTTTGAAATTGGTTTAAATATGAAATATCATCTGCTTCTCGCTAAATGAGAGAGAGAGAGAGATGAAGAAAGACACAGAGAGAGACACAGCGAGATGAAAAGAGAGAGAGAGAGATGAAGAGAGACACAGAGAGAGAGAGAAGAGAGAGAGAGATGAAGAGAGACACAGAGAGAGAGATGAAGAGAGACACACAGAGAGAGAGATTAAGAGAGACACACAGAGAGAGATGAAGAGAGAGAGAGAGATGAAGAGAGACACAGAGAGAGAGATGAAAAGAGAGAGAGAGATGAAGAGAGACACAGAGAGAGAGATGAAAAGAGAGAGAGAGATGAAGAGAGACACAGAGAGAGAGATGAAGAGAGAGAGAGAGACACAGAGAGAGAGATGAAGAGAGACACAGAGAGAGAGAGAGAGAGAGACACACACAGAGAGAGAGAGAGAGAGAGAGAGAGATGGTATGTGTGTAAAGAGCAAAAGTTAATTTACCTGTTAGATATATGCCATGATTGGTCTGTGTTTATTGAAACAATGAAAACGTTCGTGTTGTCTATTTGAAGTATACGCACAACTAGCGTGTAGTCTGATTTGCCTTCAACTGTCATCTAATGTTGTACCCTTCCAGCAAAATTTAAAGGTATTTTTGGAACCGGAGTCTCTGTGTGCGTTCGTGAGCGAGGTATTTAGTCGTATTTTCGCATTAATTAGAGAATACACCTTTTCACTGAGAGGGTCGGAGCGATTACTTGAAATGCTTTTTATTCTTTCATTTATCAACTTTTTTTATTTATTTTTCAAATACGACAAAAGTTGACTTTAATCAGCGTAAATGTTAACAAATTCGTTCCTATCCGCCGGTTTCAGTAAAATGGGAAAATTTATGGGAAAAACACACGAAACACGGAAGGAAAAAAACAACCTGGTTTTAAATTGATCGCTTTGCGATAAACCTGAATCTGCTTCCATGAAGCTTATTTCTATCATTATTAAAATTGTTGTTGTTGTTTTGTTTATCAGTATCTAAACCTCTCCAGCCCGAGCATAGGGACTGCGCGATTAATGGAAGAGATGGTTGTTTGTTTTTACTTTCTTTGAAACCCACTTCAAAACTCCCGGTTTTCCTCCAGACGACCCCATTTTAGATGGCGAGCGTTATTAGTTCCATTACGCAAAAATCATCTTGCAGTTATCTCAAACAACCTAACCGTTTTTAATTCCTAATTATACGACATCTTTAAGTAGTATAACCATAGGTTTTTCGAGTAATTAATTAAAATCATGATATTTTGCATTTTTCGCCAAACATTTCCACTTTATCCTAATCAGTCAAGCGCTGCGATAGACCAATAACATCTAGATTCATTGCCTTTTTATAATGACGTCTTTCAGTGCGAGAAAATTCTCTGATGATTAGCTGTCGGGTTTCAGAGTTATTAACGAAGAAAACAATTTTTAATAACAGTTAGAATGTTCAGCTAATTCATAATTTGAAATAATTTTATTAGGTGGTACGAGGCTTTTAAACATTATTTTTTTTTTCAGTCGATCTTATCGAAATTACATTAACGATGCCGACAGATAGCTCGGTAGTTTTCCGCTGGCTGATTCACACCATGCTCTCCCAAGCCAATCAGACAAAGTGTTTCTCTTGAACGCTAATCTGCCGCTAAATACAGCAGTCGCAACATACGGAGGTAGGGTAGAGCCGTACCGATGGTGTCAGGGTGAGGAGAGGGGGTCATTAAAAAACCCCGATAACCTTTTTTCTTACGTAGAACAGAGGCCGCCATGGCGTGCCGAATACCATGTGGTGCGCCATTCTCGCTTTGCAACTGCTTGGGTTGAGAGAGAGGAAGCCATGTCTGGCGCCTGCAGATGAAGACTCTGAAACCCTGCATCGATAATGGTAAGATAAACATCGTGCTAATGGGGCGAATGGATGTCCGGGAATCGCCTGTAATATTCTATGTTCGCCGTCATCTTTTGGAAGAAATGAAAAAGTAAGCTCAGGGAAGCGCATTCTCCGTCTACAGACAGCGAGAAGAAGAAAAAAAATCAATTTGTTAGAGATTCTAGCTGTTAATGCGTTTGTATTTTGTAAATCTGAAACTTCAACAAAAAAAACAAATTTGGTGCTTGTGACGACACTTGATATGTTGGGAAGAGAGGGGATCAGTGACCCGCTGAGAGAAATGTAGAAGCTAGTTAGTGTTCAGTTGACCAAAATAGGAAAAAGTGTATTCCTCTTAGACATAACAAAGGCTCTCCTTTTCTTCTTCCTTTTACTGAAAACATACTTTCAGTTTTTAATTTTTCCTTTAAAAAATCAAACATATATTTAATGTATTAGACAAGTGATTCTGTTCCTACCGCTGCCTAAATTATCTTCTATCGCTGTTTCGACGCACTCTGGCCGCCCTCTTCAGGAACGTCTCCGCTACTTCAAGAGGTGAGAAAGACGGATAATTCTGTCCCGTGAGATAGAAGCGAGGACAACAACAGCCTCGATGAAATGTACATGTAATTATTCCCAAAACTTCATTTTTTTTTTCATTTTTATACGTGGTCAAGAAACTATGCGAATTATTTAACAGTTGAATATACTAGGATTTTTTTTTTTTGTCTGGTAGCGGATGGATCAATAATGTACGTTATCATGCAGAAAGTAGACTTTCGACACCTTCGCCATTTCAGAATCAAATTTCTCAGAAGGTATCCCGCTGTTTGCATTAGTTGTGAGACTCTGTCATTAGTAACAGAAATCATTAAATTCTCCACTGTAAACAAAAACTGTTACCCATCGATCGCAGGGTAAAGGGTTAAACACGCTTTCCATTTTGGAACTCGAAACCGCAATTTCGTTTTGGTGGAAGTAAAAGAAAAACAAAAAAAACATTAGAATTAGATTTCTCTAAGATAAACATCTAGTCGATAAATATCGATTATCGCTTGGCGCTGATTGAGACGTCAGAGTGGAAAACAAAGCAAAAGTAGCTTCAAACGAAGTAACTTTAATATACCTATGGGTATCTTCGATTTTTTTTTCAGATTTTACTGCCATTCTTCCCAAAGAATTCGATATGTTCTCAGTCATAGACCATCATCCCCAAGTTTATTCTCGTTACTTTCAAACAGTGCTTCACAATCACCAGACGTTTAAACAAACACAACCTTCAATTCGCAGGCTCTTGTTCTCAATAATCTCGCACGACCTAATAGCCTCCTCGAAACTGCTCTTAGCTCTTGTTGTCATGCCCGGCTGAATACTGCCCCGAATCAAACTGTTCAGTCTGAATTTAATTATTGTCATCAGCGTCTGTCTCATCTTGCAGGTTTATAGTGTTTTCATTATTATTATTTCTTTAATATTATCGAAAGCTAGGAAGTAACACTTAGCTGGAAAATCGTTCCCTTAGAGACGACAACAAAGACGTTTGAATTCCGACTTTCATCGCTGTAAACGCGCAACAACAACAAAAAAAAGACGCACGTGAGCAAAGAGAAAGATCCTTCCAAGCGAATAGAGATGGGGGGCGCTGATGTAGTGGACGATGCTGGACGAGTTTTTGGTCAGCTGGTCGATTGCTACCAAAGATGACAGGATTTGGTGTACGGGTTTCAATGGTACCAAAGGAAAAAAACAACAAAAAAACAACACAAAACGCCAAACAAAAGCAAATCAGCGGAGTTTATTATGTCTGTATTAACTGACGATATGTGTGTATATATTAGTGGGAAAAGATGTTACAATTTAGACCAAAGATATTACTAACACACAGCTAACTGACTTTTAACGGGACACTTTTGTTAACTATGATATAATGAACGCCAAGACGCACGTTAAAACTGGCGTCGGTTTAGACGTTACTGAGCAGGCAGCCCCCGCTGTCTTCTGAAGTTCACCCCATCACGTGATGCGATGTGATGTCACGTGACACAACGACGCAGCAAAGCAACGGGTTAATAAGTTAAAGGGTTTGCTGACTTTCGATGCGACGTTTTCTGATTTCAAGGACGACGACGTCGGAGAACCACGCCCATCACAAACATTCATGAAAGGGTTTAATGTTAGATATGGATGGCCAGTCCAAGTTGTGCAGGCGTTGACCTACTGGAACATCGGAGGGTGCAGTCCATATTGCTGAAGAGGAAGGAGAACAAAGCACATAGATAGCCTACCTAATGCTGAGCTGCCATAGTCTTCAAGAACGTAGAATGTCACCTTATTGGAAGTAAATAGACCAACTAAATAGACCTCGCGAATTTCTGAACAAAACATCTAAAAGACCGCCAAGAATATTTTCATAGTAGCACATTACCATGTAAGCTGCCACCGCTAAATATGTCTGCAAACGTGAAAAACGTTTCGGAATCATATTGTAAATGGTATTTCTTGGAAAGATTGCCTCGGGTTTATTGTTTTACACACATGTAAAAGCAAAACTACGCCAGAATAAAACACCAATTCATTGCAATACTTATACCTTTGAAAAGACTTTCAAATATCTACGATGTCCAAAAACTTAATTTGCAATTTGTCTTCAGCTTCAGATGAAATTCGAATTGCAAATTATAGTTAAAAAACGAATTAGTAACCATTTTAAACGATTTTACATCATTTACATCATCATCAGTTTTGTGATGTCCAACTGGCAGCTCGACTTCGCTGGGCGACATGTTTGGCTGAACCATCTTATGCGTAAGTCGGAAGATTTAGCTTGGCTTGCAAGTGAGAAGAAATAACTACCAAGGTCAAGCTGTCCCAGTCATGTTTCTCTGACCTCACGCACTAAATTGTGCATTTGATTTTCCTTTATGGAAGTAAGCGATACATCGCAAAGATCTGATGTAACGTCATATTTAGACATGAACTGTTTGTGAAAGATAATCATTAGCATTCATATTATTCCTCCTTTTTATCATATTTTTACATACTATAAAATTCACTTTGTTTTGTCCAAGAAAATTAATTATTTAAAAGGTGTTTGTGTGCAAGCACATCTTGCAATTAAATATACATTATCACTTTTCGTTGTTTTTATTTTAATAAAAAACATATTTTGTCTGTAATATTTAAAACATGCGCACACATACACATTCACCTGATACAATATGCTCCAATGATTTCACCTTTTGTAGGACAATTGAATACTCCAACAGACTTTCACCACATCACTAAGGTAATATTGCGGGCGTTAACGAACGTAAGTACCAGTAACAGTGTAGTGTCGACAAATTTCCAGAATGATAGGTTTCGCCAAGCAGTGTCTTTAAGAATACTCTTGATGTCATTTACTCGGACTTTCAGCAACATGGAGAAACTGGGAATGTTGCCAACTTCCCAAGTTTATCGCTTACTGCTCGACTGCGTGCTGCCCGCATTACATAAACACAAAACTGTGTGGATTGTTGAGAAGGAACTTTTCTAACAGAACAGTTCTCTCCTTCATATTACCCATTAAAAATGATCGGTCTGCTGAGACGAGATGGAAGGTTTTACGCCATCCCTTTTACAATCCTAATTCTGCTTCCTTGTAGTTTGTACGTAAGAAGTTTGTGAACAAAAAGAAAGTACCGCAATCTGTTTTGCAAGTTACTTTTCCACGTCATAAAGGACAGAATAAGAAAAGCTTGAAGCGCTCTGCAAATACATCCGCATTCACGGGGACTACACTGAAAATTAACACGGACATGAGCCGTTCACGACAGTGTACGAGCAAACAATGTCACGAACACTCTTCTATACTCAAACAAACTCTAACCATCTTAATTATTCCGAACTTCCTTTTAAATACGAGGTTCGATTTATTGCCAAATAATTACGAGAGAGTGTGTGTTATATTTTAATATTAATTATGCATTTAATTATGTTTTTAATGATTTCTATCGAAGCTAATCCTGAAATTACTGCGCCTTAAGTTTGACGAAGAAATCAAATACAAGCAAAAGTAATTAAATGTGAAAATTTAATAATCCTAGATTTAAAGCGCCCTCTTCAGATGACTTTAATTATTTACTTAAATTTCACTTTTATGGAAATCATTTTTCTTTAAATAATGAGCCGTCTCCTTGACTCCTAATTCGTCGAAACAAATGACTGATTTTGAAATGAAATATGCAGAATTTATTACAAAAAAAAGAGATCTTTTTTTAAAAAAATTCCTACGTTAATAAACAATGTCTTCTGCCGATATACAAATCTGATTAGTTTTCTTTAAATGTAAAAAAAAAAATGTATATAATACAGTATTTTAAATAATTATAGAAACAAAGGTAAAGCTGGGTATTAATGAAAATGACAAGTGGTAGAATCGAATCTCGTGAGTAAAAACTAAATGCTCCATAGTGCAGGTGCTTGTTGATATAGTACCTACTGTGATTGGTTACCATGCCCGAAAACCTTTGCTGAGAGGCAACCGAAAGGCAAGGGCGAAACTTTCAGGAGAATTGTAATGGCTGGATGATCAAACCTGGAAGTAAGTGCTCTTTACAGATGAGTCCAAGTTTGAAGTGCTTGAAAGTAAACAACAACAGCTTATTCGAGTGCGGACCGGAGAGCAGTATAATAGTCATTGAAGCATGAGAATGGACCAATACAGGTGTGGGGGGACTGCATACCAGTCAAGGTTGTCGGAGATTTGCATAAAATCGAAGGTATACTGAATGCCGACAGGTAAGGCAGATTCTTATCCATCATGCCATTCTCTGAGAGCGGGGATTCGTCTTCCAAACGTGACAGTAACCCCGCAAAGCATTCGACCACTGTGGTGGAAAAACTCTGGAACGAAAAGAAACAGGTAAGACACACAGGTGGTTTATATCTGTGCAAAGTCTTCGTGTGGACGCCATCGCGGCTACATGAGAATATAGCTGCTGAGAAAGTCAGACGCTAACGAAGCTTCTAGTGAGGAAAATGCAACAGAATATTTGCAACAACAGTCCAGTCACACGTCGATATTCTGCTTGGAAGCATGAAAAAAAAAAGTCACATATAAAGCAATGGGTCCGCACACCAATCACCAGTGCTTAATGCACTGTACAATTTATCCATTCTGTATTTACCACTGAATACTGCCATTAGAAATAAAGTCCTTACTCCTTATCTTAAATTCCATAAGCCAGTAAACGAAAATATTTCTGCCAGAGTAGATCATTAACTTCTCAACATTACTTTACAAATGGTATCGTTGTTTAACCTCGACACAAAGTTCCTCATTTTGAACCTCCCCCCCCCTGGATCTTCAGCAAGAGAATACAAGTTGCCTCGCCTCCATGTTTATTCAGAAAAAGTCTTAGCGATAAATTACCATTTATTACGTAGAGTTAGCGGTCATCAAAATGAGGAATTACCCGAGCTCTTTCCAACACGAATCACGACACATCATTTAAATGACCCTAATTTCCGGCTATTGGTGGTTTATTTCCGGTTTCCCCAAATACGAGGAAATGAAAACTTCATGGAGTTTAATGAAAGGATGCGACGTATTTGGAGATGGAGACAATGTAAATAACATATTTCATTATGTAAAAAAATAAGCACTTTATTTAAATTTCGTTTTTTGAATATTGTTCAATTTTACGTTATCTAAACAAGGTTGGCTTTAATTGAATTTGCACAAAATAGGATTTTGTTGTAAATCAGTTTTTTTTTTTTTAGTTCGAAGTAAGACTGTGAATCTTAAGTTTCAAAGAGAGGCTGCGCAGCTAGGCAGAGTTTGGTGGCCCGATGTTTCGCTTTCTTTCTCTTTTAAAACAGTCTACACCTGTGAAGATATACCTGCTTTTGTTCCGGTTACAGCCTGGATGTGGTTCTATGAATTTAACGAGAGCATTTACATATCTTTTTTTTTTTTTTTACAAATGAAAGATTTTGCGGGGCGGAAAGAAAGATGCTTCTATTTCTTCTTGGAGGGGCACACAAAAGAACTATCAGAGACATATGAAATAAATGACGATCAAAGGAAAGCGTAAAAATGTGTCATATAATTGAAAATCGCTTAAGAATTTGGGAAAATAATAAAAAAATTTCACATAAAAATAAATTATTAAATAATTTTTAAAAAAAAAAACATTAGGGAGAGGGGTTCATAAAACCCCGGCTGAGATAGCATTGCAGTAATGGTATCCGGTCGGATTTCATTTAAATGTGTCGAGTGGGACCCACTACTAGGAGGATCTCATATTCGGTAGACACAGTACGCTAAAGCGTGTTCACAGTAAAATTATTCAGCACGCTGCGCTAAGAGATTTAACCGGCCAAGTAAATCCACAAGGAAAATGAATTACGTATAATATACATTTACACTTAAATGAAACGCATTGTCTTTAAATAGATATTGCTAACCAACATTTTCGTTGACGAGCACAAATATAATACATATTTTCAAGTGTTCGTTTGCTTTTTTTGAAGCCACCAAAGGCCAATTTTCAAAAGCCTTATAGATAGCATTTAGTTTACTGCACTCATTCAAAATAGCTGAAAGCCTCAATTTATGAAGAGGGAACCACGGGGTCAAAGGCAGGATCCAAGGGTACCAGAACTTGGCCTCATAGACCAACGAAGGCCACCTTTCAAGGTTGACACCTTCAGTTGATCAGGAACTGCTGCAGTTAATTCCAGGAGATACCAGGTCCTACAAATCTGTGGGTACTCTACTGATGTAGAACAGTTGGTTCATTATCCTGTTGAATTTCTGAACACAACCACCTGATGTTCCACCTCACAATCTACTTCTAAAAGTTGGGGCTCAAATCATGTTGCTATACCCAAGCTCTGCAATGGAGATGTTTTCATTTCAACCATTCCAATTAAAACATCTGATCTTCCCTCATCATTATCATCAATTCAATGATGGTGTGTTTGAACTCCCAACTTTTTTATGAAAGCCATTTTTTTCCGTGCAGCGCTCGGTATTCCATCTAATACTAACATAAAATTAAAATAAAATTGTGTACTGAACTAAATCCAATTAATTGTATAGATTGCAGTAGAAACGCTCTATTCGTTTCCTGTGGAATTTTCTAAATCAAAATTACACGAATTCCAAGTCTGACGTAACGAAATACTTGTAATTAGCACTTAAGCCAGAGTAAACGGTGAAGTAACAAAATCGCTATATAATCCTTTGCATATTCTATTGTTAATCTCAATTCTTATTATCTGTAGCTAGATGATTACTGCACCTGAAGCTCACATTATTACTGTTTCTGCCAGTGGGTTCTTGTAAAATGTTATATTGGTCAAGAAAGTTTTGTTGTAAAAATTTTATCCGATATGAGCCATTTTGCGTTAGTTCATTTAATTTTCACCATGCAAGCTCGGCGAAATGTGACAAAAATAATAAGGCAATTGGTGTGTTTAAGAATGGAAGGGGGATACAACATTTGCTAGAAAATATGGATATAGCCTCAGCTTTAATCATTTACTATCGGCAATGCAATACCACCAAAAACACCTGACAGGATTAATAGTCGAGTTGAAACAGCGAATTGTTACGATGGCAGGTTCGCTGTGGACGGAACGACCAGGTCAGCAATTCAAACAGTTTATGGCACCAGTGTTCTCCTTCAACTTTGTAGAATCACTTACATGCTGAACATTTATGTAACTACAGGACTGGTGAGCTTGGCTCGATGGTCCAGTGATGGGTCAACGTTTATTCTTGACTCGTGTGCAGAGATGAATCGATGGGTGGAAAGTTTTTGCAACACAAATGGCTCATAATTGTTGGGGTGGAAGATTACTAACGTTGTAGGTAAACAGATGGCTACTCATCATCCAGCATCGTGTAATCGTGTAATGGGTGTGTCTCATCGGAACTAAATTCTTCAGTCGATTCTTGTGGCATTTTTTTTTAAAAACGGAATGGTCTGGAATTACTTTACAAAAACAAGGAGGCATTTCCTTATGGGGAAAATGACATTATTACTCTGTCGTGTCTTTGGACTATTTCTCCATTGACCGCCACCTGCTGGTCATTCTTAGGAAAGCTCTCCACATTCCTGAAAATGCGCTAAAGATATCTGCATTTTTTTTTTTTTTCTGTAGGCTGCGATGATGGAAAAGTGGGACAAATACCGCAAAATTCTCCTGTCAAAAGAAAGAGACAAACTTTTCTAGACTGTATGCCTGTCTACGGGTACCTGACATCTTATTTAAGTAATTTTCTACTTCGGTAGCTGTCTGATGTTGACCCCGATGTAGCTTTATGTCATAGTGACTTTCATTTTTCCCCAAAATAAATCTGCCAAATGTACTTGATAAATTTTCAAAAAAAAAAAGGAAAACGCTTGTTATTTTTGAATATTTTTCTAATATCCATCACTTTGTTTAAACATTAAAATTCTTTAGTAAAAATGCTACAACAGAGTGTATAAGAAGTCTGGTGAGGCCCAGTGGCTCTGCAAGTGAACTGATAGAGCGGATGACTCGAGTTAGATTCCCGGAATATGGGCTCAGTTTGGCGTCTTTCCCCCTTGCATGATTTCTTGTTGCATTGCATCACCATCTGAAAGTTTTTCCCCCCCACATTTAAAATTAAAGAATTCTAGTAGGTTTTTGCGGTTGGTAAGTTGTCTGGGTTTCTCAGAAATTCCTGGACACCAGAATACGCTGACTGATATCTAAGACTGTGCGAGCAGTGACTTCTGCACTGTGAAAAAAACTTATGCACCCAGTTGCTTGCATATAATTTGCGAATGACCATCTTCGGTTAGGAGGAACGACCAAGTAGACAGAATATTTATCGAATACATAGATTAACAACATTGACAATGTTCAGTACAAGGTCTTTAATAATAGAACAATAGTTATGATTTTTTTTTTAAATTGCTTAAATGTAATAAACGGAATGAATATTTGCTATTTTGTTTCAAAACAAAGTAATAGTGTACTTTCGGGTACGATTTAGTAAACATGAAATGATCGTCCTACAGTGCGTATACTTCATGTATATTTGAAACTCATCTATAGCGTGGCTTTCATTTTATAAAGATGTTTTTCAGGTATAAAACCGAGTAATTAAAGAGTTGGCAAATAAAGGATTAAGCTGATGACAGCGTTGCGTTTGAGAGAAATCATGAAAGGTGGGTCTAGACAAGTTGTTCTGATAACATAGTGAGAGAAAACCAGCTTTGTAAAAATTTCTTCCTTCTTTCTTTCGGTTTGATGAATACTGTTGGCGATAACGTTATTTTTGCGATGCTAGCTTTCTACATATATAACAAATTAGAACTCAGAAGAGAGCAAACACGAAGTTGTGAAGATATCCACATACATGATAATTGTTATTAGCACAGAGGGGAGAACACCGAAATGGTGCGATATCGACAGCTCTCCTGTTCATGCCGTGTCTCCATTGAAAATATTACCGTTTTCCTATTAAATCCCGGACAATCACAATTGCAAATCACTTGATCCGCTCCAAATAAGACCAGTCGCCGGGGTCTCGCCAGACAATGGTCTCGCTTACTTCCACGCTGGCTGTGGTTTGGCCGGATACCAGTATACGATCCAACAGGATAAAGCCACAGTTCGATGACCGGACAAGAGAGATCAATAGACTTAATGAAGTAATAGAAATAGAATTCCACAGCTATTAGATGGCTCCGGCAGACAAAATTGGTTGACTCCGGGACTTGTTTCGCGCCATCTGGAGTTCCAAGACATCCACTCCAAAACCAGACCGTGATCTCACGAACAGACTATTCCGCTAACATTATTTGTGGAGAATGTGCCAAAAAACATCAGCAACAACAAATAGGGACCATATTTCGCTTTTCATCACCCACCCTCCCTTTTTATCATCTAACAAACACTTAATGCGTTGTCGAAAACTTTGAAGTTTCCGCTATCGAGAGACAAAATAAAAAAATCATCTGTTTCCGGATTCGGTCATGCGTAAATCATCCTTAAACCAAATTTTTTCCAACTTTTCTGAAGTGGAAGCAGGTTTCTCATCCAATGAATATTCCTGGAGTTCTCAGGACGTCTTTGTTATTTGCTATACGAAGGGGACGTAATAATGCGAAATGTTAGTCCTACCTTTCGTTCCTCTGCGCTCTCCTCCTTACACACACATATATATATTTCTATATATTTAGTGTTTTTTTTTTCTCTCAAAGAAATTACTTCAGCTTTCCGCTACTCTACAGTCATAACTTGTTCCTAAACTTATTTGTATCAAGATAATCAGACTATTAACTTTGGTGCTTGTTCAGAACAGCTCCAGCAATATTCCGTGCTTCCTATAAATAATATTTTACAAATTAGTTTTCCTATCAATCGGGTCGATATGGCTCCTTACAACTATTCGTGGAAATTTGTGTTTATAATGAAGTTTATATTAATATCGTTTTGATTTATTCTTTTAACCGAAATTATTTCGGTGTTTGCGTATAAATTTAGAATTTAAAATATCAAAGTCGCTGAATGATAAATAGCCAAAGTGTTTCATAATAACTTGGGTATTATGATAACAAGGTAATTAATAAACAGGTAAAAAAAAAATGCATGATGAAGTTTTACTTCAGGCTCAAATACATTAATGCTAAGGATGTCGAAAAGCATTTACCATTTGCCATTATCCATTCTTCCTGCGGTTTGCATTTCATCGCTTATTAGTTTCTGGAGTTGTAATGTCAAATCCTGGCATTACATGAGACTAAATCTACAGAATTAGCGTTCGCATTCACAGCAACAATTAAGTTTTATTATTAAGTAAAGCTAGCGTCATTGGTTGTTGATTGTTTCGTAACCTCCTCACCGATGTTTCGTATTGTCACTCCCATGGTCATCTGAAGACAAGGCGATTTTATCTTTAGGGTAAGATAAGTCCTATGAAATATTAAAATATCGTTTTCTTTATCCAACTGTTCAAGCAGTTGGAACAGTAGCCGCAGGGGTATTCGAGAAAAATTCAAAACTTCTTTTTGTGGGGGGGGGGGAACTGCATTGTTGATTCGACGCGGGACTTCTATGCGACACCGAAGAAGAGGGAAGATGGCCGCCGAAAGTCAAACGGGGACCCTTATCACCTCGCGGAGCGGGGAAAACACCTGGTGACGACGTCAATAATAAAAACTAACGGAGACAATGAAAATATGGAGAAAGGGAAGAAGAAAAAGAAAAAGAAAAAAAAACAGATTTTGAAAATGTCGCTTAGCGCTCGGGGGCGAGACTGTGGGGTAGAAGCCGGCATCTCGCAGAATTGGTTATTCTTCGCTCGGAGCGATCAGCGGCAGCGCGGAGGGTAAGATTGTGTCGAGCGAGATTGCTGTATGCGTTAGCGGCGGGGCCCCGCCCACCTAAGGCGACCACCTGACCATACCGGGCTGAGGAATCTGAGGCGGACGGATCGAAGTAGGCGATCACTGCCGCCGAGTCGCCCTGGGAAACCCATTTCAAGTGACTTTCATCCGTACCCCACTCGTAGCAGAACAGCGGCACGCATTACCGGGAATATTCATCTTCTCTACACTTTCCTGATATCCATTTAAATGCATCCATCTGCTTTCATTCAATTGGAAACAAACATTTTACGTTTCTCCGCCATGGAGCATTGAATCAAACAGCCCCCCCCCCTGCGATTTGCTCTAAGACAGAGACTCTTTTTTTTACTGGTCTCGAAATTGCAAGAGTTTTGCTTTAAATTTTTTTGGAATTAATTTTGATTATTTTTTTTTTAACAATTAGTTCTTAGATTCAAAAACTTCCAGAACTCAGATTTACCCCCAGTTCTACAGATTGGATTTCAAAAAGTCTTTCTGCGTATAACTCTCACTTATCAGGTGTCATTATGTATTTAAAAATTCACCCCCCTCCAGAATCTAAGCAATTTCATTCTTTCCAAATCATATACCAGAGGTGAGAAATGTATGAATACTTTGATTTTATTAAAACATATTTTTTTTTTTTTAAATTAGAGTCCTTTTCACGTAAATGTCTAGTGTCGGCTATGACGCTTTTTCTTTTGTTCCGAAAGGTAGACGGCGTCTTTCCGCGAAAAGGGAATTATTTTGACTATCAAGCACCTGCCCCTTTTCCCCCCTCCTTTTTTTAAAAAAAAAATTACAACAGCGGTAACTCGCTGTCCCCGCCCACACACAAGAGTCCTATCTCCCGCTTAATTAGCGGTAACAAGAAACTGAATTAACCTTAATCTTACCTCTTTCACGAATAACGGTCACCAAAAATCTGATCAATAAATCTAACCCCCCCCCACGATATTTTTTGCACATCTGAAAATGAAGAGTTTTATAACGGGGTTCAGATCGCGGCTTCCCACGGCCGTGAAGTGGTCGTCCTACCCGATCGGCGTGCAAGCTCACGAGCGCTCACCTTTAACCCAAGATGCGTACCCACAATTCCCCCCTCCCGGAAACCGAAAAGCGTAGAGCAAGCGGGCTGGTCTCCCCTTTGAAGTAGCAGCAAGAACAACTGAATTAGTATTTAAAATTCTCTCCCCCCCCTCTCTCCTTTAAAAAAAAAAAAAAAAAATTAACAATAACGACAAGAGATGAACTAAGGTGGTGTTTCAGACGTCGTCAACTGCCGGTAAAGGGAGCCGGGTCGGTGATGAGATGTTATCTGTCACAGGTAACGACAGTTCTTTTGAGCATGTGGAAGCAACGAATAGCTAATCGTTAGGCGTCCAATGTTACTAAAAGCCGCGAATGACCCTAAATATTGTCACTTCCGCTTTTCTTTTCTTATTATTCTTTTGTTATTATTATTATTTTTTTTACGATTTTCTTTTTTCTTTTTCATATTTTCAGTTTCACGAGCTAAGGAACGTGGTTGCCCTTTAAACACACAAATCTATTCAGGGGAGGATTCGTTTCGTGATAATTCAAGACATAAAGATTTAATTTTTTTAAAGGATCCGAATTACACGTTTAGCGAATGGCTTCTGCGCATCAGCGGCTCGTGTTCAGTGGCTGCTCTCCATTCGTTTAGTGAAAGCGCCCGAGTTCCGCTCCCGACGATCACATGGGAGACTTCTTTTGCTCTGAGGTCCGGCCAACAGTAACAGAACAGCCAGGCAACAAAATAAACATGCGTGCATAACTGTTCGCGATCTCACCAGAAAATAGCTTGAGCAGAATTAAAAAGGGCGGGGTGGGGTGGGGAGAACCGTGAAGAAGCAGACATATGAAGAACCGAAAGGCCAAGTTGTAATTTGCATGCTCGGAGACGCAGAAGCCAATCATAGCGTAGCTCCCTTGAGATACACTTTAAAGCCGCGATCTTCTTTATTCGGTTCCGAGCAGTCGGCCGGGCGAGGAAGCCGTAAATTGAATTACTGTCACTTTTCCTTAGCGTTCCTTTCTTCCGCGTTTACGGGCATTTAGACTAGGTCTCTTAGCTTTGGGGTAATTTTGTTAGGCCGTTTTACCATGCGAGACGTCTGATGGGCTGTTACCGGATGTTTACAGTGCTAAGCCTGTTCACCGAGAATCCGTTCATTCCTTTGCTTTCACGATTCAGCGTAAAAGACGTTTCTGTTCATTTATTATTATTATTATATAATTTTTTTTTTTTAAATGACAAAATTATTTCCTTATTTTCTTCAATAATCGGAGACTGATCAGAGCGCCCTCTGACGTTGGAAAAGAATAGGGCCTGCTGCTTTGAAGGTCGTTTGACTCGTAGGTGTCTGCATTGGCCAGCGCCAAGGCGACACCATGTTTGGAAATAAGACACCGGCAAACACTTCCGGGGTGCGAGCTACGGCCTAATGTCTGCTACGTCTTCCTTTAACTATTACGCGTTGTTCTTGCAACGTTGAGTTATTCAACTTAAGAATATTTGTAAGTCGTCGGAAAGGAGGACGAGCGCATCAGTGATGTCCCAAGTCTTAAAAAAAAACAAACAAAACGACATGTTTATAACAGCTGGAGGACTTCATTTAGAGTTCCATAAATTTGGATAAAAGTCGTAGATTCCAAACGCTTCCACTCGAAAAAAGCTTGAGCAAAATTAACTGTAACTTGAAACCAATAAATCCATGGTGACCAAGCATCAACCGGGGGATTTATGCTGAGCAGGAGCAGAACCAAACAGTTTACTGAGCTCTGTTAATAGCTTAGGCAGTTTATAGTGTGCAGTGTACTAATTGTCTTGAAATCTTTATTATCAGTAGCTGAAGTTTATGTTCTCGCATGTTAATAATAATCACCGATATCGTGTCATTATTGGACAGTGGAGAGATCTTAGTGGCTACCGTCCAGCTTAAAATTAATTTATACATTATATTTACAACATTAATGGTTCATAAAGAAAATTATAGCTATTTCAATTCTGTGATATGAGAACCTTCTATCTGCATTAGTTTTTAAAATGCTGCAAACATGATTGCATTCACTGTATTTGAATAAATGACCGTCCTGCTTCGGAAATGATGAGAAAAACTTCATTTTCACATCACAAGTAATTCCCAAGATTCAATCATCATAATATTTACTTCCGGATTAAAGTTTGTTTTTTTTTTTTTTTTTTGCTTTCTTGTCCAGTGTTAATTCAGTAGATGATTGGAATCATTAAAGACCAAAAGCTGACATATTGGGGTAGTCTCGTTCTTCAGTTCCTGTAGAGCCAATCTTAGGCGCAGTTAGTTCTCGGGTTTATGAGTTGCGGAGTAGTGGCTGCTGACCGGACGGTCTGCGGCGCTCATTCCTAACTGATACACACGTGATATGAATCTCGATCTGAACTCTCGATGCAGTAAACATCGAGCAGATCCCAAAGCAAATTTATTACGGAACATTAAGGAAAAGCTGCAGTCGGATTTTTTTTTCACCACAGATATATCTACATCGGTTCGAATTTTAATGATTGATATTTTAAAAAAAAATGAAGAGACTCCTTTACGTGCATTCGTATAGCACTCAACATTTATGTGGACATAGTCCCTTGGATATTTATGTCATTCATTGAAGATGAAGTAAAGGGAACTCGTCTGGCGATCTTCTTTTTCATATGATTTTTATAAATATGTCCTTAAGAAAAAAAAAGTTAATAAAGATAAATCGGAGTTTTAAACTGGAAGGTTTTTCAAATCAACAAAAAAATGTGTAAGAAAGAGTTAGAATATAACTTTTGCACAGCTGTTATTAGAGGAGAACGTGTTCAGTATAAATAACCAGGAGGCAGAAAGTTTTGAAGTTTGTTAATAATCCTCTTTTTTGCGTTTAAATGGGCGTTACCCGGACCCTTAAAACGATCGCTAGGCTTAGTACGCATGTCTCAGCTTGATAAGACATTTCAAGCATTACCAACTCTGGGAGAGCCAGGTGTTGTGATTGGTTGGCTTCGAGTTCAATCGACGCGGGCAGTCTTGGAGCAGACGTGGTTACAAACGGCCACCATAGATCTCAGTACATGTACAGCAGTGTCAATTGTTGTAATTAAGGACAACCACTTGGTTTGTCGCGGTTGCGTTTTCACTTTCACCTGTCGTTTCTAGGTTTCTATGTGATGTGATTTTCATTTGTTGCCAAATCAGCAGAATAACTCAGGGACCCAAGCAGGACTGCTTTGAAACCATTGGTGAATGTTAATATTAACATAACCTTTTGGCATTCGACAAGTATTCCTAACCGTGGACAAAAACCTATCTTCATTAAACTAGCAAGAGTCAGGCTTAACAGCACACTGACACGTGACTAAATTATAGCTTTGGTATTTAAATGTCAGTGACCTGGAAATAGTTGGCATTCACCTAAAAATTAAATAATTTCAAAATAAAAAAGATTTCGCCTTTTATTCTTGTATTCTTAAGATGCAAAATTTGGTAATAATCTTATTATAATAAAATGTCTTTCTTATCCGCTACAATTTAGTATTTAGTAATTCGTTGAGGAATACACTATTATACCAAAAGTCTTACGCTTATTTGCCTTGCTAAAGAAAATGTTTTTAAATTTATAATCGTTGAACATTCTACTAATGAAAATTTACTACTACACACCAGTCAGCATGTTATTAATGGGGACCATCTGAATAAATGGTGACTTGATACATACAGATTCGTTTGCATTTCACGTGAAGTGAAAGCAAAATATGAAATCAAAATTGTTTTCATTTTTCAAAAATCGTAAAGGTTTCAAATCTAAATAAACCATTGAATACATACGCACACAAAGTTTTCAGGTTTAAAAAACAAACAAACAAGCTGTTGTCACATTATCCAGTACTACATATTCATCATCATCATCATCATCAATGTCAAAAGGTTGACATTGTAGAGCATTTTTAAAAAGCACAAACCGATGGCCGTCTCAAGGCGCGAAATTTTGACGACAATTGGGATAACGTGACATCCTCACTGCGGTGGCGATGGGCATGAATCACGAATCGTCTTCTACTTCTTTGTTTCTAATGACTGACAAAACCAAACAGATTATTTTCACCCAACATAAATGTAAAAATTTAGCCTCTTTCATATTTAAAGTCGCAGGAGTATCTCATAATGATGGTCCCTTTTGGTTTGTTTACGTTGTGAATTACAACCTACTTACTTATATATTTTTTTCTTCTTTACCACGTCCACTGTACGTACACAGGCTGTATTCATTATAGATAACTTTTTCCATACCGAAAAACCGCATCGCTACTTGATCCGTTTCAAGGTTACATCTCTGGCATGGACGATATGTTGATCTTGTCGGAGAGCAACTTTACCTGGAGGCATGAGGCTGTAAGTTCTTAAAGTAAAACAACTGTTGTATTACTGCGTTAAACATATTAAAATTTTTTTTCTAGAAATGCAAAACTCCTGTCTAGGTGTGTATTCTAAATAATAAACAAGTTCGTAAGCAAAACAAGGCCAAAATATTATTTATCATATAGCCAAATTATTACATCACCAAAAATAATTTTGCTCTAATTTCTTTAAACGTCGTTGCATAATATCTTAGGCGGAGTTTGAATATTCGTTTTGTTAGTTTTTGTTGTTAGAAGTAACAATAATGCAAAGTTTCCAGCTATAACATTTTACTTCTTTATTACACCAGGGTAGCACCCCAACAGTAAACTTCTGCATGAAGAATAGTAAGAAGTTAGTTCGTACCTAATGAACCTGCTCTGAGATTGTTCCCCAGTTGCCATCGAATACTTAGTGGAGGCTATAAATTGAATTTAATGCTCAAGTCCTATGAATTTCAAAAGATTGCTAGATTATCATTTTTATGTTAAGGTATCTAAATGATTTACCTACTTGGAATGATCTCTTATTTCACCAATTACAGACTGTCCACTTTCGAGTTGTAACACATCGATGACTCTCATTGCTTTGTTCTATTTTTTTAAAAAAAATTATGCAATAGATTTGATCTTCAGGGTGATACCATCCTCCACGAGGAGAACGTTAACAATCGGAATAACTTTGAAAGTCTGATAATGCAGCGTCTTAGTTTTACAGTCTGAGAGTAATGTTGCTACTTTCAGTTCACTTTTAGTACTGTGAAAATCTTACTTGCCAGCAAAGAAAAACAATTTGATTTTGCTTGAAGCTGTAAATGCACTTTTATGCTTTCTCCGCCTTTTTATTATCGATCACTCTCGGAAATACGATTATTAAAAATAGTTATTCAGCGGATCTGTCGTCAGGGTCTACACACGTGTCGAACAGTGTAAAACTCCGCGTAGATTTCAATGCCTGACCGAATTAACGGGATGTTTGTTGGAGGTTAGGCAAAAGATTATCCCAGAACAAAAGTCGAAGTATTTAGTATTGGCCAAAAAAAAAAAAAATTACTAAGAACAAACAGTTAACCCTTTCTCACGTTGATTAAGAGCCACAGAGTGGTCGTGGGATTGTTTTCGATGAGAGATTAATTCGGAATCCCAGGCTCGGCTTTACGTACTTACCTTTCTGGCTTGGTCTCTTTTCGCTCTTTATCAGCTGGCCCGGTGTGAGTTATTTCCAGACACTCCTGTTTCATCCCGCATCTGAAAGCAATGTTCTAGTATGATTTTTTTCGGATACACGTATTGGAAGTTAGGGCGGTTGATCTGGCCACCGCTGTAGAGCCCACAAATGTAATTACCTACTTGGACGTCAAGGCTACTAACAACTGTGTTAAATATTTAAAGTTACCAATAAAAAAACAGTAAATGATAATCTGTAATTTTAAATGCCACTTAAATCAGCTAACAATATTTCTTTTAATTTTTTTTTGTTGTAAAAAAAATTATTATTTATAATAACTGGTATTTATTAACACTGAATTATTTTAGTTTAGGAACCATCAGTCCACGATATCGCTGCTGTAGTCTTGTTTGAAGAGACACGTGTTTTGCTATACTACATAATACTAAAAGTGAAAGTAAAACCTACAGTGTACTGAAGTTAGTATGCCTTAAGGCTTACAGAAGCATACCGTGATTTTTTAGATATGTATTTTCAGCGATAATATTTCAGTAAAACTGATTGTAATTTAGTCTGATTAACCGCCATTAATCGCCCTAGCTAATTAGACGGCTAAGATTTCGTTTTTCCGGTTTGTTTTTCCCTCATTGGTAGTCAACAATGAAATACAGTTTTCCGGTGATGTGGATTTATGGTTAAATGCTCTTATAAAATCTCCTCCAGAACGCATATACTTTAAACTAAATAGGCCCGGTGTCTTGTTTCTGGATACATTAAAGTTCTTCAACAAGATAACGATTAAAGAGCCAGGATTATTGATTTTTCCATAAAATTATATTCGGTTATCGCCAAACGTTTTGCGTTATCCTTTTTAATGAAAATTTTAAAAAGAAATCTGTCTTCGATTCCCGTTCGTGTAGCCTGGCACTGTACCAGTGGGTGACACGTCTACTATTGACTAATCATGGTCCACCTGCCGTCAAAATTTATGGTGTCTTCGGAAATCATGTATTTGCATGGTACATGTAATAGTGTTACATTTTAAAAATAAAAAAAAGATTAGCGATTTTTCCATGCAGTATGTAGAAATTAACTGAAAAAACCGAATGGACTTCACTAAATTAGCATCACAGTACTATGCCAGCTAGATTTAATTCAACCTGACCAAAACATGAGGAAGGCCTAGCTGTTCATACAGACAGGGGTAGGGCGGACGTACACTCGAAAATTCAGTAGATACGGTTGTTACTGAACCGTTAGGGTGGGATCGGTACATCACAGCCAGCGAGGTGTGATACAGCAATGTTTCTGTGAATCTCGGCAGATCTGGAGGCTGTCTTGAGTTTATAGTGCGATCTTCTTTCTCGACGAATCCGGCCCCGATTCTCCGAGGTTTCAGGTGAATTAAAATGGGGGGGCTTGGCGACCAAAACAAGTTACCCTGGAACGGGTTGGGAACTTTTGAGCTGGAGGAGATGGGCAAGGCGCGAGCGGGTCAAGGGTTGCCATCGCCGCCTGTGCCTGGAAAGCCCAGAGGCAACGCACGCGGTCGACTGGTGAGGAAAGGCGAGAAGGAATCATGTGCCAGAGAGAGAAACCAAACCGAGCCGCGCTAGGATCGGGATTCGAACTCGGACCCTCTGCTTAGTGATCTACCAATTGACCACAGGCAGCACGACAAAAATGGGAATCAAAAATGGGAATCAAACAGCGGGTGTCACCAAATAAAATTATAAATCAGAGATGGATTTTTCTAAAACACCCGTCGGTTTATTTCTGATATAAACTGAATATTTCATTACGAGTTGACATCGTGGAACAGTGGGTAGGGAGTTCGCTTGTCAATCCTCGTGTGGCGGGTTCGATCCCTGGTGGGGGACGGAGGTACATGTTGCTGATGAGGGACTAGGACCGAAACAGCTGTACAGCTCTCCTCCTGACGCTGACATTCACCTAAATTCTCAACCTGGAGAGGGCTGGGCTCCACCGGATTGTAACAAAAGATGCCCTAGACACGCCTGTCGAGGTTCCCCAATGGGTCATGGGACAAGAGAAGGGGAGATAAGTGTGGTATTTAAGAAGCTAGGGCATTGCACAAATATTAGCATTGATCGGTCGGTGTATTCCAGGAGAGGTCCATTGTTCGCTGACCTGTTTTGGGAAGTAATTAAGCAGCGTTAATCTGTGCAGACAGGGACCACCGCTTGTGCTTGAGCAGATCACCTAAGGCGGCGATCTCTGTAGATCCCGCTTGAGTACCTGAAGCGGACAAATCGAATGCCGGAAATACTGCTGCTGGCCTTGGGGAACTTGTATCGAGTGCTTACATCGCTGTCATCTGTTACCTGAGACAAATATGCACGCACACTATTAAACAAACGATAGTTTCTTAATGTTTTCCGCCAGCTTGGGGTGGGCTTGGCTGGCTGAATTCAATCGGGGTTTCGTCCTACGCCCGCATTCGTTGTAGAAGGTAAAAGGAAACTGTCGGGACTGCTCATCCGTCAGTGTCTCTGCTACTGTTTCTGATGAGATGATGGGACAGAGGCAGGTGCCCGCCGATTTTGTCTTCAGAAAAGCTACAAATCAGACAAAAAGAAGCAGCTTCTACTGAGGAAACGATGGTCGCACTGATCAAGCAGGATTCTTATTTGCTTTCTGAACAGGATACCAAGTCCTGTCTGCATTTCTCAGAGAGAGAGAGATAACTCCTTGATGCGTGGAAGCTTTGCTTTTCGCTTTGTGTTTTAAATACGTGAATAAGAAAACAGACATCGTCGGCCAATCTACAATGCTCAGATAAATCCATTTATCGGGCGCGAGCGTGAGATATTTTAACATCACGATGCAAATTATTTTATCGGAGAATTCACAACTTTGGCCGCTAGGGCACGTGTTCGGTTGTGCATGCAATATCCGGAAGTTGGAGAACAGTAGATTGTTTTCTCCACTTGGCTATAACGCTGGGATAACACTGACAATTAATACATAAAGATCTGAAAATGGGATGTACTACCCATACACAGTTTATTTTTATTATGGTTGACCCCACATTTACTAATTGCTGAACCGGGGCTTTCTTTTTACTTTTGACTACCCAGTGTATAAACACAAACACGTTAGGTGTACGTTATATATACTGTACAATAAAAAAAAAAACTTTTACTCGCAGTTTGTGTTACATTCGCGAGGTTTCATTATCTTCTACTTGTACAGCCAGGGCTTTGGGAACAAAAATAATTTTAAAAAAATCAATCGCAACGGCCATGGCTTGTTTGAACGTCCATGAATCATGTAAGTTCACACAAAACCGCTGGCGTTTATCCGTTAAAGAAAACAGTTAGTACTAGATTTCTCTAAAAACTTACCACACAGAGGCAGCCGGGTGGCGTGTTCAAATATTTAAGCAAGCTCCCATCGTCGGCCGGCTGTTTTCCCTCTACACCGACCCCATTCAGACTACCTTTGCCTTCCTGTTTTCGGAGCAGAGCTCATTTCCACAGACCGAGCCTCGCTGGTTTCCTCTCTATCCTCTGCCCGACTCTACGACAAACACAACAACCGAATTAAATAGTCGTAGATCCAGGGTTGGTCTGGTGGGAAGCAAAATGACAACAAAACAGAAACCAACTTCACATTTCCAACAATATATAACCGGTGAAATATCTCATATTTTAAATGCAGTCGTTATTTGTTGCTTTGTTAACAATTATACCCACCGCTAAATGACTGCCATTACTTCGTAAAAGGGAAGTTATCCATGATGGTTCAAACTCATTTTTTCTTTCTCGTTAAACATGTTGATCACTATCCCCGATAATTAAAGATCGAAATAATTTTTGGAATGGTAAAAAATATATATATATATAATAATCCAGGTTCTTCATCTCAAAACTTTAATTGACTTTGACAATTTTTTTTTAAAACGTTTAAAGAAGAATATCTTCGGCCTAACCCACAGATCCCAACATCTCTCTCTAACGAACTTACCCGGCTACTTTTATTTAGTTAGCTCATTTCATTTTTTCCGCTCATCCAGCTGGAAGTAAAAGATTCTCTCTTCTCTCTGCTTCCCATCTGTCTCTCTCTCTCTCTCTCCCTGTACTGAAGTCATCTCTCTCTGTAATGACGTCATCTCTGTGCAATAACGTCATATCTGCAATGACGTCATCTTTCTCTCTCTGTACTGACGTCACCTCTCTCTCTCCCTGTACTGACGTCATCTCTCTGTAATGACGTCATCTCTATCTGTGTACTGACGCCATATCTGCAATGACGTCATCTTTCTCTCTCTGTACTGACGTCACCTCTCTCTCTCCCTGTACTGACGTCATCTCTCTGTAATGACGTCACCTCTGTGCAATGACATCATCTTTCTCTCTCTCTGTAATGCCGTCATCTCTATCTGTGTACTGACGCCATATCTGCAATGACGTCATCTTTCTCTCTTTGTGTACTGACGCCATCTCTCTCTGTAATGCCGTCATCTCTATCTGTGTACTGACGTCATATCTGCAATGACGTCATCTTTCTCTCTCTGTACTGACGTCATCTCTCTGTAATGACGTCTCCTCTCTCTCTCTCTCTCTCTCTCTTCTCTCTCTCTCTCCTCTCTCTCTCTCTCCTCTCTCTCTCTCTCTCTCTCAATCGACCAGTCGAGAAAACCCACGTTTTAATCATTTCCGACAAATGTTAGATTAAGTCCGACGTTAACACTAAATGTCATGTATAGTCACTCGGACTCCACTCGAGGCCGGACTGTTCCAGGAAAGTTAATTAGGCTGTTAAAAAAAGAGAGAAAAGAACAGAAAATACGTAAGTAAATCAGAAATGAATTTATTCATTCTTTACTTATCTAATGCTGTGTCAATACCTTACACGGATGGTAATCTGCTTGTTTCTTTTCTGGTGTTATCCATTAATTATCTTACAAAGACATTTTCCCGCCAGGTCTCCAGTGCGCTATTAAAGGGGACTGTTAACCGGTAAATAACGTTGAGGTTTCTCCATCCGCGGAAAGCATAAAAAGTCAGCAGTAATTTTTCGCCTAACAACCAGTCAAGTTCGTACAGTTCTTCAAGAATAATGGCACCCGACTGTCGTGCCAGCGAAGTAAATGCTTATGACAAATGGAAGATAGCCGTCACTTAGACGTGGGAGAGAATGGACGTCAACACCGCGCGAAGTGGCTCGAATTAGCGCCACTCGCGGGCCGAGATCTATTACCGCGGGTACTCTAGTAGAAAACCCGTCAGAACGAGAAAGAAACCGAAAGGGGGGATCTTTGTTCTATGACTAATTTAAGTCCGTTGCAGAAATAAACCGGTAGAAAGGAGTTTTAGGCCACTTTTTCCTTCTTGCCTAATTATACGCTTTTGATCACAGATCTGTGAATGTTTCTTATTTTTAACATACTTCTGTTTTCCACTCAGCAGAATTTTCTCTCTCTCTCTCTCTCTCTCTCTCATCTCTCTCTCTCTCTCTCTCTCTCTCTCTCTCTCTATCTCTCTCTCTCTCTCTCTCTCTCTCTCTCTCTCTCTCTCTCTCTCTCTCTCTCTCTCTCTCTCTCTCTCTCTCTCTCTCTCTCTCTCTCTCTCTCTCTCTCTCTCTCTCTCTCTCTCTCTCTCTTTTTGTGTTTTTTATACCCTAATGGATTTTGGCATTGCAACAAAATATATAAAAAAAGAAAAGAAAAATGAGTATATTGAATAAATCAGCTACGACTTTTGGATCAAAGATCTTAGCTCGGCTTTGTGCGAAGAAAAAGAAAGGAAGAATTTCGAGACGAACTCCTGGTTCAGCAAGTTCCAACTTTGATCAGGCGCAGCACGTAAAGCTTTTATCATAACGTTGATGAAATGGGCCATATATGTCAGCACAAATTCCCGACTTAAATTTATGGCCATTTTTAATAGGCCTAAGTAATATGACAAACCCTGGTAATGGCAATTCATTTAGACTGTAAACTCTCACTAATTACACGCACACAGATATATGTATATATATATAGCACAGCAGTCCACCAGTCGAATTTTCTTTTTTTAACGTTCCCCTTAGTTTTTATAGTTCTAGAAGATCTCCAACGAAGCTGCAGCACATCTCTGTGCGATATCGTTACGTTCAGGTCATTCAAAGACAGCCTATTCTAGAACCGGTATTGTAAAGTTTTTGTTTCTTGGTTGCGATTAACTTTTAAACCAAACGAGTCTGTTTGTTTATTAGCAGGTTCCGTCTGGTCATGAGAGAGAGCGGACATCGCTAACTCGCGATACGTTCTCCTGCGAGGAGTGTGAGTCTCTCCTCCCGTCATCAAAGTGTAGTGGGAAAAAATATAAATATGTCTACGAATGGAATGGCAAACAAACATAGAAATAGTGTTTGCCTGAGCCACGTTCGTAGCAGCCTAATGAGTAAACGGGTTGTGTGTAGACATTTGAAAGAGATCTTACGAGCTTGAAAAGAGGTTTCAAAAGAGAAACTATGACTTCCGGTGTTACGGCTGAGCGTGACTTCCGGTGTTACGGCTGAGTGGATCTGTGACGTCAGGCACATTCATCCGGAAATTCTAAATCGAGATTGAGAAAGAAATCGAAAAGCACTTTACCTAGCTAGACAAATGTCTGTTTGTACTTAATATTTAATATCCACCACAAAGAAATCAAAACCATCTTTTACTCGGTATTTGCACGCTGATTATGTATTAATTATAATAAAGGTCATGTAACCTGTCGTGTAAAGATGCCGTCTTGGCTTTTATCAGGGTCGTTAACGATGAATTTGGGGTCCATTAGCATTCGTATAAAAAAAATCATGTACGTCCTGTTGCTGAATCTGCAATGCGAGTTTAACATCATTTACGTAAGTGTGGACTGATGGTCAATACATTTAAATAGTAGAAGCGAAACAATGGCACTGATGAAAAGCCACATCCAGGCCACCAGGTGCTATAAAACCTGACAACAGGACACATGGGAAAACTGATTCAAACCCTGTTTTATAGAATGTTTATGTCGTACAGTTTAGCGAGGGTTCATATTCGCTGCGAGTAAACATTTATCCGAATGTTGGTTTTCCTGTAACAGATTAGGGCGAACAATCAGTTTCATAACCGATTTGGTAACTTTATAAGTTCTTAATTCGACAGAAAACGGATCCTTTGTGAAGTAATAAGAAGATTTCATGGATATTTTAAAGCCAGCTAACTAAATAGAAAAGAAATGACAGAAAACTAACACGAGAGCTGATTGTCAGAAACATTATTTTTCATTTATTTTTTTTTTTTAAATAAGTTTGTTAGAGTTAGAAAGAAGTTAGGGCTGTTCACTTATTTATTTCTATTCTTCTGTTGTGTTTTTTAAACAGTTAATCACTAAAACTGGCTTATACCGGGTGATTTACCTCCCTCTCTTTGCTTTTTTTTTAAAATTTGGACAGAACACAAGGAATTGTTGCTGTTTTTTTTACAGTTGTAAATTATTATCTTGGTCTTTCCGGATGTTGAAAATAACAGAAAACTGTTCTCATCCTGTATTTTGGGATCGATGCCAAATTCGAATATTCCGTGGAAGCGGACAGCTATATTTCATCGCTTTAAAAAGCAGAAAGTTTCGATGCAACGAAGAAACTGAAAAAGGAACTGGTGAAAAATAATGGCACCAGGCGGAATGTCTCAGACGAAATTGCAATGTTTTTTCCGTTATGGTTTTCATGAACAGCAACAAAAAACAAAAACGTGTTCACGTGGTATTTTATAGTAAAGGCCATTCACGTAAACATGGCCTTTACGTTCTTTGTGCCATTCGTTAAAGATGAAAGTATTTTAAATCAGGTTTGGTTTACATATGCAGATGGAGAAATGTCTGGGCCAAGTTTGACCTGATGGGGTCTGATTACGCCACCTGCCACTACTTGGAACTGCGGAGTCATTGCTGTTAATCCGGATCTCATTCTCAAGGGCCAGTCTTTGATGAAGTAGCAGGGATGTCCGTCTCACAGTCTCATAAAATTCTGTTTTGTTGGTGGCTCCCGCCGACTGTTGAAGTGAACTTGCTGCCCGTATCTACCCACCTGACCACTGGGCAGCCTCCCCCCCTATCTGCGGAAGATCATCCGCCTTCCTCCCTCCCTCACTAACGGACGATGTTTACAATAAGGAACAACCTCTCGTGAGCGGTACCTCGACGAAGCTGATATTGTCAGGCACGCATTGCCGCGAAGAAAGGAGCTGCAACCAAAGGAGATAAATGTATGCTTTTCTTTCACTAAATTCTTCTGATTCCAAATTTTGGGGTTGAAGAAACACTTTTCTATTGGTCAGAGTACTGGAAGAACCCCATCTCTCCCTTTCTGGTTGGAAGAAGTAGGGTTGCCCTAAGTTTTCATTAGAAAGTAATTAAAATTTGGTTTCAATTGTTACTAATCGAAACTTAAATAAAATTTCTTTGGACCTAAAAAAAAAAACTAACTTCATTTTTTTAAAAATATCACTGGGAACTTGCCCGAGGATGCTGTGACTTCGCCAAATGTAATCGAGAATGTCGATAGCGGTTACTCAAAGGAAGACAAAGAAAAGGGGTGTTGGATATGGCTTGTTTCCATACCTGTTCCTGTGAGTATCGTTCAAGGGGTCGCTGAATGCGAGAAACAGTTTGAGGTAGGGATATTCTTCTCTTCCATTCATCATAAGTATCTGCAATAATGACGTTACTATCTATTTCGGGTTGTCATTGACGTGACCGGTTTAGAGACAGGACGGTATTACGAATGCCGACGACTGATTGCAACGACTTCCGCCCGCCCGGAAGCATTTTGCAACTGGCCGAATGCAAAGAGTCTCTGTCGGAATGTAACCACACGCTGTCGTCAGTGCGTGCCTTCCAAGTACTTCGACGCACACAATAATTTTCTTGAATTATACTCTAAAACTATTGTATCTTTAATTGACTGGTGAGCATCTTTTGTGATTTTAAGTTAGTTATGTTTAAAGTAAATGATTTTAAATATTAAATTCTAGTTTGTTTTTTCTTCTTCTTTATTTTGGAATTATATGTACTTTTTATTTCATCAGTTAGAAAAAACTGTCAAGGAAATTATAGCGTACGGCTGATCACTGCCCGGCCTGTAACTCGTGGGAAGCTTTAAATATTTGTAACGTACCTTTATGCTCAGAGAAATTATACATATTAAGAAGATCTAAATATGGTAAACAAAGATTTTAGGACCTCTTTAAAGTTACAAAATAATAAGTATGAAAGCCCGTGCCAAAATTATAACTTTTGATCGATGTTAAAAATACATTAGTAAATACAAGGAAAGTTCTTGAGATATTAGCTTTAGCTTGAAGGAAGTTACTTTGAACAGGGAGTCTAAAAGATAAAATATGGGTGTCTCCAAGCCTGGGTAATGCAATTTGTTTTTGAGAAATCTCGTTTATTCTGCCTGACTTGGACAACAGTCAACCGGATCTACTTATTTATTATTTATTCCAGTCATGCTTCATTTTTTTTATCTCCCCAGAAGACTTCAGGTTCATATATGTTAGGCTGCGTTCCACGACGTCACTACATCACCTTGTTAGTCGTGGGCTGGGGGTGGGCCGCTGGATAGGAAATATGCGACATGGTTAGGCTGGCACACACCCAATTATCGGTCCCCCCGGAGGGGAACGGAAGGATAACAAGGATTTAATGAGAAAACGACTTTCGAACAAAGGTAAAAGTTCACAAAGAGTTCGTCCAGCGATTTTTTGTTTTTTTCTCTCTGTGTGTGTGTGTTTTTTTCATTTGCCCCCCTAACCGATCTGTTCGTGATTATTTCGATGGGCCGGAGGAATAAAGGCACTGCAAACTCCTTTATTTTCTTTCTTTCTTCCCCTAACCTTTCAACTTATGCGGGGAAGATGCTAAAACAATGGCCACTAAAACTGGTTTTCCGTGCCTCACAAAGGACCCGTTGTTCGTCTTTTGGCCAACCACCGGCACCCGAACAACCTGTGTCTTGGACACCGCTTTAAATGTCGGCTTCCAAGTTACCGGCAAATTTACGGGGGGAAATCCGCTCCGTGGAGGTAAATGATTAGAAAAATATCGGTTTCAGTTTTTGCGTGGACTCTTAACGAGGAAGTACCCTAAAGAACGATATCACATAAAGGCCCAGATACGGCGAAATAATTCCGTATTCTAATGTCAGACATAACTAAGAGAGATCCAACCAAGGACACGCCGGCCGAGGCCATCCGATTCTTCTTTGTTAAGATGCCAAGTATCGTTACGGAAGTAATGGCCCATCCATCAGTAGCGTTTGCAGCCTTCCTCATCTCGAATTAGAAAACAGAAATTACTCAGGGAAATAAATAAATAAATTTTGAAAAATATAATAGTATTACGCAAGTACTTTACAGTTATTTCTTCTTTATGTAGAAACTAGAAGATGAGATGCTAAAAAAGAAAACAAAAAACAAAATTTAAAAAACACAGCTAGCGGCATTCACGCAGAGATTATTACGGTAAGCATGTACGGCGCATCCTCTACAGGTCTCCCCAAGGTATTGTGAGATTTTCCCATATCGCTGATGAGTTGCTTGATTCTTACCGTGTTGTATTTGTGGCCATTGTGAGAGCTGCCTGATGAATGAGCATCTTCTCTAAGCATGGAAAAGATATACCGAGTCTTTAAACTGCCAGGAGATGAAGGTTTCTGTGGATCGTATAGCGGGGCAACTCTAGCACCATCTGTAGATTATGAAATTGCGTTTTTAGATGTTTTATTAAGTGCAAATCGTCTCTGAGCAGGGAGGAAAGACGGTATACGCCGATGTTTATGAATACCACGTGGGGTATTTCTTAAAGATATCGTAATAGATAATCTGTGTTTTCCACTAAACGATGAATTAAAATGCATTAAAAAAATTAATTTAAACCGTAAGAAAAAAGTCCTGGTTCAAAGGCTAAATAAACCCCTGTGATACAGTTATTTTATACCGATCCCAGACGTCTTTTATAAGTGCTCCTTAAATTTTTAACTACCGCGATCAAAAACCAAACAAACGGTTTAGCGCGACATTAAATATTAGAAACCACGCAATCGGTTGTTTGGGATTATCACGGAAAGGCGATCTTTGTTTAATATTTAAGACCAGAGAGGATGGACTGACAAACACGTCGCGCGCCTGCAGTTGCTTCCGCAAGCTGCGTAAAATCGAAGGAGATTGGTTCTCAGAACCATCATGGAGCGTTATTATCGAGGCGCCAAGCTCAGCAGAGAAGTCGTATACCGTTACCAAGCAGCCAAAGCACTTCACTAGTTTTTCAATAAAGTACAGCTGGAAATGTTACATCACCAAGGAAATGGTGACGATTAGTTCCCGTTCATATTCTTCAAGTAAGCAGTCAATGATCGTTTAATCGCACGGATATGCTTACTTCTACATAAAAACTGACATTGAAACGTAGAATTCTTTGTGCAACCACGCGGATTCTTTTCGGTTTGACCTTATAGGCAGCGATAGCGCGATCTCTTAACTATTTATTCATTTTAAAATCTTTTTTTTTAAATTAAAAAAAAATGTAGAAGGAATCGTTGATTACAGCGCTTTCACTTTCGATATTTTCATAAAAAATCTCCGACCTATGTGTTAATTTAAGTCACACTCAACTTCAGAGAAGTAGAGAGCCAATATACATAAGGATCTTTCACCTCCTCATCTCGCAAAGAATAAGTCAAAGATTTTTAAGGAAATAAGTTACTTCCCATTCTTTTGTACTAGTCCGTCCGTCTTCGCATGTTTTCTCCCAAAGATAAACGGAAGTATTGGTCAGCTCTTCCGGTTGCGTGTGCCATCATGCTGAGTCTACGAGGCTATCTTGCGCGGGTAGGATGGAGGGGAATAAATCAGCTTACATTTAAGTCAGCGCACTACCTTACAGCCGGAGAACCGACAGCCATCGCTGAGTATGCCACGGAGACAGAAATCAAGATCCCTTTGAAGAAAATGTCGACAAGATGTCTTTTTGTCGCTTAGTAAAATATCGTGGAACAGCGATATGATTAATGATCGGCAGTCAGGATCAATGCTTTCGACTTCTTGTTAGACCTCAAATGATTTTCAAGAGGACTAAGAATCATATTAGGCTTGTGTGGAACTCCTTAGTTTAGAACTACATTAGTAGCAGAGTCAGGCGTCAGAGAATCAACAAATATTGACAGAAGGGGATTCACCCATCGTGCCAGAAATCAGCTGGTGATCCATAAGATACCAAGCATCCGTTAACGAAAACTACTTAATTTGGAAACTGGCAATGCCTGTTGTTCGTGAAGGGAAAGTGTCTTGTAACCCGAGTTTATCCAATTTCCAAGTAGTTTCCCCGCTGACTTTATATATCATGGTATGAGAATGTAGGTTTTTTTTAATTTAAAAATTGTTTTGTTGATTAACGATTCTAACTTTATATCTTTTCTCCAGAAAACCACATACTTCAGGTATAAAATATCTCCTTTATCTAATTTATCAAATTTAACTACGTTTTTTAAAAAGTTTCCACCTAAATTATTAAGGATGCTGCATTGATGAAACTACAAGATCCTGTTCTCTCCGGTAAACTACCCAGCCACCTGAAAATCACTTTTTATCTACGTAATTTGTTTTTCTTATTCTTAGCTTCTGTCACTAATTCGACGAGTCGGATCTATTTGTAAACGCCATCGTTGTGCAAGTATTCCAAACCTTCAATGATCACCTTACCTTTTTGTCTGCTATCCACCGCGAAAGGTCGATAGCCGTCCACCATGCGAATCTGAGTTACCAGCTGATGGAAATTTCTACCTGTAGGTGGTAGTGACAGGTGCGTGGCCTGTTACCTTTAGCGAAGTCCGTGTCCGCTTACCACCACGAAATAACTTGGTTCCGAACGGTTCCTAAATAGACGACTCCGCGCTGCAGTATTTTAGAGGTAACATAATTAAAAATAATAGAAATCAAAAGATTATTGTCTTTGATCGAACACGAGGTGAATTCTTTTGAAAAAAATCACAAAAACACTTAAAATGGCTACAGTTTTTTTGCCACCACAAGGGGTCAGCTTTACCGGGTAAAAACAGCTAAAGGTAACTTAAAGGTCAATTTTGTCTTCTTAATCCAAATTTTAAGAGGCTCACATAGCGATTACTTCTTATTATTCCTGCTCATTTATCGCCACTTGTCTACAAAGAAATAAAGACGCTAAAGTTCTGAAAAACCAATGGGAATCGCCATCCGTTCATTAAAACTATTGAGCGGATACGCAAGTATTAAAAACTTCATACACTGAATTCTATACTTATTCACACGTTGAGTGTCTTACACGTCGTTTTTCTTCATGAACCATCCTCACTGAGAGAGAATTTATGCAGTTATTTCTGTAAATACTCAAATGAAAGGGAGATAATCAAATTAATAAGTTAAAAACTGAGTTTTGTACCTTCTCTTACCAGCTGGTGTAAGCAAAGTCTATTAAATAGATTTTTAAAAATTCTTTCTGAATACTATTAATCATAAAAAGTTTTATTTATTAAATGATAATTTGCGTAGATTGAGCAACACTCTTCTGTTTACTATTTAATCCAAACTGTTTTATCTGCTTTAGCTTGTCTAGTTATTATTCTGCATATAGATAATTACATAAAGGATGTTTTAAATATCGAGATTAAAGCTCACTGTCGACAGTTACCGTGAGAAAAAAATGTTTTATCGTTTTAAAAGTATTATTAAAAATATACACATTTAACTGAATTGCTGTTGGGGTTAGCAGGACATGAATGCGTCTAATAATAATAATAATAATAATAATAATAATAATAATAATAATAATAATAATAATATAATAATAATAATAATAATAATAATAATAATAATACAGTAACAACGAAATACAATGGCTCTGTTCCCTATAAAATAGGCCTCTCTCAATACATTAATATAAATCCCGTAATTTTCAACCTAAACCTAATAAGAAAAAAGGATCAAAATTCATAAAGCACCATCGATCACGAATGGATCGTTTTAAAGGATAATTAGTAAATAAACCATTTGAATTTGTATTTTAGATACAAAGTCGCTACAACGTTGCTATGGTTTGACGAATTTTATGTAGCATCTACGAGTTATTTCCCTGGAGAGCCAATCATTTTCCTAGCGTGGAACAATAGATTAGAGAACACCTACGCAATACCACTTTTATTGAATTATTGTATCCACTGATGCATATTAGTTTTACGAATAATTTCTTGATGTGATTTCTTTAAATTGGGGGTTTCAAAAGAAAAAAAAAATTAAGATTACATTAAAATTTCGTACGGGAATTAAAAATTATTTCCCTTGCGTCTTCTTCTTCTTTTTTTTTTTGCAATTAGACCGAAGAAGACTGAAATAACCCACATTTGTAATTTGTTAAGCAAGTTAATATTAATTAATTAATATAGATAATAATTTTTTGGCTACACATGAATTTATTTTTCGCAAACTGTACGAGAATATGCCGTCTCGTGCCAGCGCGGGTGAATTTCGGCGAAATGACGATTTGTACAGGTATGACATCTAATTGTCTGTATTAATGATGGGGATCCCTCGCTCGCTGGCCGGAGAAAGTTATCAGGGTAAAGAGTTTTTAAGGGGTTGGTCGGGTTGTGGGCTAATCACGAGTAACCCGCGGCGGCCCGAAAAATCTCTACTAGAAATGATTCGCTTTATTACATTGTGTATGCGAAAATAGATTTTATTATTGAGAAACAGTCTGCAACAGCCGCCGGGGTGGGATTACTATGTAAGGGAGATAATCGACGTGATGATTTATTTCCCTTAGTTAGCAACAGAAGCTAAATTTGCAACGCCGTGATTCGTTTGACCTGCGCGGACATTTGAATGCTGGCTCATAAGAGAAGAGGAGTACACTTACTGCGAGGTTAGGCAGCAACAGAAGCAACATATCTACATTTCTTTTAATTAAGCAAAGTTTCCGCAAAGGCAGCTTCAAGACGCCGTGAATAATGCTAGATCTGTTTGTTATCTGTTCCTGATTCAGGAAAAAGAACAACAACACCGTACTTCCGGTATACGTCAGACCAGAGAGTAAATTCCATCTTTACACGACGTTTCATGATACATTTTCTTTCTTCTAAAAGCTTCATTTACCCAAGAATCATCAAACAGAATGTTCCAGCATCAAAGAGGTCGGACTGCGTCACATAACCCACCTCCCATCTCGCTATGCTGCCGACTTTGCCGACAGGGATGAAGATTAACGAATTTAAACGCCTACGCAAATTAAAGTCGAGTTAATATTCCAATAAGCCGTTTTCGAACTCTCAGTACAGCAAAATTCCTCCCCGCCATAACTTGTAAATGCAATAACAAATACGTGAACAACAACAACAACAATGTAAGGAGGGCAAAAATTGAAATTTATTTGAATACTCAAAGTTTGTCTTGATTTTTTTTTCTCCGCTCTTTAATCGTCCATTTAAACTTCTAGGGATAAACATAAAGCGCCTTTAAAAAAAACCCGTTGTTCTAAAACCAACTGGCCATTAATTTCGGGGATGGTTTATCGTTTTATCCGTAAAATTCTGTCAAACGAGAAAGGAAAGGAACGATAAGGGCAGGGGCGTTGGTCCGCGAATCCTTCAACGGAAATTCCCCAGTAAATTAATGAGTGTCTGCCGCTGGGAGTTCGCCCCTCCGCCGTCTCTGTGCTCCCTCCCCCTCCTACCGGCTAACAAGTCCGCTGCTATTCATCAATGTTGAAAAAGACGTGAGCCAATACGATTTTAATGCAAACGAGTTTTCTATTTCCTTACTGATAAAGATATTACGAACTTAGTTTAGCATTTGTGTCATATTCACACTGCGTTTGCTTTGTTACTGTTCTCTCTCTCTCTCTCTCTCTCTCTCTCTCTTATTTTCAGAACACTAAATCCCATTGTTTCAGATTTTACCGCAGTCGTGTAGGAGATCGTTTTATTAGATTATGTAGAACACAATTCGTTTGGAAGGCTCTAAGCATGAAGGGGACCCGGTTCGATTAACCACAATAAAACCCGGCTCAGAGATTATCAGCAGGCCGTTATCCAGTAATCGGAGGAAAAACCTTCTGCCCGACACTGGAAGGACGTAAAAAAAAAATGGCATCATAAACGAGAAATGAATTTGTAAGTGCGGCTGTAGGATGCGGCCTCTTTGAGATGAAGATTGCCCCGGCGGGGTTAGATCCAGGCAGAGATTTAACGCGTACATAAATTTCCACCAGAGGGAGCCACTGCGAAGAAAGTGTCATTTAGTGCAGATGATTTTCTTTTACTTGTCCCGTAGTCTTCGTTCATTTATTTATTTATTTGGCAAATACCTCGCAAAATTAGGATGTGGCGTGGGGGGAGGGAATGCTTTTTTTAAAAAATGGGGTTTTTCGGGCATTAGGATTTCCTCCCACATCTAAAACCGAAGAGTTCTAGTAAGGATTATCCTGCCGGTGTCCGGGTTTTCGAGGCGCAGGATAACACTCTCTAGCGGATGGTTGCAGCACTACGCTTCCTCGTCAGGATAGCCTCCCTTGTAGAGACCCGGTGAAGGAAATAAAGTCACCGCATTTACCATTATTAGACGGCTGGCTTAGCTTTATTAAAACTCATGAATATTTTAAATTAGAAAGCCGAAGAGAAGAGTGCAATAAGTGCCAATTTTATTTACTGAAGATAATAGGCATTTAAGCCAGGAATTACTACAAGTCGCTGAGGCTGTGATTAATGAAGCTCAAAGACAGCGCTTCCGCCGATAGCAGGCTCATCGTACACGTCTCCATTTTTATGTTTTAATTAGAAAGGAAAACATAAAAATAGGTTGAGCGACGAGAACTGCTGGCAGAAATTCTTTGTCGACGAAAGAAAAAGGAATCAATCCAGAAAAGGATTGATCAGACATGGCCGCACTATTACGCACGCACCCAAATATATCGGTGGCCTTATCAGACTTCGCACTGATGAACAAAAAGTGCATTTTTTGGACTTCCCTTGGTGTTATTTTCCAAAAGCTATGAGTTCTTTTCTCTGAGGCCGTCATCTTAATCAGAATGGACGTCGCATCCAGGAGTTATTGTTTCTTCGAGGTGAGAACACGCAAAACAGTCAAATTTGGCCCAGTCGATAACCGGAGGTGTGAGCTGGATTCCGGCGAAGATCGGGCGGTCAATCACTAGTAGGAAGAGGCGACCTTGCTTCTGCCGTCTCCCTTCACAGTTTCAACGCAGTAAATAACCGAATTATCTCTGAAATGGCTTCTTTCATTCTATATACTACTGCTGGAGTCAGATGGCCAGTCAGGTAACAGTTAGAAGCAGAATCCTGGCGTAAACCTACACAAAAAGCTTATGCCTTCTCCTAATCTCTAGTAAATAATAAGCATTTATTCTTCTTCTTCTTCCTCTCTCTCTCTCTCCGTACATCCTAAGCAATTATAGTTCGGTTAATTAAACAATCTTTGTTAGTCCTTTCCAGATTCTTTTGTACTTAAGCTTAATTTTCCACAATCTAGAAGTTCTTATACCGACGTCAAGCTTCTTGTTCGTCGTTACAATTTCCCACTAAGAGCTAAAGTTAATGGAACGACCATTCATCTTATGCCTCGTGGTTACGGGGTTTGCGGATTCCTATCTTGATGATAAAGTCCCTGATCGTGCCCTTACATAATGATCGGTAGGTTTGGGCGATTACTTCCCAGCGTGGCAGGATACGATTAAAAGTCTCTAACGCGTATTTCTTTTAAAACGGAAAAAAAAGAAAAAGAAAATGGATATAAGATGATGGAATTACATGAAATATTTTCTACATTATTAATTTTCCTGTTTACTGGATATTTCGCCTGGTTTGGTCAGAAGCCTTAAATTTTTAGCTACATAAATTAGAAATAATGTTTTTTTTGGTGTTTAGTGGAAAGCTATCTGCGTTCTTTGTTCTGAATAAACAGTACTTTGTCTCCGGAATAGCACCGGTGCATTTACTTTAATTAATCTGACACAAATTCACTGGCGAGATACGTGCACGACACCAAAACTAACCACAGAATTTGATATGCGGAGTTTGTTTTGCGCAATATCTGATCGGTATACGATGCAATTATCCCTTTAATAGTCTAGTGCAACCTTTTAGTTGCACAACAACAATGCACCTGCATTCTATACTTTTCAATGCACTTCCCAGATGGTTCCATCAGCACGTGGTAGTTATCCAATGCGTCTAGAAAAATCAGCTCAGGCATGTTCCGTTGGTTTTAGGTCGGAAACCATTGGCAACGTTTGGTATTTTGTCTCGAAGGTGGTTTACGATTTCACTTTCAGATTGGACTCTTGCCTTGTTGTCGTTGAACTGATAACTGTGACTTCATACCAACGGTATACAGTGGGTCTAATGAACTCCTCAAGGTGTTGCTTAGCAGTTTATCAAAGGGACGAAATTTATGCAGATTTAGAATCGTTTGACAGCAGGTGTAGTTTTATCACGAGTTTCTGAAGCAATAGAACTGTCAAAATGAGCCAATCCTTGCTCTCACTACACCTATAATGGGTGAGGCGAGAGAGCTGACATTAAAATACTTTCTGCTTCTGTTTCCGTCAGGCTACTTAATTCAATTTTATATTACACATCACTAACCTTTTCTGAAACGTTGCACAGTATATCATCTTTAAAAACGATTTTAAGTTAATTCCAATAATCAAAAGTGCTTGTATAAACGATATTTTAGCGAAATTCTGATTGTCTGGTCACCTATTTTAAAGTCAATAACATTAGATTCGATAGCTCGTGAGCTCATTTAATCTCAGACATGAAAACCTTGCTATTGGCCGACTTTTATTTCATCTAAAATGTTTTACTCCGTAATTTTGTAAAACGTAACAAAGAATATAATCGAAACTTTGTTATTTTAGGAGGGTTATAAGATAATATATTGTCAAAACCTTATCTAGTTTAGTTTTGTTCATTTAAATGTATTAAAGTTGTTCTTGGTTTGCCAGCTAAAATACGATATAAGTACAATATAAGTTTGAAATCTTAAGAGCGGTAAGAAATGTATACCGTGCATATTTCTAAACTTCCGGCGGGACTTTCAGATTTCCGGACGCCCTGCCCTTTAAAAAAATCAAAAATATAAAGCACTGTGATGAGCTCTTCCTATGATGTGCGGCGTCCTTTCAGACGAGTATCCACCGTAAGTTATATTGAAAGCTATATCCCGACTCATCGGTACAGAAACATGACTCTGGTCTCGTGGTGCTGATATATGCTCACAGTTTGTCCGCTGCTGTTTATAACGACGGATGAGGGGGCTGTCCGCTGCGAGTGGACCCTCACATAACCTTTTGTTTTTCATGCAGAATTCTAGTTGATGCTGGTGATAACATCGTCTTTGTGGCCGCACAGAGTTCAGAAGCGAGTTTGGTCGGCGTTGGAGTTCTGCTTTGCTGTTGGAATTGCGACTCGTAATAGACTTCGAACCTGTGTTTGGCCAATATCCTTATGAGCTCAGTTGAGAAATCCACGCTTCAGTTCACACGAAGCCCCTGACTGTTCGGCTCTATCCTTCGCCTTAAAGAACTCACCGAAACAGTACGGACACCCATTTGTTATTTTGACTGTTTAAAACAAATTTCTCAGGAGAGCCTGAATTAGTATAAACGAGGAGAATTTCCCGTAGCTAATTTCCATGTTCCTAATAGAACTGATTTACATATTTCTTTGATGAAGACTGTTACACGATGAAGAGTTTCTGTTGGACATTCGATGAATATAACAAATAATTTTGAGAAAAATTTTATTTCGCTTATTTGTTGCTTAACTTTTGAAAAGAAGTGCCTTTCACTTTTATTTTTCCACGTCAGTGTCTACCAGCCTATAAACACCGGTTGTCGGTGTCGAACTGACCGTATATCCAACCAGTGCACTTCTAATGCAAAAAACGTGGGGCTGGAGCGATATAGGGACTTGTGATTTTAAAGGTTGCATTCACGGGGAGGCTACTGGGTGTCAGCCCTTAGGGCTCATCGTGTGCTGAGCTACACAGATCTGACGAAGGATTGAAGGCGGAAATTCGCAAATCCTATTCTCTGCTTATAATTCGATTTCAGATATCACCGTTTGTTTCATTTTAGTTTTCTTATCCAATCCATTTACTAATAGTAATAAGTTAATGGTTAGAATGTACTCTTAGTCTACAGTAATGATAAAGGAATGTCGTGTCTACGATTGCCTCTGTTCAAACGGACGCCTAACTAATATTTGTAGAAGTGGTTAAATCATATTTTAAAAATAAAATAAAACTAAAGAAAAGTTTTACAAATGAGAGAGAGAGAGAGAGAGAGAGAGAGAGAGAGAGAGAGAGAGAGAGAGAGAGAGAGAGAGAAGAGAGAGAGAGAGGAGAGATATGGAGATAATAGAGAGAGAGAGAGAGAGAGAGAGAGGATAGAGAGAGATAGAGTGAGAAGTAGAGAGAGAGAAGAGAGAGATATAGATAGAGAGAGAAGAGAGAGAGAAGAGAGATCGAGATAGCGAGAGAGAGATATAGAGAGATAGAGAGAGAGATATAGATGATTGAGAGAGAGAGAGAGAGAGAGAGAGAGAGAGAGAGAGAAACTGGGATAGATAGAGGAGAGAGCATCTTAACATATATTTTTATTTGTTTTTTTACTTCCCGTCTTAAGAGAGTTAAAGTTTGTTGTTGTTATTTTAAAAAAAATAGATTAATTTTCAGCAGAAATCATGCTTTTTATTATACCCAAGAACTGGAGAGAGAACCATTAGTTTTAACCCGCGGCATATCCAATACAAACAGTGTCAAGGGTTTATTGTATAAGAGACGTGATTTTGAATAAGCTTTCTACCTTGAAGGAAACTAGCGAATATCTTTGTATTGAAAAATCAATTATCACATCGGTTTCGGATCACTAAATTAGAAATAAGACCCCTTATCCTTCTTAAATCATCACTATTCTTGTATCGGCTACTTGTATCCTGATCAAATATGGCTGAAAGCATGAGTTGACTAAAAGCGTTCTTAGGATTAAAAAAGAAGGTAAATATCGGTTAAGTTTGAAAACCAAGCGGTAAACAGAGACCGTTTGAGTAAAATCTAAAAATAAAAGCAAAGTACTAGATAAGGCTTCCCGCACTATAGACATTGGTCACGTGTTGGTAATCCATTAATGGTAGCGGCAGTGTGAAATCGACGGGGATCATAACAGAGGATAATTGAGTGAACGTCAATCAAAGGCAGACTCGGAAGAAAGAGGTCGCAAGCACTTTCCATTAGCTCCCACTGTCACCGGAGATTTACAGGGAGAGGTTGTCAGCCAAATACAAGGCTGATTCTTCAGATCCCTCGTATACCCGACGTGCAGTGTTTACGGGGGCTCCGCTTTAAGATTAAATTAAAAATAGAGTTCGTTGTCATGGTAAGAGATGCTTCTGATCTCACAATTAGAAATCCTGATCCAGCTGGTGGAAATACGCACGTTTCTTTTTTTCAAGTATTACTCGCTTGACTGTACCCGTGGAAGCCGGTGCTTATAAAAATACTGGCAGCGAGGATCCTGCATCATCCAGGTGAGATTCTTTCCCGACTGCCCTCTTTGCTGAATGTTGGAAGATGTAAAAGACGTCCCTTGAGAGGCGATGTGCGCGTTAAAGGTACAAATGTCTTGCAGATGCGATATAAAGACGCATTTTGCGAACGCAACCCGATGCCAGGTCGGAAGTTTGGCATGGTCTGAATTCCGCCGTACGGGAACCATCCCGAAAACCGAGCTTGGCCAGGTTGTCAAGGCAGGAATTTTACCCGAGAATGTCTGTTCCGTTTTGTTCTAGACAAAAGCCATGTCTTCCTTCATCTTGAATGACCGACCTAATAAACCCATCCCCCCAAAAAAAAACACCGTGTTTAATGTATTTGGATACTGTGTAAAGGTTATATCTTGATCCTTTATGTTGTTCATTATGAATTAAGGAAGAAAGACTTTTACCAGTGAAGGGTTCCGATAAAACTTGGAATTGGAAACATGCCTCCCTGATTGGAGACCGTGTCCTTTCCTAAGGTTAACTTCTCGACGTCGGAGATGCTTCATTGGGAATAGACCACAAACGCAATATCCATGGCGCGATAAGTTAAGATTTTGATGGTCAGTTTAAAAGAATTCCAATAAGCAATGTAATGAAAGCAAGGTATTCGGGGGTGGGAGGAGAATCACAATACGTGACGACACAAGAGAATGGCTAGTTATTTCAATTTTTTTTGTTGCGACAATTGATATACAGTCAATGGTGAGACAGCGGACGATGGCTTTACATTGTAATAGCAGCTATCTGGTAGAGAAAACAACTTCCAGAATGTTAAGAATCTAATGTTTGTTCGAAATACAATGTAGTTCGCTTCTGAAAGATGACAAGAATAAAAAGAAAACAACCACACCAGTCGCCTTAAGTTTACCTTCGAAAATCTTATAAAAAGATGCTAGGAAAATTGGGCGACTTTATTCTCCTTATGCCAGCATGTCTGAAAGACTGGTGCTAACCATAAAACATTAGTTGGTAGAAAACAAAGACTTATTAAGCTATGGTATATGCAAAAGCAATCATTCTTAACATATAGAGTACTTTCTTAATAGGATATTTAAGAAATTCATAATGGTAATGAGCACAGGATCAACAATAACTATATATCTGATTTACATTATAATTTTATTTTCATATGCATTTTTATTTAAAATTATCACAATGGTAGATATGCCTCTTGAATGATCCTACAAGCACATAAAAATAAGATTAAAAATCTGAGCTTATTCTGCGGATTCGGCTGGAGAGTGAACTAAAATTTCTCTATACCCTGTAAAATAATTATTGCATTAGAACCTGTAGTCTCATGCGAAGTATATTAAAAGAACATTCCTTCAAAAACGTTTTAGTCATTTATGGTAAAATTATTGCGTCACTGCAAGTTTCCGCGACGATCGGACCCCTACAAACCTAAGTAAATTGACCAGGAATGGAATTTTTGTGTTTTCCCATTGCCACGACTACATTTTTTGAATGGTCGCGGGACAACCAGATATAATTACTGTCCAAAAACTGGGAAGGGCATTTAATTTATCTAATAACACTACACTGATCCAAAATTTCAGAGTTCTGTCCACATCGTACCAGGTAATTTGGAGTAAGGTGCTAAGCTGCACAAACTAAAGGCAATTAGGACATAGAAAATTTCCCCCGCTGCATCCCATGTTGGCCGACTGCCATCTTGACGTCATCTTTTACGACCGGCATCAAAGAAGCCAAAATGCAATCTCGGCAAAGGTGTGTTTATGTACACAAGAAAGATATTTATTATCTGCATATTTACTGCACGCGAGCAATGAGTAATGTCTGCTCGTTTGTTTTTATATTCGCAATAAAGATGAAGCAAAGATGACTTATTGGAAAAATATTTCCGCTAGTTTCAGACAATCATTTTTCACCTGACGTTGTTGGTCCACCAGGTCGATTCAGTTTGCATTACAAACGATCTTGGTGCGAACTGGAGGAGTTCACGCGAGTAGGGAGGAACACATCATCTACATCACTAGGCTGAACTGACATTACAAATAATTTATTTCCTATTAATTCGCTATGTCTTCTTCCGAAAGATAGCGGCAAAAAAAAATTGTTTTTGATTTATGGATCATCCAAAGAGATTCTAAGCGACATGTTTAAAATCATATCAGAGGTTTGGCATTAAATCTTGTCGCTCCAGACTGACAGTTTGTTTGGATTCCAACCGAGGTAACTTTCTGCGGCGACAATGAGACCAACTCACGTAAGTACTCTCACGTAGCTTAAAAGGATTAATATTTAGCATGTACTTCCCGTAGCCACATATTACAGTGTGTTCTTATGAGTTTACAACACATCCCTCCAAACTAATACATATACATATTTTTATAAAGAAACTAGACATTCTGCATTTTCATATCAATCTTGGGCGTTTTAGAAATATGTAAATCACCCTAATCACTGGGTTAGTACTTTTAAATTCTATCAAGAGAGGGCAGCTAACACAGTTATAAGAACGACTGTTTTTTATAGCTAAGAAGCAGAATATATGTATATGATACTATAGGTTTATTTCATGCACGATTTTTTTTCGTCCGTATCTTTCGAGTGCAAGTGTATTTTCAGAAATAAGCGTACGGTCAGTGTGCAAGTAAGTCCAAATAAAGTTACCTTTCTGTGGTTTCTTCTCGGGTCTCAGCTGAAATCTTTTCGGCTACCGTTTAAGAGGTCACGTGTCTTCCAACTCTCACTCAAGCCAACGACTCCCTCTCTCCCTCCAAGTCCCCTTTCAAACAGTTTTCCTTATTGCGCTAATCCTTAATAAATAACAAAACTCCCCCCCCCAAAAATTTACAATCGATACCAGGAAAGATCCGGAAATGTTGCATCCGTGAGTGCCTAACCATTTTCGCGCTTCAGCGAATTTTTAAGGTTTGACACTGCTCTCGAAAGGTCTTCTGAGGAATACAGAAATCTGACGTTTCAATTCAACTTAGGAAAAGAAAGTGCAATATGATATATTAAGAGTGGACACAACACGATATGTGAGTTCATAACTCTTTATTATTTTTTTTTACTTTTACGGTTGCCATGATAGCAATGCAAGCTCCCTGAATACGCGAAAATGTTTCAGGACACTTTTCTCCTTAACTATTCATCAAAATGAATTTGAAAGTAAAGGGTGCATCACTACAATGCAAAAGGGACCTCTCTCTCTCTCTCTCTGTAATGACAGCTTCTATGTAATAACGTCATCTCTCTCTGTGTGTAATGACATCATCTCTATGTATTGACGTAATCTCTCTCTCTGTGTAATGACAGCTTCTATGTATTAACGTCATCTCTCTCTCTCTCCCTCCTCTCTCTCTCTGTAATGACAGCTTCTCTATGTATTAACGTCATCTCTCTCTCTCTCTCTCTCTCTCTCTGTAATGACAGCTTCTCTATGTAATAACGTCATCTCTCTCTCTCTGTGTAATGACTGCTTCTCTATGTATTAACGTCATCTCTCTCTCCCTCCTCTCTCACTGTAATGACAGCTTCTCTATGTATTAACATCATCTCTCTCTCTCTCTCTCCCTCGTCTCTCTCTCTCTCCCTCCTCTCTCTCTGTAATGACAGCTTCTCTATGTATCGACGTCATCTCTCTCTCTCTTTCTCTCTCTCTCACGTCTTTTAACCATTTTGGTATTTCTTTTTACACTTTGCGAATCAGAAAATCTGTCATCTATATGCCGAATATCCTGGAAGATGCAGATATGTACCATTAACTCCATACTTCCCTACCTATACTATACCAAGCAACTATCTATTTGTGTGTAAAGTATGTATCAAAAAGCCATGAAATATCATCTATAACTATTTTTTTTCCAACATCATTATTCTTGTACATATTTGGCTTATATCATTTTTACACGTTACGAATGTGAAGTATAATAATTTCCATTAAAATTCTATGAAAAATGTGATATTTTGATTTCTTAACGCACCCAGCTTAAACAACACTAGATAGGTCATTGTTAGCATATTGGCATCGGAGTAGAAATTCTGTAAAACCTATCTTGAACTTGAATTCATAACTTCCCTCTGTACCCGTGACCACTTCTGAATATCTGCTTTTGAACACTTATAATTCAGTCGCTCCAGCTTTCGTGATTTACAATGTATTTTCTTCGGAAATCATGTGTTAGCACGGTAGATTTCAGATTGCCACATTTCTCTTAAGTTACCTGCTGAACAATACGCATCTCGAAACATCCCTAACATTATTATGCAAATTTGGCACCTTTAATTTGACTTTATCAATAAAAATTGAAAAAAAAAGAAAAGAGATGTTAGAAGCAATGCAAACGTTTGGGCAGGGCTGTAGATCTATTGACCATCCTTAAAATATCTAAATAATTCTGTATAATTTGAAAATTTTCATTTAATTCTGCATTTACCGTTTTTTTTTTCCTTTTTAATAACTAAAAGAATTCCTGACAGTTGTTTCATGAGTATTTTGCAATAGCACAGCAATTGAACAGTGTGGCTTATTTAGAACAGAAGAATGTATCGATGAACAATTGTCAGGGTTATCTGACCTTTTCCGGGCCACCTTTAGTTGAAAACGAGGTTTTAACTTTTTGCCTCGATACTTTCGCAAAGGCTGCGAATGAAATCTTATAATATTTCAAGAAATCCCTTCTATGCTTCCCATAAACATATACTATAATACATCCACATTTTTATATTCTTAATAAATAGTATATTTCTACTTGTTGCGTTTCTTTACAAAAACTTATTAAATATAATATTTTTGCATCATTATTTTGATATTATGTTGCTTGTCCATACTTACTTTCACTATTGTGTATATATATATATATATAGGAAGCATTGCTGTAAATTGAGATGAAAATCATTGCAATATAAAAAATATATATTGTCAGAACCAATTATAATATACATCAAATCCAACTTGTGATATTCAAAATTAAAGATAACCATTACTGCCACGGTCCGAACAGAGCTTTTAGAAGGAATCGGATCCCTGTGAAACGTGCTCTACAAATTTGTACAGACAATGGTATCCTGCGGAAAGCAACCATTCATTTCGATAGCGGTCTCTAGGGGGCTGGTCAAATATGCCAGGTGTGTTCACAGTAAGCGCCAAGGGATAATGGAACAACATCTAATACAAACAGGCTGTAACAGGTATCCTCGTGTTAACTTCCATGTTGGCGAGCTAACACGAGCCTACGCATCCTTTGTTCGACATAGGTTGATTGTTTGCTATTTTGCGAAGCCTTTGTCTTGGATGTCCTATCATAATGAGAGAAACCATTGAAAGAGAGAGATAATCTAACCTCCGGGGAAATAATTCAAATGGATAATAAGTGAATTAATTTATAACAATCTCAAGAAACTCGGCGCCCGGAAATGCTTTTCTGTCTAACTGTAAGAAGCTCGTGTTTCCGTATCGTTTATATACCGCTCTTGTCAAGCTTTCCCCGAAGACCCTGACTGGCCTCCAAAACGTGTTTGTTATTATATCGCACAGCGTATGAGTGGCCCTTCTGCCAGAAGTGTAAGTCTATTGCAATTTTAAAATACCGAATCCGTCTAAAGAACCGTCTCTGTACGAAAAGAGATTTTTTTTTAATTTAGCATCATTGCACGAAACCAAGCGAAACTTCCTCTTCATTGATTGATACAGATACCGTTACATCGCATCTCTTATTTCCCGTATTAATTATCATGCAAATCCCAGTGTAAGGGTGACCTTTTCCTTCATTATCTCGGTTACTAAAGCTGAAGTAAGGAAAAAACACAAGGAAGACAACTTGTTGTCTAACATTTGCATCTTTCTATGTCGTAACCGCTTAAAGGAATTAATATCTAAATTTAAAAACAGATTTATTCGTGGTAATCTTGGCATTGGAATAAAGTAATTTAACGTTTAGTGTTTTAAAAATAAAAATATAAATTTAAGAAAAACTAGAAAGCGACTCATTTAGCAAAGCATGATGTAGTCATGCCTTCTCGTGTCCAGAGATAAAACAAGTTTCTCATGGCTATACGTTGTAGCGAAATTTTCCTAATTAAGGTGTTCAGTGCCGCACGGATATTAGTAAGTATGCATATTTTCATCATGTATCAATAACGTTAGTGAAAAACCAGCTTTTAGGACCAAGATGGAGGATTTTCTGCTGTAAGTAGAGCGAAATGAATAGGGGATCTGATCAGAAACGACAACTGTAAATGATTATTAATTACAGGGTTAATCACCTACGACGTGGGATAAGCAGTGCACGATAATACGTACTATGGGAGATTCTTATCGCATTTCCGATTATTCTTATGAATTTAAAGTTCCCCGAGAACCCTGGATCACTTAATAAATCTTGCTTACTAATAGATACAAGGATAATATATGTAAATATTTCGCTGCTGGATTACTTATTCTAAATATACAACCTCTCACAGCGCGATCTATCAACTCGAACAGATTTATCACCAGTACTTATTGCCTGATATCGATTATTAACCATATGCGAATAATATAATAATGGTTACAGCATTAAGGAGCCTGCAATGTAGGACTTAATTTACTAACATAGCAGTCTATGTGTAATCCAATATTTCCTTATTTTCAAGCTTTCCATAGATCTCCATATGACTTGCAGTTATCTATATATCCAATTAAATATTATAGAAAAGGAGATCTCACCATTACGTGTAAAATATATTTAAGAAAAATTATTAATAAATACGCAGTGAAAAATTAATGTTGAATAGGAATCGTTTCCAACATCGCATTACTGTTATGTCATCGGAGAAGAGATGTCTGCCATTTCTTGAGAAGATCAGTAACTGGTTCACGTTGTAATTATGGATTAATGTTCGTAAGTTCCTTCTGCTTAATTGTGTGAATGAATTATATACTAGTAGGGACGTTCAAATAAAACCCGGTGGTAGTATTAGTAGCCATCGCCATAATGGTATCCGGCCGAATTTCACCTATATCTGCAGATGCAAAGGCTGCTTATCAGTGGGAGATAACATTTTCATGTGATATCCACGTAATGTCATTAATGGCTGGATTAAAATAAGGCAGTGTTTGTGTGGAATTTACGGGACATGTGCTATCATTCATGCTTAATTCCATAAACCATAGAATATAATAGAGGACAAAACCAATCAGGGCACAAAGACAACTTAAAAGTATATAAATGACCAAAATTCACTGTTTCTAACGTTTCTGAGATGGAGGAAAAGTGAGAATGGAGAATCACAGACATCGGTGGTAGATTAAATTTCGCTTGCAGATCGTTTAGATTTTCTGGGAAAACAATGCGTCAAGCTTAAGCGGCTACAAGAGATGCTGAATGGAGGGGATTTGTTGACATAGCTGGCCAGTTTATTGGAATGATGCTGTTGACTTTAATTCAGTGACAGCGATAACGGAATAAAGCGTGGCGATGTCATCCATATAGGCAGACTCTGGTGTTGGTGACGAAAACCCAGGACTATCGGTTTCACAGTCTTATAAAGCCGAGGGACAACTCAGGCGCTCTTGAACAATGACGGATAAGTCCTTCAGCACGCCGTTCTTCCTCTCCACACCATAAGATCGCCGTCGCCATAACCAACAATTAATTTAAACAATACTGGTGGTAGCACGGCGCTCTTCTTTGCGCCCTCACACGTAATCTGCCACCTGAAAAATCCAAATTGAACTGATTTTCCTCGGAAAACTTCACTTGCTGCTACTGGCCGGACGGGTGTTCGATAATCTGAACCCTGACCAGCTAATCAAGCTTTGCGTTGCCAATTTCTTAAAGGGAATCCAATAAATGGACCTCTGGCGTGAAATCGGGCATGCCAAAACCGTTTATAATGGTCTGTCAGAGAACCGAGGTTTCTCTGACAACTACCAAATGTTCGATCAAGGTTGCTCTCTTCCAAACAACCGTTTTCCTGAGCATCCGTTATTTATGAGCATCTGTACAACGTAGGGACGACTTCTACCTGGCTTTCTGTTGACGTCACAGGATAGGGATTAGCGTCTGTACAGTCGACTGATGACTGACGATGCTGCAATATTTGAAGCCGATCTATTACAAAGCAGTCTCATCAGGTCAGCTGATATTTGAGGACTACGATTGCTAAATTTTCTGCATAACTGATGTTGTCAGCATTGTGTACATTTGTTTATATCCAGAAACTAGGGCGCGTTTTAAAATACATGTTTGTTTGCACACAATGTAATCTTTGAGATTGGGTTTTTATGTGCTCTCACGTGAAATCGTGGATGTCAGTGCGTTTACCCTCGTGTACGCTACTCATACGAGCTGATAACTCTTCACGGTAGTCTCTTTTGGTTGGGCAATACCATAAATTCCCTAATATCCCTATAGTTTTGTGTCCATAATATTTCCTCTTTGAAATGCTAAACTATTGTAAGAATCTGTAGCTGAATAACTGTAACATTTTGTTATATTCATTTATATTATGTATATATTCTTAACGTTTGCATTGGAAAGAATCCTGAAAAATCGAGGGTATTACGGTATTTTTCTCTGAAAGGCCTTCAACAATAAAGGCGCGACAAAGAACGTGCCATGTAATTGTCAAGATTCACTTGCTGATATCGCCCAAGCGAGAAAAAAAAATGACAGGTAGGTCTGCCCAGCGTGATCTCCCCACTGACATGGCTATGCGGTTTGTGTAGCACGTAATATAAAGAATCATCCTGAAAATGAACTGATCCACTGGCATGTCTGGGAAACGTGTACTCTTTTCCGATCAGTCCGGGCCTCACCTCTTTTCATCGGGAAGTCGAGGCTAGGTTTGCAGAAGACGTTGTTATTAGTTCAGTTAGGTATGGAAGCAAAAGTGTCATAGTATGAGCCGCATTCTAGCATGGCAGTGAAAGTACGGAATTGGTGTTTGTCAAAGGACTTCTCACTTATTCCGAACAAACTACAATTTTAAAGAAACATTTTATCTTCGCACGAAAATGGCATACTGAAATCTTATGCCTATGTTTTTCTTCTTCTGGAAGACGGCGTCATTATGCCGCATCTATCGCGTGATTCAAGAGGATTTTAATTATTCGACTTCTTTCTTGGAAACCAAAAGCCCTATTTGTCCGTTCGAGCAACTGTGCGAGTACTTGGATCGTTGGCTGAGAGAACCCCCGAACACGTCTCACCAATGTGATTGAAATTTTAAAAAAAAATTCTCACAAGGACGTGGGCAAACCGGAACTAGACCATGACAAAGTCTCGGCTACTGAACTCCATACCATTGTAGAATGTCTCCATGCTGCAAATAGAGAATCGAATAAGTTCTAAAAAATAGATTTTACTGTACTGCTTGTTTCGTTTTAATTTTTTTACAGCAAAGTAACACACATAAAAAACAGGTTGACAAATTATTGTGACAGAGCAGTGTAATTCTCTATCTGGTGCTTTATTAAATAATCTGTTTGAATAGTCTCGTTTTTATTTCGCCACCACCTCCGGATACGTGGAGCCGAATAGCTACACGGCTGTTCATTTCGGATGGTGCTTCCGTTCTTTTCCTCTCTGCAAAATCATTTCGTTGCATGAACAAATTAACAGGGTGCAGTGTAGAATATTCTAAAGACCTTCAAACAGTTATATAGTTCAAAGCAGCAATTGTAGCAGATGAAACCTACTTGGCATCAGCGCGATACTAGAATAGGTCTGTGTCCTAACTTTCGTGGTCTACAGAAATCTCACAACAGAGAGCTGTCGGAGAACGGTGTAAAGCATCAACCTTGGTGACCAAGTAGGTAGTTCTCTAGGTATGGTTCGGGGTTCTGAAGCAGAATCAAGGATCAAGCCGGTCAAGAGTTTACTCGCGGAACGTCCACCACATGCACCTGAAAAATTCTAATAGAATTCTTGAATACTCAGATGTAGGAGAGAACCTCCGCCACGGTTCAGAAGAGTAAGCAGAAACGATATCAAATAGCTTCGTCAAACCAAGCCAGTTCCAATCTAGATTCGAACTCGGATCTTCACCTATGACACCATACCTCTGGATTTATGGCGGCCCAAGAATATAGTTTTAAAAACGTACACAAAGATTTTATTGTATAACATTGGTTGTTTCAATCTTTTTGATTACGCTGAACTTCACTTCACTTAAAAACAATGGACAAAAATGGATATTCGTGGGATAAGACTAAATATTAAATGAATGAATAAAGACAATTCAAATCTATATTTACGTGGCATTTACTGATCTGTAATAATAGAGATGTACTTTGAGTGAACAAAGTGAAAAAAAAAGCAGATGCGCTATTCATCTTGTCGTGTCACCTTAACTATTAATTTAATTACTGCACAAGTCGTAAATCTAACTGAGCTTTTAGTAAGTTGAAATCTGCACGTAAATCACCTGGTTGATAGCGTTCGCTTTGCGAGAAGTCAAAGACATGAGATTATCTTACCGCACTAGATGATGGGTTCGGTTTATTAGCTAGCAAAATCAAGTTACTAGATAAACTGATGCAGTTATCTAGTTGTTTTTTTTTCAGGGCATGGTGTGTGCTACTGTATTAAAGTATCGTTTTGGTCTAATGGAAAGATAAGAAAAGTCTATGGCATTTCGGAAAATTACTGATAAAAAAATTGGCTTTACATTTATTGACCAATTGAAGATGCTTTTGGTCCAATGAAGAATCGTGCACCAGCATGCTTATCAATGAGCTGTTGATGTTAAATAAAATAATCCTTTAAGTGGAGTTGTAAGATAATATTATGACAGATTAAACTAATTCTGACCGATGTCTCGACAGTTTTCTTTTAAGCATTGGCTTTATCAGAACTGATCATTTAGATCACGGGAAAATAAGATGACCAAAGCGGAAAGCAGCACAAACTTCTAGGCATTAACAAATTAAGAAAAGCTCGTTTACACTATTGTGGACTGAACTTACAAAGTTATTTTTCAGGCTACATTGGTGCATCCAAAGTAAACGAATATCTGCAAACTTCATGTTAGCTGATGCATTCATCGTTTAGCCTGGTAGTTTTGCGAATTTTATGTCAGGATTTTTCCAAGTATAACTTTACGTAACCGCCCCAAATTTTAAAATTATAATAGTTTATTAATTATATATAATTAGCCTGAGTGCACTTGCGTTATTATTGCTTCTGGATAAATTTAAAGATTGTGAATACTTGAAATAAAATCAAATTGAATAATTTTTTCGCGACTTCCCCCTCCCCCCCCAGGAAGATCAACAATTTTCAGTCCTTTGTCTGTGTTTGATCCCAGATGACCGGTGCCAACATTGTCATATAATCCAGCCAAGCTGGTTGGAAGTGTCGTAACTTTCGGAGAGCGGAGTATGTCTATTCGGCACGCTGTCGAGACGGATGTAAAATTCTGCGAGACGTGCTTCCCGATACGTCCTTCCGTGTAGCTGAGAAAGGCAGCGCCATCGTAACTGCGAGTGAGGGCACACGATGTTAGCGCTCGCCACCTGTCTAATGTTTGCTAAGTGCCAGCCAGCCAGCCTCCGGAAATACGTGCTAAGACATTGGTAAACACAACTAAAAGCCTGCTGACAAACTGAGTTAATTTATTGCATAAATAACAAACGCTCCACCTTATACCTTGCTCCTATACTTTAGTTCAAGAGGAATTTTAGCAATTTAAATCCTTTCGTACTTTTCAAATCGCATGGGCGAAGATTTATATCTAGCGTTAAAAAAAGACCACCGGAAGTTGTCTTACGTCATGGATGAGCAAAATGGCGCGTCTGACGTCACTGCCTGTTTTTTCACGTCTCCTTCCAAAAGAACGTGTCATGTTGGTGGCCTCCGAAAACGTTGTCATGGTAATATTTATTTATTTTATGAATGGTACTAATAAGTAATTTCATCAGTTAGTGAAAAATCTGTAATCGGTGGTGACGTGGCGCATCTGCGCTTCAGTCTGAATCCGTAGTAGACATTAGAAAACCTACAAATGCGTTTATTGGCACTAACCCAAAACCATCAGCAGGTAAAAAAATATCAATATAAAGTCTGGATTACCAGCAGAAAGGTTAAGGCTGAAAGGCATCAAATTAAAACGGACACAAAATAGTTTGTTATTGTTATTTTTTTTCATGTTTACCTGCAAAGCAAATTTCGAAATTAAAAAAAAAAAGGACGATTTCATTTTTTACCCATATCGATGTCTTTAAGGGAGGTAACCCCCCCCCCCCCCACCACGGCGGAGGTGTGTAGTGGTCGGCTACTTGGTGTTATCAAGCCTGCGCCTCGTGAAGCACGGCCGACATTTTCGATTTTCGGCCCGAATGCCTCTAATGAAACGGAAGCTGAGTAGCCCAGACAGAACTCAAGCGGCCAAATGCCAATGACGAGAGAGAATAAGCTGTGCAAGAGAGGTTTGTATGTGTACGCGAAACCCAATCGGTACCCGGCGGGGATCCAACTAAAGATTTCGAGAGTCCCACTAGATTGCCACTGAACCGCACAGCTCCCTCCCAAATGGTTTGTGAAAGAGATAACTATATCTCAGACGTATGCAATCCATTTATGGCGACGAAATAGTTAACTTTAGCCGCTGATGAGAATCCTAGAAGGAAAAAAAATTACGTAAGGCTCTTGCTTAAGTAGAGAATTAGTTATTCTAAAAGAAATAATCTCCTTTCCCTTCTCCCAAGCTCGCCGAAGGGACTAAGGGAGGGAGTAGTTTACGCCCCCAGTGACATTCTGGGATTATGAACAGATTCTGCTGGCTGCAGTTCCGAGTTTCTTGGATCAACGTCGGCGCAAAAGAATGGACCGGTTAACTTTTGCCCATTCAGCCTGTTGCATTGACTGAAGTCCATATTGAAAAGAAGACTTTTGCTGATTTTTTTAAAAAAGTTTCATCAGCGAGCATTTACGCTAAGAGTAATCCTCTTCCAACTCTCGCAGGTTTCCTTCATTAGCTAGAGGAACGATGGCTTTAATGCTCCGACGGGGCGAGACGCGATATCTCTCAAAGCAGGAGTTTGAAGACGTCCATAAGCTGACTTTCGCCACTGATTATAAAAGACTCCGTCGCACAAACCCGAATGTAAAGAGTGGTGGTAGAAAATCAAACCCCGAAACTGCTAGAATAGACACGAGTCGTCAACGTTCGATCGCTATAACCATGTAGAATAGACACGAGTCGTCAACGTTCGATCGTTATAACCATGTAGAATAGACACGAGTCGTCAACGTTCGATCGTTATAACCTTGTAGAATAGACACGAGTCGTCAACGTTCGATCGTTATAACCATGTAGAATAGACACGAGTCGTCAACGTTCGATCGTTATAACCATGTAGAATAGACACGAGTCGTCAACGTTCGATCGTTATAACCATGTAGAATAGACACGAGTCGTCAACGTTCGATCGTTATAACCATGTAGAATAGACACGAGTCGTCAACGTTCGATCGTTATAACCATGTAGAATAGACACGAGTCGTCAACGTTCGATCGTTATAACCATTTAGAATAGACACGAGTCGTCAACGTTCGATCGTTATAACCATGTAGAATAGACACGAGTCGTCAACGTTCGATCGTTATAACCATGTAGAATAGACACGAGTCGTCAACGTTCGATCGTTATAACCACGTCTTACATCCCTGCGTTACGCACCCACTTTCAGAAATGGTGCCGTGTACATGAAAACCTAGATCCGGATTTATTCAGCAGATACGTTAATAATTTTCTGCGACAGATTTAAATTGTCTTTTTCTCCCGTGCCGCATGACAGTTAATGTAAAGTTTTGTTCTTATATTACAGACCGCAACAAGTATTAATTACCGCCAAGTGCCCGTACCAAGAGATAGTGTGAAAAGGTTCGTCAAACGAATGATCAATAATTGAAAGCTATTATTTAAAACAGACTAATGAAAACCCCAAATTAAAACTGATATTAAATGAAAAATCAGAAAAGTTAATATAACAGAATTTTCTTTTTGTACTTGGGAAACATCTTTGTCACGAAATGGCAGAAGTTTTTACTTCTCCTGTTTCTGTTGAGGTCCATTTATTATAATCATTGGTCGCTGACTCTGAGATCTATGCTTCTAAAATTTTTTGCGAAGGATCAAATTATTATCAAGAAATCTTGAATGTTACATTTAATACAAATACAATTTACTTTTGGTTCCAGAACCTCACACATCTTGTAGACACTCTCCCATCATGAGACCAAATTTCCTCCCTACCTCAAGGTTTGGGATGCACGTGAATATACAGCCCCTCTTTTACGCAAAAATTCAGTGTGCTGGGTGAGTATTCTAAACTTCTGGTTAATATAAAATTGTATGATGGCGACAGTGACAACTTTTGACGGTCCGGGGCTTGCTAGAAGGAGTTCCGTGCTGGAGATTGTAGCAGCTCAACGTCAAGTGACAGACAAGGTTAGAGAAAGCCAGGTTATTCTTCACAGTTTCAGTAGCGCTGCGAGGAGAAACGATGACTTGGCGTCCAAATGCAACAGGTGGTCACTGTCTTAACAGAAACTTTACGTAATCGTCTTCGGGCCAATGGTATCATATAGAGTGAATTGTGAGAAACTGGACCCCTGTACTTTTCGCAGACATGTCCAGAATTTTTCTTAACTTTACAAATGACGTGCCAGAGTGTAGAAAGGGCAAGAGATATGTTTCAGAATAACAGCTTTTCTGAACATGACCGCTATGGTGTGAAGAGAGTTAGCTAAGATGAAAGATTAATCTCTGTTACTTTGAACAGCCCCATGAAAGATTTCAAGTACTGGAATGAGAGATCTTTGATGCTCACGTGAGTCTATTCCTCAGCACTAATACAGATGACTTCATTCTCGTGAATAGTAATAGCCGTCCACTCATACCCGGATAGTCGATCAGTACCTGGAGCAGGAAGCAATCGTCCGTATGGAGTGGGCAGTCTATTCTCCAGACCAGGACCTTGATGACTCTCTCGCATAGAAATTGGACGAGACGATATGGCTAAATAAAACAAGCTATTAGAGCTTCAAATAAAGAAAAATCACCAGGAAATGATGGCCTTACGCCAGAATTCTATAAGAAATTTGAATATCTCCTAGCAGGAGACCTGACAATGATTGCGAATAGCGCATATTGTAGGGGGTACTTTCGGAAAGCCAACGTACGGCCACTGTCGTCCTGCTACCAAAGGGGGGCGACGCGGAGTATTTGGACAACTGGAGACCCATCAGTCTCTTAAACAGTGATTATAAAATCATAGCTAAGGCTTTAGCAACTAGGCTAGCCAAAGTTATGCATAAAGTTACAAGTGCAGACCAGACCTGTTCAGTTCCAGGAAGGAGTATTACGAATACGCTTCAACTGTTCAGAGAAATTACAAGTAGGCTAGACACAGAAAATTCCATAGGAATTATGCTAGCCGTAGATCAGAAAAAAGCTTTTGATAGGGTTAACTGGAATTTTCTCATAGAAACACTTAAAACCCTTGGTTTCGGAGAGTATATCATTAACTTTGTTAGGCTTTTCCAAACCCAACTGATAACGAATATTTACCAGAATGGCTTCCTCTCTTCGTCTATCCACCCAACAAGAGTCATCAGGCAGGGGTGTCCCCTCAGCGCCATGCTATACGTTCTGACTGCAGAACCGCTGGCCGCCATGATCCGGAACAACCAATCTATCAGGGGGATAAACGGTGTCAAAATTCAGCAATACGCCGATGACACCACCCTCCTGTTAAAGGATACGGCCAGCTTGGACGCAGCATTTAAAGTCCTAGAGGTCTACGAAAGGGCCTCTGGGGCAAAAATAAACAAACGGAAAACCACCGCAGCATGGCTGGGGGGCAGCAATAAGCCCCTGCGCCAATACAACATCAACTGGGTGGAAGACAAAATTAAACTGCTGGGAATCTACTTCCCAGTAAAGCAAACCACTAACACGTTGCATGACAACTGGCAACCTGTGATTAATAAAGTCAACGCTTTACTAACCGCATGGTCCTCGCTGAACCTTTCTTTCTTCACTAAAACCGAACTAGTCAACACTTACCTTGCCCCCAAAATATACTATAAATCAAAAATAATATGGATGCCAGGCTGGGTGCGCAACGCTATAGATGCCGAGCTAACTCGGTTTCTGTGGCAAGGGCGCAAACACCTGGCAAACAAACAAATAATTAGACTCCCTCGGAACCAAGGAGGATTAAATCTAATCAATCTAGAGAGCAAAATAGGTGCTCAACAAATACTAAACATAATAGATATCATAAGGAACGTAAACGATAGGTCAAGATGGCAAAATCTCTTCATCTCCCGTTTAGCGAAAGCATTTGACCCCCTCGACGGGGTCACTGTTCTCACTAACAAACTAAAACTATATAGAGCACAGAAAAACTTACTAACAGACTACCACATAACTGCACTCCAGCAATGGATCACCAGTAACATCTCTATAGGAACAGATAACATCGTAAGCCTAGGAGATACTAAAATAGAACTAGACAAATTATCCCAGCGAGACATCTACCTCTTCCTGTCATCACGACCCATAGAGAAACCGAATTACAGGAAGAGGTGGGAAGATACCCTAAATTCAGGAACACTTCCGTGGGACAGGATATAGGCTAGTTACATTAATCGTCTCGTGGACGGATATACATCTGACATACACTGGAAACTAACTAGGAATGTTCTCCCCACAAGGGAAAACAAACATAAATGGAAACTAATTAACTCACCCAAATGCCTCGCCTGTCACGAGGTGGACGAAACAGCAATCCATTGTCTGTTCTCATGCCCGCAGAACATAGAACTATGGTGCCTAGTCCGAGACTTGATCTTTAAAATTAAAAGTCCCCTGAACAAACTTACGTCGTTCTGGCGCATCTTTGGCTTTAATAATAGAACTAAAAAGGACTGCCTCTCGAACTTTCTGGTGTTTACCGCTCAGCGGATCGCTTGGGGTAGCCGAAAGGCTTTAGAAGGCGGCCAGCCTACCTCAACGAAATTACTATTCCAAAACTACGTAACTAATTGGTTACATCAAAAATATGCAGTCATGAAATCCAGCATAAATGACAGACAAATTTTCTCTTCCACTTGGCTAATTAATAATGCATTAGGTTACATCAAAACAAACAAAACTCTACACATACACATTGACAACTCCCCAACTTCAACTCTTAGCTTAGATCGACCACCCTGAGTCACCCCTTCTCCACCCCTACGTCTAATTTGAATGTTTTTGTCTTTTTAGATTAAATGTAGGTTGCTGAAAAAGAAGATTTCTTCTCTTCTCCTCTTCTCTTTCTCATTCTATTTCTTCTTGTTCTTTCTTTATTTCTTATGCATAATATATATTTAATCATGTAATAAATCCTTAAAAGGAATAATTTTAATTGCATTTAATTTCATCTCTTAAGTGATCTTTGACCACTTTATAACTAAACTTTTAAAAACTTACTGTAAAAGAATTACCAAACCAAAATCCCACCCCTCCCCCTTCTTCAGTGTAAGCCTCTATTTATTTATAAAGCAATCCACCCCTGTAAGGTACACATGGACTAACCATGAGTCTTTCTTCGTTTAATAAAACACATCACAAAAGTTCAAACAAAAAGAAGATCACAGACTAAAAATAATGTGGTGTGGAATGGGGCGACAGATGCTGTGATGACCAACACCACAGCAGATGGGCTACTTCCCGGCATGACACCAGCCAGGGAACCTCCGGTCCCCCTACGATGGATAAAAAGAAGGAACATAAGTCATAAAGACTTCCTGTTCTCTTCAAAATCATCGGGATTCTCTGATTACCCACGAGGGAGGACTAAACAAAAGATCAAACGGAGGGAGAACATGTCTCCTTCCATCGTCCTGCAAAATAAAAATAGAACTCTCTCCATCCTTCCACTTGGAAACTTGAAAAATAAACAGTGGCCCAAACTTTCCCTTCAGAACAAGGACATACAGAGAGACAACTCTGTCATAGAGAGTTCAGCCAGGATAAACCTACCCCTCCTGCGTGCAATACGAAGGAGTTGGGTAGCCCGCTGCTCTCGCTAGGCTGAGGTACACTCCAAACAATACACAGGTCGAAATAAGGCCTCACTTGTAAACAGCTGTGACGGCCGGTCGTGGAACCGATCCAGCTACACCCACATACATATGCAACCTAACATACACTCTCCTAAACACCGCACAACACCAAAAAAAAAAAGTTGAATATTCAAAGATTCATCAGAGGCAAGAGGTACCCTTGCCAGAGTCACTCATGCAAGATACTGAATAAATCTCTGAACCGAAATTTGCCAATTTAGAACGAAATTTACGAAATTGTACTTTTTTCCCTAAATAACTAAAATATTTTTTGTTGTTGTTGTAGGGGGTGCTTCTATTGTCGTATTGTGACGGCATCATTTAATCATATATTTCACATTTACATGATTTCCTTCTGTTACAAAATAGCATTGTCATCGACATTTTTATCCTTAGCAAATTTTGAGTTGCATAGCTTGGGCGTGATTTTCCTTTCACGGAAGGCATACATTTCTCCAGCGTTCGTCACACCCAGCAAAGGTCAGTTTCATTCGTCTTCTTTGTCGGCCGCCTGAACTTGGAGATAATCGGGGCATGTGATTGTTTTCAATGCCCTTAGCCAAAGCGAAGCAGCAGGGACAAGAACAGTAATTTCTTGGTGATTTTCAGAACGTTTTGGCTCTTTAACCCACACAATATTAGAAATCCGTTCTGAGAGAAACTCCTTTGGTGAACAATAATGTTAATTCACAGAAAGGTTTTTTTTTTCAACATTTTTATTCTACTGAATGGCACAAGTGGTCGGGGATTGTCTCAGACCGGCTACCTGTTGTTGGGTTTAAGGTTCGGATAAAATTTCTTACGTACACATTAGCCGAATTAATCATTCCTTCTGAGAGAGTCAGACTCTGATGTTACAATAAACATTCTACAAAGCCCTTTAATACCGTTAACTTTAGCCATTCGAAAGACTATCTTATTGTCCTTAGGCTAAGAGCAGTAATCACTTTGAAAACCTCTGCCAGAATTCAGTTCTAGCCGCACTCTCATCTATTTTAAAGTTATAAGATTTGGCTTTAATATTTTTCAGGATCATGGAAATGGAAATATCAGATGAACCGCATGGTCTTTGATGTCATTTAATGCAGAACCTATATTTTACTACTATCCTAAATGTTTATATTTATTTGACATTTTTTTGTGGAATTACTTAAAATCAAATTTTTTTTTTCAGTTACAGTTATCTTTTTATCACTTCCGGAAGTTTTTCATGCGCAAGATTGTACTGAGGAAAGCGACATCAGCAGCTATGCATAGCATCGAAGGTGGGATGTTTCACATCAAAGACCTAAGTAATTAGATACGATGTTTAAAAATCTTTAAAGATTTTTATTTTTTTGTTTTGAGAAATACACGATGGTTAAAGGAGAACTTGAAGATCTGTGCATTACGATAGTTAGTTTCTTAGGCCGCTGTAAGTGGCATATCGTGAAACCACGCCCGGTTAGAGACTGCACTACGTTAGAATGCAGACACACGGGAAGGCAGTGTGGGTTACTAGCGGAAAATACGTCGTCTTGGAACCCAGATATCTGGAAAAAAGGTGGTTCGTAACCGACAGAAAAACCTCCATGGTGTCATTATTTACCTAAAACTGGAAAAATAGAACTTAGACGACATATTGGTGTGTAACAATTGTTTGAAACATTTAAAATACCTAACTTTAATCTCAAGATTTTTAAGGTATGTTTTTTTTTTAGCAGATTTGGACACTAAATTAATTGTAGGGGTGATCGGAGACAAATCGCCCATTTTTTTGGAAAAATTATTACGCCAGCCTCACTGCCTGCTTGAATTGGTTACCCCACTGTATCTTAAATTAGACAATCGCATCTTGTCCGTGCCTCAAAAACAGAATACATTTGTAATGAAACAAATATCTTTGAAGGGATGGAGGATATTGTGAGGTAGATCGGCTGTTACAAATGATTTCATGTTGCAAATTAATGAGGCCAGAGGATAAAATACCTTCTTAAACATGGAAGTAAAATAAAGAAAAGCATCTAGCCTCGTACGGCCACACTTTACGTATTCCAAAATGTATCGTAAACGCACGCTGTATGCCTAAGTATTTCGAACTTATGGGGGTCGGTTATAAGAAACGCGGCTCAGATGTAACAGCTGTTACAGTCGTTTCCGACCTTAGATACAATGATTTTAGTTGTATTACATGAAGCCTACGACTGATGCGGATGTGAAAGAGATTGAAAACTAAGATGAAATACGCTGTCTTTCTGCTGTTATAACTTCAAGCTGACGTGAGATGCATATTGCTGGTGAAATTAAAATTACTTACCGAGTAACTCACGTAGCTGAAAAACCAATTTTCGTTGATAGAAGTCGTAAATGTGGTGGGATCACCAGCTGTTCCCGTTGTAAAGACCCACACTAGATGGTGCAGGCGGTGTGCGGTTACTCATTCCGGCGAGGTCCCAACTGTTAGAACTTTTTTCGGTCTTTCCTATCGTTGACATTCTACTTTAGCATTTAAAATCAATATTACGTTGTTACAAAGGTTTTGTGTGAATTTTTACCGCAAAAAATGAGACCCCATATTGTTGCTGAACGTGAACTTTATTAATCAAAGTAAGTTCCGTTAGAATCAATACACTTCTGCCAACGAGTTACAAGCGCATTTATACAATTTTGAAAAATATCTGGATTTCTGGAGTCGATAAACTGTTGGAAGGCAGTTTCAATTGCTGCTTGGTTGGAGAAGGATTTCATACAGAAGAAGCTGTAGAGGTGTTTTAAAAGGTGGTAGTTTGTGTGTGAAAGGTCTGGTGAATACGCTGGATGAGGGAGAAGTTCGTACCCCAAAGTGTTCAGTTTCTGAAGAGTCATGAGGACGAGCATTGTCCCGGAACAAGATTCACCAATGTCGGCTGTCGCTGGGAGAGTTTCTGATGAACGTTTAATTCACGACAGTACCTTTCAGTTGTAATGGTTTCGTTAGGTTGTATGACGTTATACTGGATGATACCAGTTGCAGTCCACCAGACAATGAACATGACCTTCTTTGGGTGGAAGCTTAGCTTTGGAATATGGTTAGGCGCCTTGTCTCTTTCGAGCCACTGTGCTTATCGTTTGCGATTGTCATAAAGGATAAATTTTTGACACGTAATGATTCGGTCCAGAAATGGGTCAATTTTTTTTTCTTATGACAAGCGAAGAGCAGATCTACAATCGACGATTTTGTTGTTGTTGATTCAACTCGAGAGGCACCCACTTGCCCAGACTTTTCACCTCGCCGATTGCATCAAGATGCCAGAAAACAGTTGCAGTGCTTACGTCAAGCTCTATATCAATTTCTCGCACTGTATTTTTCTGGAATCGGCTTCAACTGAGGCTTTCAGACGGTCGGCACCACAGCCGGAAGGACGTCTGCTACGCCCTTACCTTCGAGGTTCACATCTGATCGAAACTTTGCAAACCATTGTTTGCCACATGCGCTCATTTGCTGCGTCCTCGTCCCGTGCCTGCTTAATGTTACGAGTTTCCTCGCTCGCTTTGTGGCCTGGTTTGATCTCGTGAAGCAAAATAGCACGAAAAACGTTTCTACCCATGCTTCACTCAGAACCCTGAAATAAATATCAATTTTATGATTTTTAGAAAGGTATATTGTGCATAATGCATGCCAAAGCACACACTAGAAAACGATATATAACTTATCTACATACACCTTCAAAAGCAGGCAGGATATGAACCCCAAATCAACATGATAGAGAAACCAACGAAACATTTGTAATGACCTAGTATATTCCGTATATTAACTGGAAATAGATTTTATCTGTTGATTAAAAGTATTTTAAAATTGTAAAAAGAATATCACACTAGAACCGCAACTATCCTCAGTTTCGCAATTATTCCAACTTTGGAAAAAAAATAATTATATATCTAACTATAACCGACGTCTGGAATTTATTTTCTTCATTTATTGATGAGATTGTTTCTTAATATCAAGGTGAGATAAATTACGTACCAATTGATAATAGTTACCGCTAGTAATATAACTCCCCCAAACACAGCTGTTTACCACTCGCTAATAACCTTTAATTATTTTAAAGCTCTTTATCAGGCCTATACATTTAAACATCCAAATTAGGTAATGGCTCTAAGAGTTAAGTTGTTTCTAAGTATTTATAACCTGGAAACATTTAGTTAGTTAAAAAACTGGGCGAACGATAACTTGCATAATGACATTAACATTTTCTATTTATATATTTTATGCTCATTTAGTTAGCTGTTGCACTTCAATAACTTTATATATATATATATATACAGCCATAAACAACTGTCTAATATCGCTTGATAAGGTCAAGTTAGTTAGATTTGCGTAATAACGCATTGGCATGCAAGCCGCCTGTATATTTTTTTGCATACTTAATCAGAAGAATGACCAAAATTGAAAAATGTGGCAGTTTGAAATCTAACACGCAAAAACATGATTCTTGAAGAAGAAAAACAAACAACCTATAAATCTGAAGCGTAATTGAGTAACTTAATTAAAAGTATTGAAAATCAGACTTTAGAAGAATTCGTGGGTACAATCGAGCTGTATGGGCCGGAATTGACGTTAGATTTAGTTATTGGCATTTCTAGGGTAATGCAAACATTTGTTTGGGCCCGTACAATTATCTTTACATTTCAGCTCTAACATTGTGAAAGAGAAATCTCTTTTCTCAAAGTTCTTTTCGTTTTATAATTTTCCAAAACTATCTAACTACAATTGATTTTACTTCCTACGTAAATAGTTTTGTATTAAATGTTAAAATCAATTTTTTTTGATATTAGAATTTATTTTAGGATAGTTAAATATCCCTATCTTTTTTCTTCTTATTTTAAATCGAGTATCATATTTCAAAGTTACCCATCTTTTCGTATTATTAAAATTTGAAGTTTTATGTAAGTCATTTCAATTTTTACCAAGATTTTTCTTTATACAAACTTTCGTGAAACTCATCTTTGAGGGGGAAAGATTCTAAGTCAAACAACCACTCAATCAACCTCCCTGTTTCCCCCAATAAAACTTACTGATATTTATTGAAAAAAAAATGATTTAAATTGACATTAATTGGTGCTTACTAATTAAATTTGACTTCATGCTTTATTTACTAAGATATGCCCATGCAAATAGACTTTAAGTTTATTGAGATTTACTGATAAAATTAGAATTTATCAGATATTTACTGTCACATTAGTAGTATCTTAGGTATCGTTCATCCCCTGAGCTGATCGGGTGTATCGATTTTATTCACGAGGAAAATCTGAATATGATCAGGGTACTTGAAAATTTACGCTAGCTTCTCAGTGCTGTAGTAGATAAGGAAGACAATCGGATTTAGAAATAAATTTTATTTTGACTCTAGGATTTGCGTAATTTTCAAAATTTGATAGAGAACGAGAGGAAAGAGTTCACCCGAGAACTTCGAAAATTTGGAGGCCAAAAGAAACGAAAGAGGAAATCGATTTTTTTTTTGTTTACCTCTCTGTCTGCTTATTATCTGTTCCTTTTTTTGTTACCTTTCCACCGGCTCAAATTTAGTATGTTCAAATAAGTTATGTATGAACAATTAAATTTAAAACTTTCTTGAATTTGAATACCGAACTACGAAAGGAAAAAAAAACAAACTCAGAATTATCTTAAGTGATGTAATAACTAACGCCAAAGTTCGTATCCCGATTGTAGTTCCAAATTAATGACAACGCATTTTCTGTCACTGGCTGATCATTTTCGATTAAGGAATATTCAACTGTGCATCATAACTTTCTGAGCTACTAATGCAGGCGGCGAACTCTTGGATGACTATTCTCTAAGGAAGAAAATGCAGTTAGATAGTCTTCCCTTGTCTGCGGCATCGCAAAGCATGATATTCCGGGGTTTGTTTTTTTTTCGGTTATTACCCATCATATACTTCCTCTGCATTATTAGCACGCACGGTCGACAAGACAATCCAAGATTTATCCTTCGTTGAAACACATGAGGCTACAGTCGGATTACCTGCGAAGGCTAAAGACGATAAATTTTAAGCTACCATTCTCCGATTCCGTGCACGCTGTCGGTTTGCAATTTCTCGTCGAAATCCCTGTCACTCAATATTAACTTGCATGGAACGGACAAATCTCAATTATTTCTGGAACATAAAGTTAATTTCCAAACATATCTCAGTAGTAAATCTTAAAACATTCCACATTCTAGAAGTGCATCAGGGGAAAATATATTACGAAGGAACATTTAGACTGTTTTCCTGTTAATCTAATCTTTTTCAAATTATTATTATTTCTTGTAAATATTCTTTTGCTATATGTCTATTGTCTATTCTGCAGAAAGGTTTCCAATTTGTCTTGCTTTTTTTGTAAATACTAAATATTTGTCTCTTAGAATAATTATAAATTAGTTACATGATTACTCATATCTAACATACCTGAAACGTGGAAATATATTAAATTTTAATCTAAAATTCTGTGGTTTCTTCTACTTAATCGGTTTTATGATTTATTTTAATCGTTGTCTCTCGTCTTCATTTTATATGAATTTTCGCGAACTCGCAGATCTTAGTTATTCCAAATCACTCAATGAATTTAAAGAATAAAAAAACAAAAATTTAGTGGCAATAACAACGCAAGCGGTTGTTTATGTTTGTCCGCCACTCTGATGCTGTGAGCAGTCACCAGTCACGCACAGCCATAGACTTTTGCCTCACTTTAGAATTTCCTGATTTTTTTTCCCGATTGAGTTAAAAAATTGAACCCGCTGTATTTTCATAATGTTACCCTAAGGCAGTGATTCTCAACCCTTCCTCTGCCATTTACCCCCTTGGCTTGATGTATTTCGCTATTTACCGTCTTACTCCCATGCAAAAAGATGTATAGCCGGCATAGAATCACAGAAAAAAAGATGATGGAACAACTTTATTATTAAGAAGAAGAAGAGGAAGAGGAAATTAATTTTGAATGAATATATATGATTTTTATTATCAAAAACAAAGGAATTTTAAGGGGTTGGTAGATAGTACATCATACATCAAAGGGGAATGCATCCCCCAAGGATCTATGCCTATGCCAGCCATAATTTTTCTAATACAGGCTGACCAGGTAAATCTTTTACCCATAGGCGGTAAATTTACCCCTGGTTGAGAATCACTGCTTTAAGTGATGAAGGACCCACGCCTTGTTGTTGTCCGCTTAGTTAATCAGAAAACGAGGAACATTGGAAAAGTGACAACGAGGCTGATGCTCGACAAATGAAACCTTGGTTGGGAGGTACTATAGAGTTGACCTAACAGATGAAAGCGAGATTCACTAAAAGTAATGAAGTTGTTCTGAGGAATCCTGAAGCTGCGAAACGAGATCTAATTCTATGTCCTTCATGATATTGTCCGTGCTTTATTGTTTGAAGAAATATTGCCATTAATTTTAAAATATAAAGAAAAAAACTTCACCAAAAATTGGCCAACTGAGCCAGACAGCCATGACGGCAGTTGCCAAACTCTCGGCCTTTATTTTCGTAAAGAATTTCTGCATGCTAACGACCGGACTGACCGGATATTAGAGGGCGAGTCTGTTATTCTGTCATTACGTGTTCGGAATACTTTGTCATCGATTCCTGGATAGCTAGGTAATCTTACTATTCTACCTATGCGTCCGTGTACTTTTAAAAATAGCAGTGAAGTTTAGTTTAGACTACATGAGTACTACCTTCAAAGTCCCGAGTTATAATCCAGATCAACATCGAGTCGATTTGGCAAACATGTGTACTTCCATGGATTCTTCTCGCATTCCTTCTTCAGCCTGTCGTGTGGAATTGGTCCGGACACTCAAGTTTCTTATATATATCAAACAATCATTATGGCTAGTAAATACCATTGGTGTGTTCCCTAAATACGAATAAGTCGTCTGAGAATATCAGGCATTTTCCAAATGGCTTTAAATTCCGGAGTCAAGCATCACCACTTTTCCGTCCAAATGCTGTACCGCGTCCCTGCCTACGTCAGTGGTCGGCCGCGATAGGAGATAAGACGGCAGGAACTATACTTTAGTTTATAATATTGTACATTAGTTTACACATTATTTTTTTTTTACTTTACTGCATAGATTTGAATTTAACAATTGGTAATTACTTCAGCTTAGACCTTTGTACGTTTTAAAAGATTGCGAAGTCGTAAAGTCTAATTTAGCTTATATTTTTGCTTCTGTTCTTTATGTTCCACCTGGATGACGTCAGATTTCTAATAGAGGTAATGAAGAGAATCGATCTGGAACATCTCCCAGATCCCTGGATGCAGTTAGAAATCACATAAGAAAAAACCATAAAGATGTCAAAGTAATACTGAGAAATCGTCACTTAAATTTCAGATTTGATAGGATGGATAAACGGTCGGTATTGTCCGGAAATACTTCCCAGTCAACTCCGGAAACTTTCTTTCTAACCTCCCCGCGTCACAGACAATTAGTTACCCTTGTTACAACGTGGCCCACGTGATAGTTTACCATCCCAGCAGTTATTAAAATAACAGTGCAGCCACACGACATTAACAGTCAAGTCAGGAAGATAGGTTTATTAAATATGAACGCCAGAGTACGCCATAAATGTCATAGAAGCACACCGCCCATAAGCCCTTGGATAAATGTTTCAAGTTTACAGTCCGAAAACTAAATCTGTTATAGAAATCTCATCAATATTCCTTATCCGACGATCTGCTTATCTAAAGCTGCTGCGGTGCCACTTCTTTTAGCCTTTCATGTTTCCAGCAAAACCCATCAGGTATCGCCCGACGCAGCTTTATTTGAATTACTTTCTTCATTAAGTAGACGTGATCAAGATTTAGCTACGTTAGTGGCGATGCGTGACTTTACTTGTAGCGAACTTCTCGCCGCTTCATTTGCGATCGTCAAATTCGGATTGGCCATCTTCGCCACTCGCTTCTCCTCAACTGGAGTAGCTGAGCGATTCCGTGCTCTGGCCTGCCAGCGCCAAATAGTGCCATCGCCTCCGGTCGCTTTATAAACCTGGCGTAAAGGCGAAACTCTCCAGTAATTCCATGTTAGGACCTTCCTTCCTCTTTGAAAGAAATTCCTTCTGCAAAATACCGGGGGCTTTTTTTTTTTAGCTTCAAAGGGATTCAATAAAGAACCGTCTACAGCGTTTATAATACATGACGGCGTGCCTCCAGAGGTGTGGGACCTGCGTCAGTGCCCAGCCGCTTCATTTCAGATGTGTAGTGCTTCTTATAAGTTTCGCTTCAGAAAATTGGTTTTAACCGGTTCTCATACACGATTCTGTCTTTGACCACGACCACCATTTTACCGTTGTTGGGAAACATGTTAACGAACAAGATAATCCAGTCGATGTTGCGCTAAACGATGCACACTTTTATTCCCTCAGCGTAAATCACTAACTCTCTACAAAAAAGTAAACATATGAAATACAAAATAATGTTGGCGTCGTAACAGCTCACCGCAACGTCTTCCGGGACCTTCTCTGTTATCTTTGTTCTCTTTGTCGATGGTTAGAGCTTGAAACTAGAAAAGCCACGTTCAGATGAAAGGAGAGAGCGAGCAGGTGCGACTTCAGCCAGCCTGTACAGCTCAGGCTGTACGTTTCTATTCTGATGCCAGTATTTCAGAATGTATACATTTTTGCTTAGTCAAGGATCGGGAGTCGAAAAGTCCAGAATTGTGCCAATGCTATTTCTCGGCACGAATTGATGGCACTTGCAGAAGAAGCTCGAGTTCTCCATCTTCCTTTAGCGTCCATTATCCACCATACCAATGGTAGTTCGGTTTATTTGCTGTTGTCAATATTCAAGTGTTGGTGCACAGATTGGAAAGACTAGGTTAAGCCCGACTTTCACCTTCCTCAGATAACAGCAGCAGATACTTTCTTGAACCCCTGAAAGCGGTATTTTCAGGCGATAAATTCTTTCATTCTCTTCTGTAAGTTCAGCAAGCTCTCAGTTACAAATTTTCCCCACATTTAGCTGTTCCGTCTGCTGACATTTTTTTCTGGTCTGAAAGGAAGTGCCTGATATGAAGGTGAGAATTTGACGCTGCCATATCCTGGCGGAATTCCTTCAACGTGACCTCCATCGCGTGAGGCAGTCTTAGATAGGTGTCTTAACTTTCTATTTCTTAAGAATAGCCATTGTGAGCTTTAGCAGCTGTACGAGCAATACTTCAATCTCGGAGTGCTTCATCAACTGCTAGCTGAAGAGTGAGAAGCAGCAGACACTTGTCACTGCAGCACCAGTATCATGTTCGGTTAGTGTTGCTTGCTTCCGTCCGTGCCTCCCACCTAAACCTGTTTATTTGTGACCAACCTCTTATTCCGCATCAGCATCAAATATTTCCGCTCTACTATTTAAGTTTTCCTCACTTCTTCGGGCATCGTCATCATTCTTATGTTGGACAAGCTTCATCGTGTTTCCACATTATGCGTTGTTATCCCGTATTTTTGCTGCATGCTAATATCAAAATCCATACGTACTTTAAGCATGTTCTTCAGCTGCTGAGACGTGTGTCTGTCTCTATTTTATTTCATTACTTAGTAAAGCACTGAAATCTCACCGTCAACAGAGAGATTCAATGAGTTGCACAGTCAATCTTAAAAGAAGGCGAACTTTAACCTTTTCTTTGACGAACTTGGCGAATGCCGCAAGAGACTTTGACTGTATTTCGTAACATCATCAGTACCGATGCAAACATTACAACAGGCCTTAAAGAACTGCGTATTTATCTTTCTAAAGCCAGAGATTTCCATTTCCCTTGCACAAATTAAAGCAACATTTAAAAATCAATCTTCGTTGATTCTTCACCTTCACTGCTTTAGTTGTCAGAAGACAGTCCATAGTTTCCTGTCTTTGAGTTGTTTTTTTTTTTCTCGAATGGTTAACTTATGAACTTTACTCTGCTGCTATCTCTTTTTTGAAAGCTTTGAATTCTTTTGCATGAAACCGCTGAACAGGTTTTTTTTTATTTTCCAAAGCGGTATGCTTCCTCTAATGGTGTAATAATATCTTTGCACTTTCGGATTTTCCATTGGAATCATTTCCTGAATCGTACTTCAGATGTTGTCGGAGAGGTTTGAGCAGTTTCACTATACTATAATAACGAAAGCGAGGTATTATATGCGAACTCAACAAGAGCAAAAAACAAAAAAAAAAAAACAAAGTTAAAATACTTAAATAAATTATTTATCAGTATTAACTAATTATAGATGCATAAGCCAGTGACAAACAGCTAGGCGTCAATGGGTTGTGTGAGCTAGAATGGGATGGACACAGCAACAGACTATGCAGTTGGGTAACAGCAATACTGGGCTGGTCTCAAGAGAACTGTCAGTGAACTTTCACGATGAACTGCAACTGTCTGCTGAAGCAGGGGTTATTTGGAGGTGACTCATTTCTTTTTTCCAGGCGGTTTTCTTGAATATCCGTGGATAGTCTTTCGTTATAACCGTGTGAGCCTAGAAGCGAATTGGTTTGTTAGGGAATGAAGAAAACTTTTCTTCTTCGCGTGCTGATGGTGTCAATCTGCAGATCTTCTCTCTTTCTGTGCCTACAACAGTGGAACCTGGGATACTTCCTATCGTTCAGAGTTGACACAAATCATATTTACAGACTTTTCACGGAGGCGGACTCACCTTCACACACAAAGGTGAAGAGCTTCCATAGCTGGTCAGCCAAACTCAGGGGAGATCTGATTAACCCCAGTCAACCTCAGCGGGATGGGGAGATAATCAATGAGTCATTCCTCCCAAATCTACCACACCACGATAAGTGTATGGAATCAAGGAGGGCAGGACAAAGCATCTGAAGCATGAACTGGCCATGCTTTTAATCAGCTCGTTATTATTATTATTATTATTATTATTATTATTATTATTATTATTATTATATTATTATTATTATTATTATTATTATTATTATTATTATTATTATTATTATTATTATTATTATTATTATTATTATTATTATTATTATTATTTAAACTTTGCAGATTTTTCAAAATTAAATACAAATCAATAAAGCAACACCAATAGTGACGTCATAATTGATCTCATAGAATTGGAACTTCTTTTATGTGTTAATATTCCTAACTTAAACACACGTGGTCATCATAAATATAAAACAGGTTAATTATCAAACTTTTACCTTTTCCGTGCCATTGTTACCTCCAAGTACCCATGGTCCAAAGATTTTCTCACAAGGAAACTGACAAATAAAGGTGATGATTACCATCTACTGGTTCCCTGATATGTTATCATAATAACGGTGTTTTTGGTTAATCAGCTTTGACGTCGGAACCATTCAATGGGCTGGACACCAGGTAAGTATTCTGTGTACTTTGTGTGCTTTGCTTGAGCATTCATGCAACAGTTGCAGAAATGCCAAGCACTGGGGAGTCGTCCGCTAATAGCAGGGATTGGATATTTATCGTAACTGAAAAAGGAAGATCGTTGTACTGGCAAAAATGCATCTAGACTTGGCTCTGACCGCACGAAAATCTGTCTCGTTTTACATACGTTCCAGAAATCTGGAGAGAATTTCGCAGGTAAACATCACGGGAACGTTGAATTCTGAAACCAAAACGAGAGTTTCCAGTAGTCTTGGTGGCTGCTGAGGATGAGAGCAGCACCACGGTTAAAGATGTCGCCAAACTATTCGTCAGATGCCGCTTCCGATGAAAAGTTCGGATGAATTGGATGCCCAGAATTAGGAGGTTTTAACTGTCGCCATGAAGCGCAGAAATGGCGTCAGCTATGCCAGATGCTTGTAGACAAGCCTATTAATTCCTTGGAGAGAGTTTTGCGCACAGATATATAAAAATTCAACGGTTTTTCTTCGATGGTATGATACGAGTCGGGAAAGATTACCATTCGAAGTGTCTTCGGCCCTCTATAAAGCGCGTCAATGGCAGGGGGCTGTATGGAGCCTAAAGATGACGGTCAACTGCATTTTATCGAACGAAATATAGATTCATAGATGTATACGGGAACAAAGATTTAATAAAATGAGCCTAAAGAAATATGAATCTCGCTGTCTGAGCTAGACTGCTAGCTAACTTACCTGAGCAATGCCAAGTTTCGATGCAAACAACAGAACGGACCTAATCGGTTGGAAAACACTTGTATTTTTTGTGTCAAGGAGGTATATAAATTCTTCCTAGTAAAAATAGTGGACTATATTTTAATTAAGATGGAATGTGCGTCAATCTGACGAAAATTTCCCTGATAGTTGAACTTCACACCGATCCTTCTCTAGCGTTGTCTTCGAAAGTATCACGAACGATGGCGCAGGAATAGGTTCTGCTTGACGATATCTCGGCGATAACAATACATTATGTTTTGTCTTGTGAATAAGTAACAAATATTCGATTATTTCCTGTAAATAGCTTTCATTTATATTTTAGGTAAAAATGTTACGCACCTTCGCATTGTCCAAACTTGTCTGCTTATTCAAATATCTCCACACTGTCAACTGGAAAAAAAAAAACTATCGTAGCCACTTCTTGTATCGAATTTTTAAAACCTTTAAAATAGTTCTAAGCTAATACCTTTTATTAATTTGTACTAATATGTTAACATCACTTGTGATAATTCAAAAAAATTCAATGCTATTGCAATTTACTAATGTTCGTATATTTATCAGAATTAAATACCTGCCCTATTCGCTAAGGGACCATTTATTTACGAGTTTATTCTTAACAAAAGAAAAAAAATTTATGATGGATACTTAATCGATCTGTTCTACCTTTATACAGTTCCGGACAAAAGAGTTGGGACACTTGTTGTGAAATTGATATTTGAGCTCTCTTGTTTTTACATTTGCATACAGATAGCCATCCTATTGTCCATAAGCTGTATAAAACATGCCTTTACAATGTGTAAAAACAACGAATGTCATATGTGTATCTATTGTCTGGATAAAATATTTGTATTAGCATAGTCAAATTTGTACCGCGACAAAAGAGTTGGGACAGTGAACAAAATCTGTGCATACATTTATTACCCTCAATATATTCGTTTTTAAAGGGTCAAATGAATAGAATCACATCATCTAAGGCCATTTAAGTTCATTTTTGCACCGTGTCTGGCAAGACAACGTCGTCTGAAATCAGAGACTTGATAGTTGAGCACCACCAAGAGAATCTGTCTTGTCGGGAGATAGCCGATCGAGTCAATTGCCCGAAAAGCACTGTAAACCGCATTCTGAAGCAGTACAAGGAGACCGGAAACACGAAACCAAAAATGCGAATCGGAAGACCGCCAAAATGTGACAATAAAATGGATCGACTCATTTTTCGCAAATCCAGGGCCAATCGTTTCCTAACTTCGACGGCCATTCGAGCCTCCCTGAGTGGAGTGAATGTCTCCAGTCGCTCTATTCAACGTCGTCTATGCGACGAGAATCTCTTTGGACGAATCTTCCAGAAAAAGCCATTGATCAGCAACAAGAACAGGCGCATCCGCATAGCATGGGCTAAAGCGCACAAGGGCTAGAGTTCTCTTTTCTGACTAAACGATGATCATGCGCATTCACAGTGCTGGCCGAGTATAGGTTCGACGTTACCATGGCCAAAAATACAATATAAAGTGCACCCGACCGACGGTACAGGCCGGAGGAGGATCGTTGATGGTCTTGGGGTGTATGAACGCGGCGGGACCAGGCCCTTTCAAGTTGATCAGGGGCAGAGCGACCACCCAGACGTACTGCAATTTACTGAGGGATGTCGTCGTCGACCACATCGACGAGAACATGCCAGTCACCGCCATCTTCCAGCACGACAATGCCCTCGATCCACACCGCCAGAGTCGTCATTTCCCTCACCACCCAACTATGAATGGATGTCATGCGCTGGCCACCCCAAAGTCCGGATCTCAACCCAATCGAAAATGCTTGGAGGCAGCTAAAGACTAAGATGGCCAAAAAAAAAGAATCTCAACCGAGACCAATTCTGGCAGGCTGTCGAGAAAAGCTGGCAGGAAATAGCCAATTCGGACTGCCTTCGTTTGGTCGAATCCATGCCCCGTTGTTGTCGATAAGTGTTCGAAAATCACGGATACGCCACCCACTACTAGTCAATCGATCATTTCCATGCATCTGTTCGATTGTAATTTTGAATGTTGGAAAATATTTATGGTTTTGCTCACTGTCCCAACTCTTTTGTCGCGGTACAAATCGGACATTGCCGATTCAAGTATTTTTTCTAGAGAATATGTAAGCATATAGCATGTGTTGCCTTTATACATTGTAAAGGCATGTTTTGTGCATATAATAAACAATGTGATGGGAATTTAGATGCGTTTGTTAAAACGAGGGAGCTTAAATATCAATTTCACAGCAGGTGTCCCAACTCTTTTGTCCGGCACTGTATGTAATACTTCAACTCGCATGTACGTTGAGGGGTGACTGAGGGTTATATTCAATTGTTAAGATTTTTAGTTACTTTTGACAAGACAGTGTAAATTTAGATCTATTTTAACTGCAATTATTTCATTGTAATCAGTCTTAGTATAATTGAAAATTTAGTATGGATCGCTTATTCATACAGCTACCGTTCATGTATTGAGGAGATTTCTCTCCACTAATCTGGTTGTAATTTTATCGCTTACTTTAAGACAAAGCAAACAATTCTGACTAATACCAAGTTCAAACACTCAAAATCTTTACTCAAAAAAATATTGTAAAGTTTCATTTATTGCAGTTTACTGCCTATAGATGCACTTCCAAAGGAAATTATAACACTAAGGAAGATGTTTAGCACAGAGAACCCATGAATGTCGAAAACCGTGTTTAGTTGTCTATTACTTTAGAAATACGTTGATACACGTGTACATCTAGTTATAGAACACTTTTTGATACCACTGTTTAATGTATTTAAAAGGATTTGAGCTTTATTTTATAAATTCTAAATGTTTTTTCTTTTTTAAGGATACTAAATTTAGTTAACGAGAAAAATTCAAATGATGACGTATGCTTCGATTTAAGTAGGAAATGGTAATAAAAATGAATATTTTAACTAATCGCATTTGCATAACAATGGTAACTCCCATTGTTAGATCAGGGTATTCACTATAATTTGTAGCAGGTGCTACTGTTCTGATCACAGCTTTAAATATTCTTTTTTAAAATAATATTTTCATATTTAGTGGATGCACATTATAAAGTGGGGTTATTGGATGGAATGCAGCCATCTGAGTTGATTCATCTAGATGAGTTGATCTATCAGATGCATAATTTATATATTTAGCCACTGAGCGAGCAAAGATCACATGTATATGAAATACAACAGTTCACAAATGAAACCGATCGCCACAGTGTAAACTTTTGTACTGAGAAGAAAATTCAAGTTTCTGTACCAGCTCGAATTCTTTAAAAACACCTGATTTGACTGTCATATAATATGAGTGCAAAACGGACTTTTACTGCTTTTCTTACATCCGCTCAGCTACGCAAACTGGCCTTGATTTTTCAAGCTGATAAGTTTACAAGTAGCACATTGCTTAATTTTTTTGGCATAATCGTGAAAAATAGAGAACAATAATCACAATTACACGTCACAGACTCCAATCGTTCGTCTTGCTGCAGTTACATTCTTTAGCTAAAATTTCGGGCATTTTATGTAAATGATTCTGGAACTTTACAAGGCCTTTTCTGTGTAATCCAAAGGTTCCTGGAGCTATAGGATTCCCTTTTGATGCTTGACATTTCGTTTGGTCCAACACATCTATGTAAAAAAAAAAATGTCAGAGGGTAAGACTTGTCTTCCGATTTTCTTTATTTGTAATGTCAGCCACTTTCTGCCCTGTGGAATCTATACAATATCTACATGACTGTTTTGACTTAGTGTTCCACTTTTGTAAAAAGTTTATCTTCCACGAATGTCCGAAATGAAGCGCATGTTGATGTAAGATTTAAAAATAGATTAGTTTACTGCAGAAATCGGAAAAAATTAAGATAAGCAATAGAGTTCTTTATGTTAGTACTTGACCTTTGGCTGCAAGAAAATCTCTGCCCAGTTTGACATCAAATCAACGCTGTTCTTTTACAGCGGTTTGGTCTAGGTCCCCCTAAATCAATGTGAGAACTTTTAATCTTTCAGTGAAAGCGATACGCTCTCAGCTGGCGATTAATTAAGACGATTTCACAGATGCCCGATTGGATATTAGGGCTTCTAAGTACCAAAAAATAAAAGCTGAACGCTCTGATACCTCTTCTAGACAGTCAGATACCAAAGAGATTGACATATAAGACCATTATCCCGACGAATATGAGCATCAGTTCTGAATATAATTTCTTTAAATAATGGTAGATGTCTTTAAAAGAACAAACTATTGGACAGGATTAATACGTCGTTCGACGAACACCATTTCAGTCTTTTCACTATGCCAGATTGCGGCCCATACTGGAGTACTACGACACTCCCATGTTCGGACCTGACTGGCCTGAAAATATAGAGGTTGGACCTCCGTCTGGTTTTGTCCAAAAGCGAATCCCTGACACTTGTATTTATCTTTGAAGAAGTCAGCGAAACCAATACACAAAGTTCTTGGCAAACGAATTCTGAGCAGAGATTTTAAAGCATGTCACTCCTACGATTTCTTCCATGCTCCAACCCTCATGTGGCCAGTACAGATAACGTTCGATCACCATCTTATCTTTGTTTGTATGGGCCATTCCAACAATATTTAAGGAAAGTGAATGCGGACATAACCAGTAACGGCGAAGTGTCACTATTAAAGGCCTTCCAGTTTGTTTCACAACAACAGTGATATTCTTCTCGGTAAACTGTGCAGCAATATTGGCCACACCCTAAAAAAAACCTATGAAGTGAACTTGCCTAAACGGAAACATATAGAAGGACCCGCCTGTTTTCTGCCCGTGATAATGTTCACCATTTATCTGTCCATCTAACTGTCTTGTATAAGCTTAATGACACCTGGAATATGTAAATTTTGTTCAGATATGTTTATTTAAGGGTGAAAAATTAAAATAGAATGGCGCAGTACTTCAAAAGTAGGTTCATCTATACATCACTTTCTTTAGGTTTCCTGCTCTTCAGCTTATGTGTCCTTCTCTCCATAGTAGCCCTTCTACCTTTATTTTGACGTGTCCAAACAGAGACTTGAGTGCAGAAAAATACCTCCATGAAATACCCAAAATCTCTTTTGACTCTGTTTGTCGGTGGGTTCTGACAGTATCTTCTGCCAGGATGCTGCATGCGGTGTCTGTTGTGCAAGTCAGACAACGATGGATCAGACTGATCACCTCAACGTAATGACCCTGACCCTTATATCGCTCTTTCCGTTTTCTGAACTGCTCCAAGCCATGCTTACACCCTTTAGAAATGTGTAACGTAAACTCTTTTGGAGCAACTACTAATATTCTTGAAAATAGTTGGCAAAAACTATTTGGTTTATTGATAAGGTGACAATAGGAAAAAAAGATCTTTAGTTTGAAGAATAAAAGTATGAAATTTTTATGTCTAAGAGAAGGCAGGATTTAAAAAGAATTTTGGAAAGAAAACCATAAGGGAATATGTCTGCAATCTTCAGTAAACCTATTCAGGTTTAAGAATCTCTCTTGGTTGGCCAGGACCATTGGAGATTTAATAAGAATAGAAGGAAATATACTTTATTTGGGCCTGGTTTCGTATTTAAACATGAAAAAAACGATGCAAAATATACTTACAACGAACAAAAAAGAAAGGGGGGTGACGGAAAGCCTGACCTTAGTACTACTGAACAAGTTTGGGGCTAAACTTGGACAGAATAGAATAAGAAATGTAACAACAGCCAGAAATCTAGGATGAATTCTGGACAGTGCTTCTAGACGCTTGAAACATTATTTCAGTTGTTATTATTTAAAACTTACCAGGAAGCTTCTAAAGATGCATTCTCAGACGGGTATGAAAGAAAATGATTGGAAAACATATATTAGCATCATAATCTTTATTTTATCAGTTTCATCTTCTCTGCTATAGAATATTCATTTATTAACTAGTGTACCTAAATGGTTTGTTTTCCTTTCTGCACTTGAACTTGTTAATAAAAATGTAGATGATAGCTTAAGACTTCAGCATACTGCTGTACATTATAAGACTGTTTTCAAACAACATCATTTGCATGATTGAAGCGAACAGATTTCTTAAACTCAAAGATTAACTCTCTTTTACAAACATAATTGTATGCTCATAATTATCTTCCTAGTTTCTTGAAATGATGGGATTCATCCCATTTTAAATTAAAATATTTTTTCAAAAACTCAAGCAAAAATTGGGAATATACTAAGCATTGAATTTTTATTTTTAAATTAAATTAATGATTTTTATTTTAATTTTAGTAGTAGTATGATATGCTTCTGACTGGCCCCTCTTCTATCCGATGGCTTTAAATTTTCCAACTTCTCTTATGTTTACAGTTTCTCCGGTTAACAACACCCAATGTTGATTCAAAAGACTCTTCTCAAGTGCCGTTTTTACTTCACTGTCGAATTCCTTGTAAAGGGCACAGAAAGGTATGAACCATTATACTTTAAAGCTAACAAAAAGCTGCTTTCATTAAATAACAAATTAATCCAGAGCTTATTTGATTAGTTTTCTGAAACCGTTTTGTAAAAAAATATTTATATATATATATATATATTTTTTAAAAAAATGACTCCATATATTATTATACATTATTTTCAGACAGAAAAGTGATCATTTCTTCTATTTGTTTTTGCATCCGTCTATCAAAACATGACAAACACTTGAATGATGTATAAAAATTTATTTCTTACATGTCTTATAAGAAACAGTTTTCGCAGGAAAAAAAATTTCAAGCCTGAAAGTTCAGCTAAAGTTTAGCTAAATGAAGAAAAGCGGTGGATTTTTTGTCTCTCTCTGTGTAGAAGATTCTCTAGTGGCACTGAGAAAATGTGGAAACAGAGCGAAAAAAGAGGAGAAAATAAGCGACGACAGTTTGAGGTATTAGTTAACGGTAAACTATCAGAAACACACGTGGAGTGCCAAAGCTTTTTCATTCCTTCCAGCTTTTTCAAACACCGATACACACACACACACACACACACACACACGTACACACACGCGCGCGCGCGAGACCGACCGCAGCAGGTCGGTAGTCACGTGTCAAAAAATCGCGGATCTGGATATTTGCTACGTTTCAAAGTGTTAGTGTGGAATATTCGTATAACATGGTGCAAGTAGGTGCTCGACGCCTGTAAATGCAAGGCGAAGAAGAAAAAAAAAGTTTTTTTTTTTTTTTTCCAAATGGTAATGAATGAATCCAATGAGATGATTATATTTAAAAAGTGGATTTCAAACCGACGTCTCGCTGTTCTTCAAAATTTTCATTTCGACTAAATGTAAAACTCAACGAATTCGTTCGGAAACTTTAAACTGATATAAACATACGTGCACATACATTCTTGAATGACTTATTAATAATTCCACTTATGTTATTATAATTTCTAATTCCTATCGGAACCATCTGCATTAGTCCAATGATCTTGTTTTCTCTCTAATTGTACACATGTAACTGTTGTCTCGATCATCACCCGTGAAAGGTTAAGCAGAGATGGACGTTACAGATGGACGTTTGCCCAGGAGATTTCTACTTTCGCTTGCCTGTTTTTGTCGGTTTACTTCTTGTGAGACTGGTGTTGGCTATATCAGTGGTTCTTGGAAGTGCAATCGTTCGTGTTTTTGGTGTTGTTCTTGTTTTATTTTTAATACAAGTTTCTTTCAATCTGCCGTTGCCATAAGATGTTCATCGGTCAGACTTGCGTGTGAGTATTTCCGTCTGTGGTGGAGTCAAATCCCATGCTTTGAGAAGGTCCAGAATACGTGTACTGAAAGAAAGAAAAAATGCGAGAATGGTTATTGATTGCTAGTACAAGTCACAAAAACCCACCTACTTCAGATGGTGAAGTCGAGGAACGATGCTTGATCAGCGCCTCAGAAAATCCTATTACATTGATAAGTAAGCATTTTTTATTATTATTATTTGGAAGACTTCCATGCAGTAATCTTACGGAAAAACCGGTTACTGTTATCCAGAATGTCAGCAAGGCTAATTAGATAAAACATTATATAATAGTCGCTGCAATAATGACCACATCGACGAATGGTGAGTACACAGAAAGCAATCAGTGTATGTACTCTGCACAAAACATTCCTCTAAAGACTTGTCCCTTGATAATGCAATTAATTTTGGCATAACCGAAATCAGAAATATATTACGATATATTCGTCACTGATGTCCCAACCTAGAAAGACAGGAAACCAATTTCGTCTCTCTTACAGCCTTGACCGGTTAATTTGGCTCGCTCATTTACTCTCAGTGTTTTATGCATATTCTGACACGAAGGCTTGAAACCGAGTAAATTATTTTGATTTTATTAACTATTTATTAACGAATCTGATGACGATATTTTTGAAATCTAAAATTATAGCAAGAAAATTAGGCTAAAACTACAAAGTCGTCTTTTTTTATTAATATTTCTATTTTTTAACTAATGTTTTAATGACTTTTGATAATTGTTCGATATTTTTTGATAATACCATAGGAAACTTGAATTATCCTATTTAGTAAGTGAGAGTAAAATCCATTTTTGTGAGATTGATGATAAGTAAATAAACAATACATTTGCACGCAGAGCGGAAACATTGCATATGCAGGTATTTCTGATGAAGTAGACTTCGCATATTATTTAATGATAAATTAAAATTTCTTTGGTTTGTTCAATTTTAAAAATCGCCGGAGCAGAAACAATATTCATAATTTTAACAAAATTAAAAACTTTGTCTTCTTTACGGCAAAAATACTGGCAAAATTCAACCTATAAAAACCAGATTTATACATTTTCCATTTCATTGAAATCGAGAATGCTTTCCTGGGAGGTATGTTATGTGTTCGGAAGATGGGCGATAAAGTGGAATCGCTGAAGCAAATAATGCATTCAACAAATCTTGAGTCGTTCTGCTCTGGCTTATAATTAAGCGAATCCTGATCTTAGAATGAACAAAGAACAGCTGTCCTTAGGGAGGGGGGCTCTATCTAAAAACAACTCTGGATCGATTCGGTTTGGCATACCTCCATGGCATGGATTAAAGTAACTCCTGTTCACCAGCCGCCCACGTGAGTTATTTCCGTGTATTCCTGTTTCTTCCAACATGCAAAAATAAAGAAAGTTCTAGCAGGAATTTTTGATAGATTCGTTCCCAAATACCGCAGAAGTATTATGAAAGCCAACAACACGAGAACCCTTACTTCTTATTTAATCTTGGATCCTGATTGTAATCCAGAATTTTCGATTTCTGAATCGGGATTGGCCAGTAATTATGATGGTTTTAAAAACCATTTGCTGTATGACTTATTTAATTTACTCGACACAATCTATTCCTATATTTAAAAACTATCATCAAGAACGAAGAGAAAGCTATTAAATGCCATCTAAGGATTTTTTTTTTCAAAGCCACCATTAGAAATAATATAAAGATGAAGTCTCGAGATTCAGAGACTTTCGAAGAAGCTCTTTAATAAACACACTTGTGCTCCTTGTAATATCGAATCAGCCATATTCAGTCATATATGTTTTTCTGATTATCTCTCTTGGTTGATAACAAATATTCACGTCATCTTGGATTAAAGACGTTTAGCATGACAAACATGCATCACATGAATAAAATAAAGGACAAAAAATGTCAGGGATGATAATAAATGCGTCTTGATCTTCAGCATCACCGTTAGACGTTTTTTTTGTTTTTTTTTAAAGATCTGCAATGATAAAATATTGATTGGCGTTTCGACTCTTTGGAACCACGAAGCGGTAAAGTCGTCATGGTGACAGCTTCCTGGTGTTTATTTACATTGGCATAGACCAGTGAAGTTGGAGAACGCTGTATCAGCATCAAGATTCTAGATGGTTTCGGAAAACTTTTTTTATGCATATTCTACTCAACAAAATCGTCGGGCGTCAGGTCGTCATCTTATCGATTTAATAGGTCACCTCCAAAACTTTCGTTTTCATTACAATAAGGAAAACTGCATAGCAATTGGGTGTATTGTTTTTGTTGCAGCTGTTGTTTTAACTTTTAAAAAGTAAATTTAAATACAAAAAAAAAACAAATTTCGGCGTGAAATAATGCAAAATAAATATTTTCACATTTCTCAGTAATTTATCCATACTACAGCAGCGTCCAAGAGTTTTCAGAGCAGGTCTTTTTGTTTATACCACAACTACACTACCACCTGCATGCAATCGATTTGCTTCCCATGTATCTCTCAGGACTTCCTCTAAAAACAAAGGGTAGGTTTATTGAAGTTTATCGCTATCAATTTATAGCCGGATCTTTACCAAAAGAATGATTATGTTAAAAATAGATGATGCAGTACTAGGTTGATGCCTGTACGCTGAAAATTCATTTTGCATTGTGACTTTATATTTTATTTAAAAACAAGTGTATGCCATAATTTTGGGCACCACTGTATGCTATTGCTGAGTATAATGTTTGCACACAGAGAGGCCGAAGTGATAAGTTTCATTTCCTGGCTTTAGTAGGACTCCTATGCAGGCAAAGCCGACTGAGAAGAAACAAAGGGACCGAGAAAGAGAAAACGGAACGGTCTGGAAGTGACGTAATTCTTTCTTTTGTACCTTTCGGCGTCACGTCGAACTGAGTTTATCTCTAAAGAAAAAGAAAAAGAAATACACGTGTGAATATTGCATACTCTTGGCAGCTCGGATCTAAGCAAATGATAGCATCTTGAAGAACCACTGCTCTGACTGTCATGGTCTAAGAACGTCTCACAAGCAGTGAGCCAAAGGGGAAAGGTGTTGGCTATCAGCTTCAGTTACCAATCATGTTACCTGGGCACTTGAGCGATGCCAAGCAAACCAACAGTTACCCGCCGAATCATTACCATATGTACCCTAAACATTCTTCATTTTTAGACGTGAGATGAAACCCATGCCAGGGCCAAAATGACCTTGGTTCGGGCTGGGATTCGAATTCAGTTTCACAACCATAGCAGTTCTGTATATACCCTACCTACAGATCACCGCCAGGACATAACACCTTAAAATAAATTGGTCAAGGGAAGCTACAGCTGTTCAAAAATATGGACACCTATCTAACCAAAGTTTCCATATTTATTAACTGCTATTTTATTAAAGATAAGCTATAATAAGCACTGCATAGTTTGAGTATTACTCAATTATTAAAAAACTCATTTAAGACAAAAGTAAATCTATTGTATAAAAGAAAAAAAAAACAGTACTAACTTTTTTCCATGCTCAGGAGATTCATCATTTCTTTTTAACATAAGGGTAACGAGTTTCTCTGAAAAGAAGCTTCGTTAGTTATCATTAAAGATGTAAGTTTGTTTTTTTTAACTCGCAAGTGATGTTCAAGTTATAAAGACCCAATTTGTATTTCATCTATCCACTTCTTTATGAAGTTCCTGTTATTACTTGTGCAGTGGATTATTTTCCTCCGCCTATCTAATAGATTTGCTGCAATAATTATTAATACAAAACGCAATAATGTTACATCTTTAATTAAATGCAAGCAGCAGAAACGATCAGCTTATATAGAGGCGGTTACGGATCTTAATAACTAAAATGTTTCTCCGAACTAGCAAAATCAGAAGGTGAGAAGTCCAATAAGTTGAGTAGATAATAAGATATTAACCAAGTCCTTAGCAAACAAAACAAAAAAATGTTCCCAGGGCGGCGGACTTTCCAATTTCTGAAAATTGGAAGTAAGAATCGCATCTTTGAAATCAATTTGGCCGCTGAATTTCATCAGAAAGATCAAACGATGAAACATCTCCTTCCATCTTGCTTAACCGGATAGCGGTGCGGGGAAACGGCCATTCCGGTTTATGACTACGAATGTTTTTCGTAGCCCGAGACTCGGATTTCTTCCGACATCGAAGACAAACGCACGCAGGGCATCTGCTTTCCGGCCATGGATTCCCCGTTTTGTGCATTGCACCGAGACGACATGAAAGGATTTGTCGAACAGCCGCCAACGGAATATTATCCGCGTGTACTCTCCCGTTCAAAGCCTGGTTTTTTTTTTTTGTTTTCTTTCCCCTGTAGTTGCTGACTTATTTGCAAGGAAGTATGTTCGTCGTTCGCTAATTGATGGGGTTCTCTCTTCTCGGGTTCTTGTAGAGAAGATTTTCCTGCTTGTTTCTGTTTTGGTTTTGGTCAGTTAAGAAGTCGATTATTATGTTCACCTTTAAAACGTTGAAAGCTTTTTCTGTCGGCCACTTCCGAACAAGAGCCGAGTGCGCCGTGCTGCGAAATGAGCGCCCGCAGGGGCTATGATCAGCTTGATAGCTGAATAATTCGGTCGGCCACGCTCTGTATTAACGGAACGTGTTCAGCTATTTCGGTTCCCGCTCTCTCAAATAATATGGAACCATGTCAATTGACTGGGTTTTCCGGTTTCTTCAACAAGAGAGGAAAGCAGGTTTTCCATTTAACTTTCACAATGAAGCTATAGCCCGAGGAAATTATCTTGAACGGTTTCTCCTGCCAGGTAAACAACTCGTGACCAACTGCATGAAACAACGACGACAACTAACGAATTTAAGTTCACCTGATTTTGCTTAATCTTTCGGAAATAAGTAAATGATCGTCGCGAAGATCCGGTGGTAGATTTCCGGGCTGCTACGGTCTGAGACCGAGAGTTCGAATCCCTGAACCGGCTTGGTTTGGCGTACGTACCTGTCTGGCATGGTTTCTTTTCTCTCTCTGTCAACAGCCGATCACGTGATCTTCCTCCAGCCCCTTTGGTTTCCCCTCTCATCTAAAGATAGAGAGTTCTACAAATGATTTCCTTTATCACTCCTTACTGCGTACCTACACGGGTCTGTGGTGTACCCGGTCTGCACTGATGTCCCGAAAGACCCTCAGGGTCACCGCTCGAGGAGTCCACCAACGGTCGAAAAATAAATAATTCTTATTTTTGGAAAGGCTATAGTATTAAGTGAAACTGAAACATTAATGCACAAAGCATCAAAATTTAGTGCAGATGCGATTCATATCTGAAACTTGCTGAGAAAATCGCAGAACTTACGCAACCCCAAAGTCAGTGTTTATGATATATTGCATTGCAATATATACTTGTATTGTATTCCTCGTAAGTTTACTATATTTTAATTTCTAGAATTAAAACTATCACCAATGCAATATCTTTTAGTGATGATATTTCGTTTCTTTTTCATAATTTTAATTCATGATTTTGCTGTTGTGTTTTTAAATCCATTACTAGAGTAACTTTTGTCTGGGAAGTTTTTTATTTCTCATAGAAATGTTAAAGAGAAATTGGAGTAAAATTAACAGACCACATACGTTCTACTACCACGACAACAACAACAACAACAACAACAACAACAACAACAACAATAATAATAATAATAATAATAATAATAATAATAATAATAATAATAATAATAATAATATAATAATAATAATAAATAATAATAATAATAATAATAATAATAATAATAATAATAATAATAATTTATTACTTGCAAAGAAACTTTATGCACACTTTTTCCCATTTCATTAAATGTCAAATTCCTTGAAAATTTTTAATTCACATGAAATATTGTTTAAAAGTTTTTATTTGAAATTCCATAAAGTATACTTTAGATACAATAATTATAATTAGTTAAATAGCCAGAAAATGGTTGTTGATTGCCTAATGACAGACAAATGGTAATCAAAACTCTCTGAGTTTGCTAATTCTCCTTGACATTAATGTCACGGCCATTTATCACTTTGCTTCATTTAATCAAGTACGTCAATTATAAATTACTCTTTGTAAAGAAATACTCAAATTAAAACCATGCATTCGTGTTCATACGCTTGCATAAAAACTGTTTGATAAGGCAATTACAGGTAAAGCATAATGTATACTAAATAAACGTTGAAAAGCTACAGTTTTTAACGACAGAATTTTAAATAAAAACTAACATTTGGTTTCATAAGATCACAACTGCGCTAACATTTGCCTACCCACTGCTAAGGGAGTTACTAAAGTCTTTCAAACTAAATACCATCACCATAATAGAATCCGGCCCGGTTTCATTGTACTGAACCTAGTATTAATTAATACGCCCTAAAGTAAAGTTTAAACGATGGATTCATGTATACGCAACCATACATATTACTACGTTAAACATTTTTTTTAACTTAAAAATCACAAAAATACGATATTATCAATTTTTCCATTTCTGTTAAAAAATGTCTCTTTGAAGCTCATCATTTTAACTGTTCAGTGGGCTGCAGCACAAGTACATTTTATCACCAAACTGACATAGGGTTCTGCATTCTAAATAAAAATAGGCTGATTCAGTTTACACTAACGTTCGAAAGCCTAGGTTCACTACAGTAATTTCAATAATCTTAGTGGATATAATATTGCATTAAGTATCATAAATATGATTGCAACAATTTAAATGTACTTTAAATAACGTGTAAATGTTTAATAATCAAATATTATTTTTATTACGATTTGGATCGCCTTCTTTTGCCACATTTACTGCTTGACAGATTCTTAGAAGTCTGCCAATTAATTTCGATTCCAAGTATTTTGCAAGAAGAACTGCCGAAACCTCTGAGCTAAAGATGGCTCTTCTGTCTATTTCATCCCACCAAGATTTTTTCGATAGAATTTAAGTGTACGGTTGTGGCGGCCATTCCATGATAATGAGAACACCCCTCCCTCCAGTCCTGCTGAAATAGATTAGAAATAGTTTAGGTCATTGTCTTACCGTAAAATAAATTTTTTGAGCAACCAAACGCAAACTAATGGAATATATTGCGATCCTTATGCTTGTTTAGGTTATCCTCAACCTTTAGAAATCCAGCGACTGCGTCGTAGGCAAACAAACTAATACCATTAAGTTGCCTTCTCTACAATTAACAGTAACCCGCATTGCAACCTTTTAGCAGGCAGTCACCATATCTGCGACGGACCTACACTGTACAGTTCTTCCCAGATATTTCTAATTTGGATTCCTCAGTCCAGAGCACCTGTTTCCATTCATCATTTGCCAAATTTTTGCGACTGTCCCAAGCAGGTCTTTTTTCCTTGTTTTGATACTTTAACAGATGCTTACGTCCTGCTTGTCTTCCAATTAATGAAGCTGCTTTCAGCCCACACCCTAATAACAATAGAAGCAGATATGGTATTATTTCCTGTTGGGTTCCAGGCAGCAGTTATCTATGAACTGGAAAAGTGTCTGTCACGGAGACTCGTGACATTAATGTAGTAGTCCTTTTTTTTGTATAAATGATTATATGTCTATAAGCAACTCCATTCAGTGACACAATTTTCATGCAATTCCTCTCAAGGATATTCCTTCACTCCTCCGGATAACGACAGCTCTTAAATGCCTATCCAAATGATAGTCATTTTGTCTTTGTCATCACCACTCTTTCATAAGTAATTAATTTCAGACTTGCATTATTACCTTCACTTCTCTTTAAATCAATCACGGAAACTTCTTGATACATTATTTCATTTCTTTGGTTGCAAACTATCGCGCGTTTTCCGGGTGATTTTATCCGAGGGACCCCGCAGGGAAAGGTGCGATCGCCGACCTTAATTTTCATAAAATTATTTTTAAGATGCTGGGTGGGTGCGAAAACGTTAAAAGGAACAAAGTATCAGAGCCAACGTAGACAGTATTCCTTCGTTCCGTGGGTGTAAAATAAATCAGCTGGCCAACCAGGACGCTAAAAACACTTCTGGCTGAACATTTTCATGTAATGAATGCTGCGATACGGAAGCATCCGATGCCAGCCGCTAAACAGGGCAAATTAGAACGAGGATCAGCCATCTCGCACCACTTAGCTAGAACGGGTCATCGTGACATTCGTTTTACTGAAGAAAAAGCACTGGATATATATCTATAGTAGCTGGAGGCGATCGAGATGGAGATCACTGACAGGGTTCTGATGAACAAAATAGATCGCTTAACCCTCGAAGTACCACATCATTTTACATAAACCGACCGCCACTGGGGTCAGCCGAATTTTCTTTAAAAAGACAAATAATTTTTTTTGATAAATGGCGTCAGATGATTGATAAAATAAAAATTTATTTTATATATAAATAAGGCATTTATTATTTTCCGGTGAACATCAAAGTTTCTACAATTACTTCTAACCATCAGTTATTATTTCGTGCATGGTTTTAGTAAGTGGAGATTGCAAACATATCTCACGACGACAACACTTCGAACTTGTGCTGCTGAGCATCATCCTCTAGCAGGAAGCATGGAACACGACGCCCACTTCTCGCAGCGCTAACTTTAATTAACTCTTTTGCAATAAGAAAAATCCATCGCATATGATTTTCTTCCTCGTTTCTAATCCTTTGTCAAAAATGAAAACATATTTGTTTTTGCAACTCATATCGATTATTCTGTGACAAACGGCTACTGATCGTTTTGCATGGCCTTTTCCGTAGAGTAGGTGGGAACTGTCCGGTCTACTGCATCTATGCCAGTATCCCTTGTATTGTGACTTAGGATGATTCGCCGCCTTTTCACTCTCTTTAGAGTGGTCAATTTCCGGTTTTGAATGCGCACTGCTTAGCAAGAGAATATCTTTCATCACGTAATGGTTTTCGTTGCTGATGAAAATATTTTCACGGAATATTTCATCACTATTTTCATATCAGCCACAAGATCATTAACCACTTTTTTGTCCTGGTAATTTGTTGCCTTCTCTACCACAATAAATCTGGATATCCCATATATGATAGGCTTTACTTTTACACAGTCTATATTTTTATTGGTACCTTCCGGGTTTTGATGGAATGTGCTGCTGTAAGGAGCAACGCCTGCGGAAGTGTACGACCTGTTCATCTGTCGTCACCCAAACAGAAATAACCTAACATTCTTCCAACCTCGGGACCAATATTTAGAAAATTTCACGTATTGGAGCCAATTCATCTGTTCCTTTAATCTTTCGACAAATCCCTGCATCACTAAAACGAATTACACATGACAGCCTCTTGAAACCACTTCTAGACGTTGATTCTGAAAATATTGGACGACCATCAGTTCATTCATTTTTGTACCTTCACGGAAAAGCTTCCAAAATCTACGCAGTGATGGAGGAAAGATGTTCTACAGCCTTTCGCTTGACATTTCCTTGGTTGCATTATTTGCTTTCTGCTTAACGTTTTGGGAAAAATCAAATAAATTTATTCTTCCTTCGCTTAAACAATCCCATGTTAATTATGCTTTCTGATTGAAGACCGTTTTTGATGACTTGCTGCTCCTTTTCCGGGAGTGTTTGCCAACACGTACTCCAGATTGTAATCGTAAGAATGTTTAGACCAGTCCAGAAAGACGAACCAGCTTCCGCCACCCTAAACGCAATTCAGCTCACTTCTCGTTTGGAGTAAATTTGAGAAATTTTACAGTGCCAAACTCCAAACTTTCTCGAAAGCTGAGCTTGATTACTACATTTAACACCCAAGGAAGTGCTAATTTCATATTTTTGGTCATCAGTAAAATCCTTTCATTTTCCTTTTTTAGACATTTCCCATTTGTCTTTCTAAGTACACTAGCTCTGTACACAGTTGGAGCATGACACGATAAAGCCGTATTCAACAGCTTTCATGAGAGTTATCAGTGATGCGATGCTAATAAGACGACAGTCACATGACTACCACGTGATGGTTGTCTTGAAACACGTAAACTTATTATTAAAGGCAATTAGAAAGTGTAACCAAAAGTCAAGAATCCAATTTCTATACCCGAGAAATGAAGAATAACGTCTCTTCATTTTACACAAACTTTTCCTGCTTGAGACCTCAAAACTTTCTCATATTAAGTGGATGTTCATTAATTATTTACATGTAAAGTATAGAACTTTTGACCGGACAAGCAGCTTTAGTTCATATTTTGCTTCATATTATGCAGATTCAAAATTAATAGGCAATTGTTTTATCTATAAATTTCGGTTACGACTGATCCCAAACTATCAGATTCCTTTCCAGATGATTCTATGATCTATAAATTCTCATTTATTTTCATACAGTACCAAATAAAAGTGAATATTTAACCATAAAATTTATTTGATTAACTACTTCAATGAATACTGTGTTTATAAAATAATTCTGATTCTAGTTATATGTACAAATCACATAAAAAAAGTAAAACAAATTACTGTGGTTGATCCAATCGCAATGACGAAGTGAGCCGCCGTCGGAAAAGAATTCGACACCTCTGGTCATTGTTCTTCATTTATGGCGTCTGTAATAGTTCATCGAAACTGAACGCATTCTGCTGAGCACCACTTATAAATGGTGGTACAGTTGTCCCCGGTATTCGCGGGGGATACGCTCCTAGAGCACCCGCGAATAGTGAAAAACCGCGAATATTGGACGCGGTTCATAAAAATGCCTATAAACGTCAAAATATAACGTGAAATATAATTTAAAAATATAAGTAAATATATAATAATAATTTAATAAAAAATACAACACTCAGCGAAACACTCTAGATAGCTACACACGGTAAACTGGGATGATGCGGGGCTGCTGGGCTGCATCTGTCTGAGACAGCGCCTCGTGGGCAGCAGCCAATCAGCAGCAAGGAGAAATGAATAACGCTCTCGGATTGGCTACTTTCAAACCTCCAGCCAATAGCGTTTATTTTATATCGATATTTTGCTGAATTTACGTTAAAATTAGTAAATTATATTGTTATCAATAATTTAGCATTAAAAAGCCTGAAAAAATATATATCGCCACGAAAAATGCCATTAAAAAATCGCGGAAGATATTTGCGATTCCGCGAATATGCGGGGGTTTCCACGAACAATTATTAGTCAGGTTATAAGGAAAATTCCGCGAATAACCGTGGCCGCGAATAACCGTGGCCGCGATTACGCGGGGGGTCGACTGTACTACTTAATCCGTGTGGGAATCCATGATGTATCTAAATAGGTATTTCTCAAAGCTTTCGCATTCACTTCCTCGGTCTAAAATTTCTTCGCTCATTTCTTTTATGATATGTGCTTCAAATGGGTAAAGCTCTTTTACCAACAAAGCTACTGAAAACGCATTGTGTGTATATATATATACTACAATACAAAAGTCCTAGTAAGCTTTGCAAATACATTAATGCTTGTTTTATTTCCTTTTAGAATTATAACTGAATGAAAATGAAAAACGATGTCAATTGTTAATAAACATAAATAATATTTTTCGATGAACAGTGTAAAAGTGAACGCGAAATAAGTAGAATAACCGAAATTTCAAGATGTATCATTTAAGAAATTTAAAGGCATTAATCCAGGTTGTGATAGGAAAAAGAGTGGATGACCAAGGAATCTATCTAAAAAAAAGATGAAAAGTACCTGAAGATACCTTCTCTGAGCGATAGAAGAAAAAACTCAGAAAGTAGCGAAAGCAAGATTTAGCAGAATGCTCAGTGGTTCAGACTCATTATTCTAGAGTACGAAGTCCTATTGGACCAAATGAACAAGGGACGAGTGGAAGTCAGGAAACCATTTTCTTGTGTAAAATGAATAAGGCTAAGCGACTAAAATATGTATCCAAAACCAAAACTGGACTCAAGAACAATAGAACAAAGTCCTTTGTTCAGATGAATCAAAGTTTGAAATTTCTGGGTCTAAGAGAAGGCAGGGTGTAAGGTGTAGAATTGGAGAAAGACTTAGAGTTATTGTGTTTGCAGCCTTTAGTAAATCGTGGTGGAATGATGGGGATTTGTTTAGAATAAAAAAGAAGTATGAATGCATCCAGACAAGGCTGTTTCTTATTCACCAAGCTATTCCTTCAGTATTCCACTGTTTTTACATTTCAACGTGACAACATTTCAAAACAGGCTGCTGATGTTGTCAACTCATAATTACACGCAAAAGGGAGAATGGTTGCTAGATTTACTACATTTGCCTCTACATATCTCTGAACTTCATAATATCGAACATGTTTGGGACTACTTCGACAAAGCAAAAAAATATGAACAACAGCAAAAAGCCAAAGATAAACTCTGGTTTAGGAGCATGGAACAACATTTCAGCTGTTATTATTTCAAAATTATCAGATTTTTTCAAAATGTGTTAGGCACTCGTGAAAGAAAAGGATGCGCAAGCTAAATATTAGTATAGTGGTCTTTATTTCATCATTTTCACCTTATCTACTGTAGAATAATATTCCTGTATTAAATTGTCTTATTAGTTTGTACTATTCCTTTCTATAAATGAAGTTATGAATATAAATGTAAATATTCTAAAACCTTTGAACAGTACTGCATATTTCCGCTTTCTTCGCGTCTACGCAAATTTTTACGCTTAGCAAAAGCGCCCCTTTACTACTTCACAGTACTTCAAAAGACAACTGCATGAGCCTGATTTGCTAAGTCCTTAGGTTTCTAAAATCTCAGGTTTGAATGTTATCGCTGTCGCTGAACGTGTAAGCTATCCACACTAATGTGAATACGCGAAAAACATCGCGATAAAGCAAGATTCTGACTAAAAATAAATACATAAAATAAACTGACCCTGGACGGCCAATAGTTATCGCTCTGTTATAAAGCAACGGTTCCAAACAATGGGGGCGGCCATAGGAAAAAGACTGTCTTATTACATGGTGAATGCTGCCTTCAGTAATCAGTGCCATGCAAATATAACGTAAAGATCCCTTTTTACTCTGAAGACCAGTAAAATCGGCTAAACTCTTCGTCTGATGTCAAGTCCTTGCTTTCGCACTTGATTTTCTTGTATTTAGTTTAGTGAGAAAATCCACCTGGAAAATTACATACTGTAGATACCGTTGGTAACGAAAGGATGGCCCGTTGTTGGACAGTGTTATCCCTACAATACCCAGTACAGGAAACATCATGCTATTTGGCAACTTTTAAACAGCATCCTCTGTTCACAAAAGAAGATGGCAGCCGCTACTTGATTTTACGCATACGATACGCAACAAGAACGACTGTATTGAAATCCAGTTGCCTATATGTATAATCTAATTGCTTTGATAGCTACGTATCTATTTACTGTGATCGTAGCTAAATCATTTTTTCGAAAGACCATTACCTTCTAAAACATGGCTTACAACCGCATATACTTTCATTCAGATTAGTGGAAAGGATTCTCTTTGGTCAGCCACTTGTGCAAAACGTCAGCTCCGCTCCTTGGATTACTTCATGGACAGGCATATCCACCAGCAGTAATACGTATACAAGGGGTTAGTCAGTAGAAATGGTCTTGCATATGTCGGCAGTTAACGAGATCCATTTATGATAAACTTGATTATTCAACTCAAGATGTGTGTTCATAACTTTAGTCGTATGGTTGCCATAGTAACCTTGCAGGTTTATTGAATATGCGAAAACACTAGTAGATTTTCCGTAACTATTCATCAGAACTAAATATTTCGTGTTTTCACAATTTGAGGGCAGCATTCCTTTGAATGTAGTATCAGGAAGTTCAATTTCTTATCTGTTTTACTTTCAGGAATTTCCTTAATTTTCTTTTAAAATTGCGAATTATAAAGTTTGCTCTTCAACAAAACACAAAAAAATGCAAACAAACGCAGAAGACAAAATTTCTCCATTATATTTGACAGACTATAGCGAGACAGCATTAGAGCTGCCAGAAAATGATAAATACCATTAGATGCCACATTCATGTAAATGCGCTAGGAGACAGGCAAACATAGCAACGTTGAGTCCATATCTCCTCCACTTATCTATCAAGCAGACATTCAGAAGATGAGGATATCCGTTTTTGACATCGAACCAATCTAAGTTGATTTAGCGACTCCTTACTTCAAAAGAACAGGAAAAATAGTTTGTAGAAATACCGAGTGATCGTTTTAGTTGATGATGACTCTACTCCAAGAAGATTCTTTCATTTCCCCTTCAGACACCTTAAATTTTTAGAAAGTTTTGTCTCTGCAAAACATTTAAAATTAACCAAATATTAAACAAAAATAATGGTTATTGGCATATTTATCGATTTACATAATGTAGTCATCCTATTTATTATTTAAATTCTTAACATAATTAATCATTCGTTATCATTTAGATATTATTAAATATAAAAAGCCTCTAGTTTATAAAGGATACAATTAATAACAATATTGCTCATCTTTAAAACACGTTTATTGCTGACAATAAATGCTCCCGGTTTTCTCTTTGTCTTTCAGGATCAAATATTCATTTATTATGAGAAAAGCTCTGAGATAAAAGAAACTGCTTAACGCTCTAAGAAATTTTCTAAAGGGATCTGCTGAAATAAAAGTAATCTTTTTTATCTGTATTGATAATTTAATATTTACACTGTCAAAAATAATCTTTTGTTGAAAATAAATGTTTAAAATAACTTTGTTAAATACCATCAATTTTCAGAACGCAATTTGTTGCTGGATAACTGAAAGGTCGGTATTAGTTGTAGAAAGGTAATGACGGATAGAGGGAGTTACAGACTAAGATAAGCCGGAAAAGGGGTATCCAGTCTTGTGCAATATTTTTCACTTGAACGAATAAACGGTTAATCTGGTTACTGAGATAAAGCAACCATGAGAAATAACAGTTTAGCTTTATGTTTGATGAAGCTGCAAGAGGCTGAAAGATGCGAGGTCATTAATGTATAATTATCTACAGATACAAAATGATTGTCTATACAGGAAAGGAACTATTATGGTGATGCATATCACATAAGTACTATATAAAATGGCATAAGTCAGTGAAGGTGAGATATACAGTTACGTCGGTAGTGATATGTTACAGTGTCCGCGTACAGGGAATCTGAGCATGTCAAGGACGAAACACTTATGGGTCGGACGAACCCAAACGTACGTCTAAATCATGGAGCTTATACCAAATACGACAGTGGAAATTTCTTATTTAATTCTAATAATCGTATACACAAAGTAATACGTGCATAGATTGCCATCTGATGAAAGACTAATCAGATATATTTATAGGCTAAATGAGAACACTGACAAGTCCAGAGCTATTTCCGAAAATTATCAACTTCAGAATTTAATTCCAGAGCCGTCCGATATGATAATAAGCGATTGGCTCTTTTCTTTTCGCTTGCCCGTCTCTACAAAGGAGGCTGCACTGGCGAGGGAATTTAATGCCATGTCTGTCGGCCGCCTAGGAACGTCATCCTGTTCCCTGAGGGCCTGGAACTACCGAGATCGGCAGGGAAATTCTCAATTGAATTTTTTTCCAAATAAATTAGAAAAGTGAAATAAATAGGTTTTTTTTATCGATTGTATGTTTTGGCGATAAATACCACATTTGGCCTAAAAAATTCGCCGCTAGCCCTTCACCCAAATCGTAGGCGATGAATTCATTGACTGGACCAAAAATTCTCCACGCGGATTTATTAATAAAAGGCATGTCAGCCATAGGATGACGCCAAATCAAATCATGGGGATTAAGTAATTTCTCCATTTAAATGGCAGCTTTTCCTTGTTTATAAAAGTGCGTTGTTATATTTAGCTATTCACATAAATTAGTATATCTTACAAAATATCCATGTATCTCAAGCGGGATCACATGTAACATGTGGGACACATAGTTGGGCAGGTAACCAAAGGGCAGTATCGGGAGGTCGGAAACTGCATTCTTACGCCGTTTATGCGAGTCGCGTTGCAGTCCAGAAAGTTTAGAGTCAACCAAAAAAATGAAAAGTACGTCCACACACGTCTCGTGGATCTGCGGCCGGTAGAAGACCGAACGTCATTGTTGCGGGAAAAAAAATTCATCCAGAAGTTCTTCACCAGGTGTGGCCCCGACAAGATGTCCCTCACCGTTTCAGCACAGTTCCGTTGTGATTCGCTCGCCGACGGACGTCGCCCATGCAAGAAAGAGTAGCTCGTTAGAATTCTCTCCTCTTCGCCGGGAATAGATTTCTTTGAAAGTCTGATCAGAAGATGGGTTATGGAAGAACAGTTGAGCGCTGATAGCGTGTACTCTTCTTTGATACGCGTTGGTTTGCCGGAAGGGGTCGGACCCTGGGGGTTTTGGAAGATCCAACAAAGACCCTCCTCAGCGCGAATCCCTTTAGCCCAAGTGTGGAGGCGGGAGGAAGTGCCATGCTGTGGGTTGCAATCTGCCACGATGAAACTGATGTTTGTGGGAGGACGACTAAATTTTTTCCGATAACTTTGCCATTTTAAAGAAATCTATCCTATAATTTTACCAACAAGGCGTTTTCTTAGACTAGATGTACAAATTCTTCGGGAGAATGGCGTTCGAATCCACACCGCTCGTGCGAACACAGTTTGATAAAGAGCGTTGTCAGTGCCACACATCCCCAAGGTGAACTCAGTCAAGGACGTTTGGTGGCATCTAGATCCTCAGGTGAGAACAAATTAGTTCATGTCCTGCGATAAACGGCAGCTCTCGCACGGTCATGGAGCAGACCTTGATGCAAAAATAGTACTGATTTATTGCCAAACAGCGTAGAAGCATTTTCTGTAGTAAAAGATGCAAAAATTTCACTCTTTTTGTTTATTTTTTTTATTTGCTCCTTTCTTCAATATCTAAAATATTCTTATCGGAACAGATGGCTAAATCAGTGTACCGGCCAGGTCTGCCTGAGAGCTTGGAACCGACCAGGTCTGCCTGAGAGCTTGGAACCGACAGAGTCCGACAGCTTGGTGTACCGGCCAGGTCTGGCTGAGAGCTTGGAACCGACGGAGTCCGACAGCTTGGTGTACCTGTCTGATCTGGCTGAGAGCTTGAGTTCAAGTCTCCTTTGGGGACCGACTAGGTTCGGCAAACCTCTCTTCTCCCGTCTCCTTTCGCTCTTTTTACCAGTTATCATCGTACCTCCCCCCAGCTAAATATTCTATTTCCTGGTAAGGGCGGAAGTTTCACCCACATCGAGATACTAGAATGGCAACGCTTCTTCCCGGCCTTCGAAGTTTCTATTCTTACATCATTCTCAATTCCATCAGCCTTTAACGGATAAATGGGATCTTAAATTGTTCATATAAAAGTCATGAAAGAATGCGAGGCAGTTTTAAACAGAAATAAAATGTGCTCTTTGTTATAGATTTGATAAAACGGAATGTCTAAACGAAAGAAGGGAAGTGATGGAACGACCGAGGCTGTAATATGTACGCCATAAAGCTACAGAAATAATGACTGTATTTATAATATGGATATAGCCGTGTCTGTTGAAGTGAAAAATGTAATTAAAATACCAGAATAGTTCAAGATTGCTTATTTTACCTACTATTTTCCTCTGCCACGCAGAATTTCTAGAGGTAATTAGGCGTCGTCACACAAACAAAAAATTACCCTGACAGCTGGGTTATGGTTATGTGCGTTAATCTGTAACCGATTGCCGCAGTACTTCCGTTTGGATTAGCACTATGATTTAAATGGCTGAGTTGTGCATGCACACGCGTACAAAAACCAGTGCCCCCAACCCTGAATTACCACGACCAAAAACTAACAATTTAGCTTATAGAAATGTTCGGAGACGGTTCCGATATTTTCCATCATCTTATTAATGATAAATGAAGTAAATGCAGAACCCACGTTTCGAGAGTCCTTCCCTCTACCATTATCAGGATTTTCGTTTTTCGCCCTTGTTTGGAGTGCAGTGATGCAAATACTTTAGGTGTTCTCGCACTGCGCGATTTCGCATTTCTGTATCCTGAAAGCATCGCGTTCTAGCCTCGAACCCGCGACCTGCTGTTTCCCAAATCTTCTCTTATATTTGACGTAGATGACTACTGCTTCAGTGGATTCGCATACACCGATAAGGTACTCTTCAGTGCTATAAACCGACGATGATGACGGGAAAGGATGTGAAATGTAGGCTCATTAATTACTTCGTTTTCTAACTAATAAACTAATGGGGGAAATTCCCAAACTAATTTCCAACTTACCTTAAATTCCTGACTTCATTTTTTAAAAATTTTAATAACTTAACCATTCGTCTGTACAAGGTGAAACAGATAAATCTACAGGTGTACGTCATATAAAATACTTCAACGTAGAAGATAAATAAGTTCTAGTTAAAAGTTGACTTTTAATCGATGTTCTCGATAATAAAATAAATACGTTCCGGTAGCTTAAAACAATGTTATTTATTTTGCTGTTATATATTAGGATTATTGCTGTACAATTTAAAATTACTTATTTAAAGAAAATACGACAAACCCTAAATGTCTTTTTATTTAGTTTCAGTTGCTATAAAGACACAGAACTCATCTCGGCCTGTGGAATCTTTACCCGAGAGGTTTAAACATACGTAAGTTATTTATTCTTAGCACCACCATAATATACTGCAGTTTCACAATTCCTGCATTTTTAAATCAGTTCATTGCCGAGTGCCATAGAAACAACATATTTAACTGAAAGACCATGAAATATGTTTATATTCTATGGAAATACAATATTTTAGTTTTTTAAAGACAAACAGAAAAATACATACAGTTGTTGTCCTGAATTGGTTAACAGCAGGGTGGAGAAAGTCTAGTTTAATTGTGTCGCAGAAATGCTGTTTAAGTATCCATACTGTGCTCGAAATTTATCTTTGTCAAGCAAGAAAAAACAGAACTGAGCTTAATTTTTCAACTTGTTCCCCAATTCTATGGATGATCTACGAGTTAAAATGGCTTCGTATTTTCTCGAATAAATGCGAAATAAATAAGTTTTAAATGCACTTCGGCGTAATATTAGTTCAGCCAAGATCATTTAGTAGGCGTTAATGTTAATTTCCTTCCTACTTTTACCGATAACGAGTACGGGAGCATGGCTGGACGCGACGAGATCGCCAACCCCACGACGCCAGTTTTTAAATCACTTAATACCACTTTTCCAGCCCAGAAACTGTTCGATATACGATTTTTTTCGTTATGAAAGATTGTATCGATGAGTGGAAGCACTGCGTGCCAGGGCCGCGCCCCCCTGTGGTTCATCTTGTGCTGAATAATGTAGATTTTCCACGTCTGTTTCTGTATTAATAGGGAAAAGAAAATGTTAACACAACATCGGCTGTTTTCCTATATCTGATTAGTTTCTGGATAGGTTAGCTACTGTTCCAAATACAATAAAATAATCGCATATTTTAAGAAGAGAATGGGAAAAAAAATTCAACTTGGCGACAACTGAGGTACATTTTAAAAATGTAAGTAAGATGCAGAATATGTCATTGAATGCGGTTGCCCTTAAAATGAGATATTAAAGAAATGGCTGCAGAAAAAATTAATGTTTTAGGAGGAACTGATTTAACTTTCTATACCAAACACTTTACGAAGACCGGAATCGCTGTCTTCAGAATTTAATGCTACAGTTTCGAGATTTTAGCTTTCTTTCAAGTTTCTCGAAGCAGATTTTTTCCTCGTTTAATAGTTAAACAGCCGGTAATTTTTCTTCACCACCAGATGAAGAATAAGATGTTTCCAGTATCAAGAGATACGGTATTTTCTCCACCGTCAATCATACCTTAGTCTCCGAAAAACGGATATCATATCGAGACCCGGGTTAAATAGCGTATTAATATATAACGTTCTTCAAAATTGACCCGAAAATAAAACTACAAAAAGGAGTGCGTTGTTAATTCGATTTCTAAAATGCTATTATTTTGTTGTTGATCACCGGAAATCTGCCCACGTTTACGTTTTCTTTTAAAATTGCTTATTTGCGCTGAAACTGTGTTGGAAGTGAGCTATCTCATAACTATGGATCGTAGTAGATAAGTCGTTACTGTCCGTCCACCTGTTGAAACTCTTTTTTGGCTCAATTTTCCGCCACCAAAGTCTAAATTTGCAGCAGCTAAATATTGCACACTGTAAATGCCGGAGACGTGCAAAAAGACCATGCAAAACAAAGTGCAGACAGGACACCGAGTCTCTTATCGTCCGCCTTGAGATTAACGTGGTTTCTGCGACTGACAGCTCGTACTTTAGCGAGAAAAAAACCGATAAATAAATGCCAGATTATCGGCAATTCCTTCGTGATGGGGTTAACTCGCCAAGTGGTCTGTCGTTCCACATGTTAATTTTCGAACAAGCGCTGTATTAACCTAGGTGGAGTTTCGAACAGATTTTAATCTAGCGCTCTTTATATTGATAAAGCCTTCATAAATAAACTCACACACACACACACACATAAAAGAAAATCTAAAATCTACGTAACGATCTATAGTACACGCAAAAAGTACACTTCACCAGTCTTAATAGGATCTAAAGTTCAACAAATTACAAATTAGGTTTGTTGACAGAGCAGCTGCAAACCTACACTTGGCCAAATGCAATCTGCACGCTTCGCTAAACACGAGCAGTAATTAAATTTTAAAGCACCAAGCAAAACTCTTAAGATAATCAAAAGTAAATTTAGATTGGGTTATTTTATACAAAGTTTGCCTTTCCATAGATGTGATTGCAAAACAGGTTCAAGGAATGAGATACTCGGATGTAATTGCCATTGGTTAATATTGACACTGGATTTTTTTTAAAATTGGTTTTATAGAGATATAAATTGCTAAACACAAACCAAAAATTGATTGGAAACGTAATCTATTGACAGCCAAATTACATAAAAGCACCGGTGCTTTTTTCATACTTAGAGGTAATCAATACCAGTAAATACGGGTATGTACTTGTATTATGAGAAAAAAAACCCACAAACGACACGATCTCGTTGTACCGCTGGAATAATAACGGATTTTTTAAAAAAAAACTATAGTTGCATCGTTTTTAATGGCAGTAGAAAAGTTTGTTAAAAATCTAAATTTCCTCGCTATGTTATTATTTTAATTTGATGTGAAATATTAATAAAGTAATAAACAGCAATTTGGCTTCTAAAAATTTCATATCAGAAAAGTACAAATTAATATATGTGCGCAGAACAGTTTGTTTTAAGATTACGCGATCATCTAAGTATAGAAATCTGAATTACATAGATATTTAACACTCTACAAAGGAAATACTGTTAACTTCTCTGTTGTAAGATCATCAGAATATTACACCACAGAATTTATAGATTGCATAACAAACGTTAGTGAATATAACACCAACACTGCATCCGGCATGTAAAAGAAAAACACAGAAAGTGAATAACGTATTCAAGTTAAGTTCTATTTCAGCGATAAAGTTGAGATTTAAAGGTATATCATTTTCAGCGCCCTACAAATCATTAAATAATATCGAATAAAACAGAACTATTCTAGTTGCAGCGCTGACATTTAATCGATGGCCATTTAACGTGTGCGTGCGTGTGTCTGTGTACTACGTGTGTGCGTGTTTGTGTGTTAATAAAAATACTCTATTCGTGGGGCTGATTCTCGGCTCTTTCCTGAACAGGTAAACAACACTTCAAAAGAAAGAAGAAAACGTAACACCAGAACTAAGGGGAACAGGTAAGACGACAGGTCATTTCGATGGCCTGGAGTGTTTTTTAAAATGTAATATGTAGGAAAAGAAAGATGGACAATCCTCAAAAGTCTGGATCTATGCGCATATGACCTTTTCCCTCGTCGCTGCGCTTGGAGTTAGATCGAAACCTTTGAGATCGATCATTTCCGTGTTTCTTCTGTTGATTTAACTCTTCGATATAGAGTAAATTTCATTCACATTCGGCTGAAGATGTCTAACCAAAAGTGAAAGGAAATTAGGAAAAGTAAAATATTCTGGATTAATGCGGGTTTTACAAGTGAGGAAAGCATCCGGTGGACGGCCGCTGACCTAACGCCCGCTCTGTGTTAGTTTACCAGGTATGACGTCAAGTGATTGAACCATTAATTACGACATCAGTGGTTCTCTACTCGTCACAAGTAAATTATATATCAGCACAGAATTATACTACTTCAAAAACCTTTTATTCAACAGCAGTCTTTAGGAACAAGATAAATCTGTCCGCTAGCACCTGCCCTGACTTATGTATCGGCACCCTGCCTCGATTTGACAGCCAGGGAAGAACTCGAGCCGGTTGGTTTAGAATCTGCTACTCCGCGAGTGCTCGCCACAGCAGCCAAATGCAGCGGAACACTTGTTGTGACGTATGAAGGTAATCAACATCAAAGAATACTTACCGAGCCGAGTCCACGCTCATAGTAACGATCGCTTCTATACTTTGCAATGTGTGCTTTGAATCGTTGTGATGTATGGTAAAATTAGCGTATTATGAAAGTGTTTCCATAATATATATTTTTATGCTTTATATCACAAGAAAGCAGACCTGGCATTTAGTCCGCCCAGAATTAAATTACTTCCTACCCAGACGAATTGCATTAACAGATGCATCAGAGACTATTCTTGGTAGTTGGTCTTTTAACTGGCTTCACTGTTTTAGTACTGAAATTTTTTATTCGCTGGAATTAGTTGAGTGGAGAGATGACTTTCGCGGATGTGAACAGACAACTTAGGCTAAATATTAGTTGGCAACATAAAAAAATCTCTAAAATAAAGTTCGGCATTGTTTCAGGCAACAGTGAGCAACGTTTCCCATTTACTAACTCGGCAGAGACACTTATTCACCATCACAAGATTTCAGACGCAACAAAGACAATATTTTATTGTTTGATGTACGTTGTTCTGCATAAATGAGTATGTAGTCTGTGCATACGGCTTAATTGGGTGGTGTCAGCGTGACGTCATCAAATAGCCTCATTGTTTTATTAAGGAGGCCTAGATTCAAATAGCAAAACCAAATTCGTCCACTCCCCAAAGAATTTGGTTAATAATTCTTTAGCCTCACTACACATGGGTTTAATGATGTTTCGTTTATCTTCAGCAATTCCCAAATAGACACCAATAAATTTAGTTTATCCTGTTTTAAATAACTTCTGCCAACCAATGAATGCGTCTCTAGCGAGTCAGTAAATAACAATATGCGAAGTCTGTAATCGGTGGTGCGAAAAGCGAGTAGCGCGCCTGTACGTTAGGGTGGCGGCGGAAACGAGATTTACCCCAGTGAGTTCGGACGGTGTGCGGCGCCCAACAAGTAGCGCTTTTCCTCCCCTCCTTTCCCTTGCATTCTCTCCATCCCCCAACACAGCCCACCATTAATCAGAAAATCTCTGTAAGGTAATTTTGTATGCTTAAGTTGGCGATATTCGGTTCTGCTAGTGCTCATGGTATACTATGCTATCCCTGGCATGTTTACAAACGCACCATCGCCACCTCTACCAGGTGCGTGTTAAATAAAACGGTATGCCATATTTATCAGCAAACGAAATGAATTCGAAGTGGCTGCGGTTTAATTAATTCAGTAGCGAGAGCCATCCATTCATCCTCAAATCATCTAAACTCATTGGCAGACCCGACGTCACTCTGAAATACCAGCATCAATTCTGAATCCCTACGAAGACGGGTTATCCTAGAAGAACTAGGTATTTAACGATCAAAAAATAAAAATGTTTTTCGAGGGTTGTTCTCCGTAACTAAAAACGGTAAGCGCCGTGTTTTGTTTTTCCCGTCCAACATCTCCACTTTCATAATTTCTAGTTGGCAGGCTTGATTGGTGAAAGAACAGGCGCGTCTATGGCGAACATTTACCTACAAATGAAACAGGATACCTGTAGACGCCATGGCGCACTGCAGTCAAAGAATCAATTAACCCTGACTTAAACACGTTAGCAGGAGAAAAGAAAACAACAATAACACAGTCCGAGGGGGGGGAGGGAAAAAGAGAAATGGGATGGAACAAAACACAGAGCAAGCCTGCTATGAGTTTCAGACTCTCTATCCGCATTAATCGCAAATACTTACTGTTGACATCGATTTTCGTAACGGTGTTCCTGAACTGCTGTCTTCCCTATTTGGGTGTCCACGGAAAGAAAGCCGGGCTTTCGATTTTAAGGCCAGTCCAAATGAGGTCTGTTGAAAACAAAGAAATATACGTTTGTATGCACATGGGTTTACTTAAACAAATTAAAATTATGTTTGTTACTGAGTCGAAATTTATACATCATATTCCACGAAAAGTAGTCACTTATGTTTGTGAACACTACCAAAAAATGCATATGTTTCGTGTATCAGTATATTTCGTGTTAATTTCATTCACTTGACAAAATTAGGAATTTACTACTGGCTCATTAAAGATGAATTAAATACATTACCTATTTATATGTCAATTTTTGTTTAAAGATGGACTTTATGTGATATTTAAGAACACATTCAATACCTGTAAATGTCTAGTAATTTTTACTACAGTAAAGTAGACTACTTATTTTAGAGCCAATATATGCTAATAAAGTTACAGAGAGAGAGAGAGAGAGAGAACGTTGGATTAAAGATTATTAATATCAGCTTTACATGATATATTACTTACTACATAATTAATAAACATAAATAATAGTCCAGTGAATAACATTGGAAAACAATGATTTTTCCACCGGAACACTATCATGCCTAATTTGTAGTATTTTGCACGCTGATTTCAAATCTGAAAACCGTTTTGCTCTATGACGTCGCGTTTTTTTAGTTATGGCACGTGACTGATGAATGGAGGTTATTCACAGAGTGTAGCAAACTAAGCCTTAAAGCTGCGCTGTTACATCATGGTAACCAAAAACCTTCAGTTCCTATAACTGATGCAGTTGACTTAAAAGAGACATACGAGACGATGGAACTCCTTTTGAAAGTGACGAGTTATTCGGATCATAAATGGAAAATTTGTGCTGATCTGAATGTTATTTCTCTCCTCCTCGGATTGCAGCTAGGGTACACAAAACACGTGTTTTTTGTCTTTGGAACAGCCGTGATGATGCCAACCATTACACTCTGGAAAACTGACCAATGCGACAGGAACCTATAGTTGGCAGGTACAATGTGCAACATATACCATTGGTAGACCCTCAGAATGTCTACTTCCGCCACTTCATATCAAACTCGGCCTTATGAGAAACTTTGTCAAAGCCATGAATAAACACGGTGACGGCTTCAAGTACCTAAGAGAGAGGTATGGTGCTGGAAAAAGTGAAGCTAAACTCAAAGAAGGAATTTTTGTGGGGCCCGAAATTCAAGAACTCATGCTTGATGACAGGTCCAAAAAATAAGCTGAACCCACTGGAGTCTGCGGCATGGTAAGCATAATTTTAGTTGTACAGAACATTTTTTGGCAAATATAGAGCCGAGCGCTATGCTGAGTATGTGGAAAACATGCTAATGGCGTATCAGCGAATGGGGGCCAGGATGTCCCTAAAGATGCATTTTCTGCATCCGCATCTTGATTTTTTTCCAACCAATCTAGCGGGTCGTCAGTGGAGAATGGTGAAAGGTTCCACCAAGACATAAAGGCGATGCAAAGTAGATATCATTGAAAATTCAATCTCAATATGATAGGTGATTACTGTTGGTTCCTCCAAAGGAAGATTTATACCTCACATAAGTGCAAGAACAAGTGTCTGAAACAATTTCTAAACATTTGGCCTATGTAAATTAAATGTGTTCTATATCTTCCATACTGCTTTTATCAGTCTTTCTCACGCATCTGTCGTCTGATCATGGCAAATATGTTCCACATTAAACATTTGAATACCAAATATTGTTGTTCAAGCTTTATATAGTTCGTATAATATAAGTCATAATACAGCGTTAGTTGTGGAATTCCTCCTTATGCATATCTCAAAAACCTGACGTCCTGGCCAAACTCTGACTTCAGATTCCAAATCAGCACCAAAAAGCTTAGCTAAGATCACCCTCATTTTGCTCGGTGGCAGACAAAAAGTTTCATTTTGTTGTTCAGTGTAATTGGCGTTTACACTGTTTTATTATTCCGATTTTACTTAACAAATTATTTTTAATTATGGAAAACGATAATAAATGTTAACTTCAGACATTAAACGAGATTATTTTTTACAACAGATGAATAGTAGCTGCAAGTGTTTCTTAAAGCTGAATTTTCTATTGTTCGTCAAAAATGAACTCTCTTACACTGCAAGATTTATGTACCGTCACGAGTCGTTTATACCGATCGCTGAGTCAAAGAAATAATCTAACCACCTTTTGCTTGTTAATAACAAGAGTACCTGCCTACTAGCTGTAAAGGGAATTAAAGGGACCCCATCTTTATCTTTATATACTTTAAAGCCATTATTTATGCGTGCATTACAAATATTAATTGAAAAAGCACAAATAATTTAAAGGAGAAGAAATCTTGGATTGGAATAAACGTAAAAGATCATGAAGTACTAACGCATATTTTGTTGATTAGATGATTAAAGTACTTTTTAATATATAAATCCACGCCATAACAATTCAAACACTAATCCACAATTATTAAACCTTTTATAAAATAATTTATTCCCGATTTATCTGAATATCGACAGCGGCCTTAGACACTAAAAGATGGCACATTCCTCTATTCACCCAGTGTCGCTCATGTAGACGGATACGTATTCTGGTAGCTTCCTGCATACCGAAGTCTACGGTCTCTTCACTCAGCTGATAAAATCGACAAATGAGACTTTGGACCCCGTTTGTTTGTTTTTTTTCAACTAAATCTTAAATAACAGCAGATTTAACCTAGCTTTATTGGCTGTCATTTACCATCGGTGCAAAACATCATGCATTTATTGATTGGCACCTAAATTTAGCCTGTTACATATTAACTTTACTCTTTCCCTCCCCTATATTTGTTATAAACATTCTTGACTACTGTCACTATAGAAAATTTGAGAAATACGACAAACTTAAAAGATCACTATATTTTGAAATAAGTGAGAAAAGTCTGCGATTTTTCATTGGGTACAACCCAATGAGCACCAATGGAAACATTTTTATACACAACAACCGACCAAATAATCAAGACCAACCCCACAGAAGAGGCTAATTGATAATTTGATGGACGACATATTTAAATGTGTACACCTTATGCACACTGCTGCTCCTATGAAATTGATGTAGATGAATTTTCGATAAATCATGGTACATATCACGAAATAAAAAGCAAAATATAAATTTATGTGGTTCAGTTTACCTTGCGAAAGATTTGAGTGCTCGTATTTACACATCTCTCCCGCATTCATGAATATACCGAGAAACTTCAGAAATATCTGATTAGATTGTGATATCCTAAACTTCCATCCACACAAAGGGACACTCAATAAAAAGTATTGGATAACTTTATAACATTTTCATAATTATATCAACAACTTTTAAAACTTTTAGGATACAAGTTTAATGACCAACAGTTATATGATCTACCAACAGAAATCCAACTTGGAAATGTTTGATGTATCTGAAAAATAGAAAATTTATTTAAATTGATTGATCTCAGCTTAATATTTTTTTTACATAAATGATGCATGCGAAAGCATTATTATAAACCTAACATTTCAGTCTGGAAATCACTTTTATGGCTGCAGACTCAGTTCTATTTGTAAATACTACAATATTAAATTTTCGGGGAAGTTAGTAACATAAAAAACAACAAATAAATACTGCTTTTAAATGAAAAAACTCCGTAATTAATTGATTGATGCTAGGATGACTTCGCGAGGAAATGACTTACATTCTATGCAAGTCACTTAATGATGATGTGCCATCGGGTTGCTGCTATTCCGATATATCTAAACGGTCAGGATGAATAAATTCCATCCACGCACTTAGTGCGTTTAAGTACCATTTCCTGTGCCAATGCATTATTTCCATACAGTTTGCGCACCTCACCCTGACATAGTCATCACTGATGCACATTTCTGATTTAACAGTAATATACTTCACTATCCTAAAACGTGCTGCTTGTTTCATGTTTTTTTACTGTAGCTATGTAGAGAATACCTTTTAATGTTCCTTCCCCGGGTGAATCAGCAGAACACTTCTTATCTTAGCTTAATTTTCAAAAACATAATTGGAAATATTCCACAGATTATGAAGAAAAAAAATCAAAAACAAACTGGCACTTGCAAGTTATCGTTAATCTAGTGTCACGTGACGATATTGCTGCCGTTACTGCTTCAGTGTACAGATAAACAACATCACGATAAAGTGGAATGTTCTGCACTAATCCGCATCGGCTTTAATGTCAAAATAGCCCTCACGTGTGAAAAATGATTAAGATGATAAATTCATTACTGGTTTACTTATTAGGAAGTGTATGAAAAAGTGTTTTTTTTTCCATACAATCGTTTACAGTTTTTTTCAAGTATTTATTTATCCTTTGTGTCCACTTTTGTATCATTAATATAAGTAGTATGTATTTGTCATTTTGTAGCTTTTGTGAAATAAAGCCTTCCTTATTCTCCTCATTGTTAATATTTTATTTAATTTTAATGTTGTCCCACACAAATGCACTTCCTTCCCTCATTCTCGAACACCTTTGCCAGACACCATTTAAACAAGCAAAATATTTAAGCGGTATTTCTCAAACTGCCGGAGCAGGTATGACCGGACAGTTTAAAATTAAAGTAACACCTTTTTGGTGCATTGTCCACAAACCGTTTTCTCTGTGATCTTTATAGTGTGAAAGCAGAAAACAATAAGGCATCATATCAAACGCAAATGTTCATTAGAGCTCATTGATCTGTATTCATGGACGAACATTTTATGTTCTCCGAATCACTTGACAACTTCTACGCCATAAACTGTGAATGTCGACTTCAAAAACCAGAGAACTCTATCTTTAGTTCCCGTATACACAGCGCAGTGAATTCATATTGAACCGAGGCAGCTTATACACAATAAGACATCACCAGTAAACCAGTCGGTCGTGAAAAACTTTAAAAAAAAAAAAAAGGCATATTATATTTCAGCAAGCGATTCCACGAGTTAATAGATCCTCCGACGAGAGAAATGTCCGAAATCGATTTTACTAAATCGTCATATTCTCCAAACTACTAGTTAATTCGCGTCGTCGATTACCTTAAGTGCTTGTGTTGGAAAACGTGCCAACGTAATTGTGCCTTTGTGATAGGCTTCGCACTCTTCAGCTCCATTTATTTTTGCTGCTAAGGGCATAAAAAAATACACGCCGAATACGAAAATATTTAAACGCGTGTAGCGAACGATTGGAAACTTTCTAAAAACAAAATAATAATAATAATAATAATAATAATAATAATAATAATAATAATAATAATAATAATAATAATAATAATAATAAAATAGTCTCAAACTGATTTAGGTGTGTCCACGCCTTACGAAACATCAATGTAAACAGCGTAGTTTTACCAGGCTGTCAAGAAATTCAGCCTCACCGGCAATATTTAGATTGAGTGGTGGTTGTTGTCCGGAATTGGCGGGGCCCAGGTAGTAGAGAGACGGAACTCCGCGGCTAGATTGTTACAGGTATACGTCAGAAAAACCGCCTGACAGAAAAATTTGCAATTTAGAACCTTTGTTTCCAATGGCAACAATCGATGGACTTCAACAAAATTAGGAGTTTTCTCGAATGACGCCAATAGAAAAATATCTCTTTTTTTTTTTGGAGAAAATTAATGATATACGGGGAAATTCTGTTTTTTCCTCCAGTTTTTACTAAAATAGGAACGTTTATTAATTAAGTATTAAGTAAAACTATAAATAAACCGATTTATTCATACACCAACAAAGGAAAAACTGGCAAAATGTACATTACATTTTTTTAAAATTATTTATTTGTAGCCTAAGATATTCATTTTCTTTGTAGTTAAGATAAATCAATAGTCCAGATATCGACGGGATATCATAAACGTGCAGTACCGATATCATGTCTGCCAGAGTTTACAATAGATGGAAACAAAGTATAAAGAAAATCAATAACTATTTTTAAAAACTTAATGTGATTATGATTATAGTAAAACGACGTTTGATCGGTAAATATCGCTTAACGTCTCTCGTTATCGGTAATTACGAGATTCCCCCCCTTTAATATGGCGCTACTTATGCGGGAAGAAATACGGCAAATAATAATTAACCGAAGACTTCCTTCATCCACACAATCGACCACAAATAAACGTTGTTTTCGCGGTGATCCCGAAGACACGCTACATACCCACATGGAAGGGAAGCTAAATATTAGATCCTTCTGTGAAGGAAGTATTCTTACTTCTGTCCGGTAGCGAAAGGGAACGGGGCGACACGAAGGATTGACAGTTGTAACCTATTGTGGACGCAAGTTCGATCGCAAAATATGGCAAGCAAACGTGTTACACTGGCCAAATTGATAAGCAATAAAATCTGAATTGTTGATGGTAGAAACAGAAAACATGTGATAAACGAAAAAAAAAAAGAAAGAAAATATATATATATACTTTACTCTTAGAGATGTAATTTTGGTCTCCGCTGTACGCTAGTGGTGATCAGTCTTACTGGATCACTTGAGATATTTGGATTTGTGGGGTTCAATTGCAATTATTCCAAGAATAATACAGTGGCTAAAAATCTCATGCATTTCAACAAAATTACAATCTTTACTGAGATCAATGTGGACTTAGCGCATCTCTACGAACAATTGCTACATTTAAGGATATTTAGTTTAGGTGAATATAAAAACTGTTTAAATGGCCTGACGTTAGAAATGCATTTTTGCACACATTGAACATTTACTAGTGTGTTTAAGGACACGGGGTCATGTGTGTGTGTGTGAGAGAGAGAGAGAGAGAGAGAGAGAAGAGAGAGAGAGAGAGAGAGAGAGAGAGAGAGAGAGAGAGAGAGAGAGAGAGAATGTAATTTCAGTTATTGATATAATTTAGGGAGAAATTGGTAAGAAAGAAATAGCTCCTGCAGTAATGAATGTATAGGTTCTCTTCAGATTTGTTACGCACACTTCACAAATCCTTCAAGTTGTCGTACGATGCTACTTTTGACATTTTCTTCAGATCTTTACATTAGGAACAATAAACTGTAGGTCCCCGCAGAAAACGCCGGTCGTCTTTTTTCTATGAATCTGATAACAGTCAGCAAGGAGCCATAGAAAAACAGTTTCAACGAAAAAGATTAGAGAAAAGTATGAAAATAACAGTCAGTTAGGCAAAAAAGGGGCAAAAATACATACCCCTTTACCCGAGGATAATAGGAGGGTGGGATGGGATATAACAAAATTTGCAAGGTGTTTATCAACCGATAATTAAGAAAATGTTTCTAAAATTTAAGTTCGAAAGATAACTGTAAGGAGAAATCTGTTACTCCAGTTAATATAAAAAACAAATTGAGCGGAAAATATAACTGTTTAAATGGAAAAGTTCGCATATATTTAAAAGGAACCTTTTGAAAAGAAAAAGAACCCGAAAACCGTTTCAGATCATCTATTTTAAAATGTTATTCGAGATAAGCAAAAGACGATTAACGGCCCACCGAATTAAAAATGTGGTAAAGGTGATCTCACTTGTCATTATCGGACATTTAAATTATCATGGTTTCCGAGATTTATTTCCTTATTAACAATCTGTATTGTCCCTGTTATGGCAGCTTGAAATTTTTTGTAATAATTATCAGTTACTCCCACCTGGATAACCAACAAATAAGGTGAATCTGAGCTCTTTCGCTTAAACTAAATTATATCCATTATTCGCTATACAGCAGAGGGAACATTTACCTGCCTAGCGAAATGCATCTCAATATCTAAAGGCTTATTTTGTGTCATACGTGATCAGTTTTTTAATAAAACCAATTGCACGTATGTTAGCGTACGAGTGTCAGAAAATCTAATACCTGTTAAAAATTCTTATAATAAGAATTTGATCTTTCTCTTTATTTTTACGAGCTGGTCCATAGCTGCATGCGCTAGTGACATAGAAATCCCTGTAACGTTTGACTGCTGTTTCTGTATGTTCAATATCTAGTGGTAGAATTCCATATAAATGATGTATGCTAACGAACTGTTATTTTCTTTTCGGATGAATTTATTGTCCTTAAATAAGAACTAAAGTTGCATTTCCGACATATAACAAAATTTACGTACCTTAGACTTCCGGGAATCGACCTTCGATTTGTAAAGAAATTCTGCCACCGCCATGATTATCGCTAGAATTAGTCCTCCAATCAGTATGTAAAATATTCCTGCCACATTTGACAATGTCAGTGCATTCTGTCCACCATCCTGAAAATAGAAAATAATAAGTATGACAATTTGATACCTGTTGCTTCACTATTAAATAAACATTTAAAATTACGTTTATTTATCGTCTTATCAAACAGATAATGGGAAGAATATTATTTTTACCATTCTTCCTCCAGTCTTTGGGTATTATAGTTGGGATCCATGTTATTTTTCTTGCCACCCAGTTTAGTTTTGGAGAAGAAAGCCATAATGGTTAATGCAAAGACCGCTAGGGGGGAGATATAGCCATCATTACGATTCGTAAATAGATCAAGATGGTCACTATTAATTGCACTTTTTCGAACATGCTTGCTGATGTCAGCACATAAGGCATCAACCAAAGAAAACCCCATGATGTCAGTTTCCTAAATCAAACGGAGAGCAGGAGAGGTAGTTAGCCGCACACCCTATGAAGCACACATTCTAATAATTTATTCCACTTATTAACAATTATATTGAAAAACTATTTTTTTCAAATAACTAACCGTGTCAAATTCGTAGCTAATTTGTAATTATGACGCCTGGTATTGGTAACTCTAGATGACCAAAAAATTTGTCCATGCTCCCACTTTCAAAAACGCATGTTATTTTGAAAGGCTTCTAAAATACGAATTTGGTATGCCCAATATTTTGAATGTTCAGTGTATTCCAAATATTTGGAACCTGGAAACATTTTAGTTGCTAAACTCTCTTAATGAAATCATTATCGTTTCTCAAATAAGAACTAACATTTTCACCATATGGGCTGATTAAGAGAATTTAAACTTATTTTTATGTGTGATACTTCTGGTAGAATTATTACTATTCACCTGTGAGAATTTTGTTAATAATTTTCAAAATTCTGATCTAACAATACGTATAAAAAATTCGTATCATTCATAAAAATGATCATATTATTTATCTATACTGCATATACGGATAATTTTGAATTTTTAGCATTATATTCCATTTCACTCTTCACAAACCAATCTGATAAATTGTTTTAATTTATCAGTCTGTATTTTAGTAGCATTTTATTTTTATTGTTAAAATTTGCTGCATAAATAGTATCATTTGTATAAATAAAAAAAAATAATTATGGAGCCAAAACTAAACCCTGTTGGACGCCACTAAGGATTGATGAGATGTTACTGCATCTATTGCAAATGTTTCAGCCTCTTTTCAAAGTACCTTTTCATAGTAAAAGTGTATGCTATACACAGCTATTTTTTAAAATTTTAATATTAGTCTTTTAGATGGAACTTTATTGATCCATACGAAGAACATTTCATTTTTTTAAAAAACATATAGTTATCCTGTAATTAGATGAAACGTTATCAAGTGCCATTATTCTGAGCCATTTCTATAGATTTGCATGGATTACGATTATATTTCCAGTAAGGCCTGCGTCATAATTATCCAAGACTCTGCCGAATCCGCTCAGAACAGTCTCGTTAATTTCTCGGCCTGGCTGTTAGTTAAAAAAAAATTTCTGTCGGCGATCTCTTGTGAATGAAGAAGTTGTACAATCACTTTCCTGATTCGAATCTGTTGCTTTCCAAGTCTGCATACGTTTTAGATTCTTTTGCTTTTCTCCGCTATAAGGTTTATTCTTTACGATGGGAACTGCACGGGAATGAGATAAGCTAGTAACTGTTTGGCAGTTTAGCGACACGTAGATAGCGTCAGACAAAAGAACTATTTTAATTTATATGCATAGGTATACAACTTTCTTCTAATAAAAATGCTAACATTTTAGTATCAGCGGATTAGGCCATACTGTTTTCTGCATAAAAAGAAGGAACCTAAATTACTTTTAGTTTGACAGTAATGTTTATTGCTATTAAAAGTTTGTATTAGTTCAGTAAGAACGTTTATCACACATCTTTTAAGACTGCCATTAGGGTGTTTGTTTTCCATATGAAAATGAGCGGTACTTTGTCTGTGAAGATCAACTAGACTGATCCACAGGGTTCTTGCGTTTGCAGCTTTTTAATTGAGATCTGTATCATAGCAACACAAAGCTATCCATCTATCTATCTGTCTCAGCGTCTGCTAGAATGACTTTTAAAGTTAGCAACATTTGATCTTCACACAAATAATGATCTACATACCGCAAGAAAATATTTTAACAGTCGACACACGAGCCAGGCCGGCCGCGATGTGAAACTGTCAGAATTTGACTTGAGCGGAAACTGCATAAAAAGTCTTGTTTAGTGGTTTAAACGAAAGTTACGATCGCTCAGGTACTTTTATTTTCTCCAGATATGTCTTAGTTTTGCAGTTATGGGGATTTACATTAATCGTCGTCCGTCAGGTAACTTATGGCAAATGAACGTTTTCTAACGCCTTCTCGTGACAGGTAGTTCACCTGCTTTCTCGAATTTGGCCTTTAATCAGTTTTTTGGACGTAACTTGGCTTTATAAAGGATACTTTGCTTTCGCAAAAGATAGGTGAACATTTTGAAACTCACTACAGACTGTATTCCCTACTACGACTCCTCAATTATACGCAGCAAGGTGGAGGTGTAATGCCCTTTCAATCCCCCTGTGCTTGATTGCAATGTCACCGCCTGTCCTTTCTTTTGTTTATTGAAAAGCATTTGAATTGCTGCTCTAATTCCAGTTTACGAAGGGATATCTAGGCGAAGAGGATATATTTGCAATTGTTTCTCTCATTCTACGAGGGCCCATTTTCAGTGACTTGTCTCGATCCCCATCCGAGAACATCATCTCAACATCGTCCTTGAAGTCTTCAATGAATTTCTTACCGCTTCCTTTACCCCAGGGTGGCCAACAAGTCCAACCCGGTCCAAAGTCTTCCGAACACATGATACTTTGAACGCAACTCAATTCCTCAATATCATCTCTATTCAGATTCACATCAACATCTTTATGTTCATCAATAGTTTTTTGTTTGAAGCACTCTTTGATGGGTTATTATGTGCACATACTACTTTGTTCAACGAATCAGGATTAGGAAGATATATCATCTCAGATTATAGCAAACAACACTTTCATAGTGGATCATTCGGGTGATTAATTCTTCTTCCATCATTGATATGGTCTCTCTTGCTTCTTTGTTGGGCATTTTGCATCCAATGTTGGCTGCTATTCGCAAAAATTGTCGAATATCTGATACAGTTGGCACCATTTGCTCCCCCGATTCCTCAAAAGGCTGATTTGTGTGTCCTTTTTTACGTTGCCGTTCAGTCTCTTCGTCGTCATCAATTTCTCTGTAAATCGGTTCGGATTGACCATCTTGGCTGTCGCCTTCTGATCATTTGGCACCCACAGGTGCATTTACTGCATTCTAAACAGTTATAGCATTTAGCTCTATGGCAGATGCACGAAATGGACATTGTATAATACTTTTATTTTCTTCTTGATTCATGAACAGGTAGAGCTGGACTGAGGAGGAAGGATCATTTAGCCTTCGCTACAGCACGATGAAGAAAACTCATCGGATTTGGCCGTTTCAGAAACCAATCAATTTTCAGAAGAGAGGGAAACTTATTTCAGAGTCCATTAATTCACATTATAATGAAATTTGCTACTTGTGGAAAATTGATTTAAAAATCAACTACAAGGTAATATAATTCTGTTGAAAGAACAGTTGTCCGCTAGGGGTCGTTACCAAACCTACGTCGCATGAGGCTCAGGTAGTTCTGACTTTAGCAAGGAATCCCTACTAACCCTGTTCACTTTTAGATTTGGGGGAAGAACTGGAGTTCCTGAGAAACCCACGTGGGCGAAGTGAAGAGAGAGAGAGAGAAGAAACTGTGTCAGTAAGGTTTACCAACCCGAGCTCTTGCCATAGGAATATAACTCGGACTGTCGACCAACTGACCAACGGAATACCGTGCCGACACTTTTTTTTTTATTGCGCCACCAATTCTGTACTTGTACAGCCTCTGCTACTGATAGGTATCCCTATATGGTTTGTCCAAGTTTTTTATGCGCGCGCACGCACACACAATACTGATTTCAATAAGTTCTTTAGTTATTCGATTATATCATGTATTTTAAAATTAGTTTTAGTTAAAAAGAAATCTCTCCGTATAGTAGATATATTTTTCACATTTTACTTAAAACTTTAAGCTGGACTTCTCCGAGAATTGTAGATCGAATATGAAATGCACTCGGAAAACTCAATTTTACAGTCACCCAGTTAAATGTAGATAAAGAAGCTGGAAATAAGTTAAAAATCATTGTGGTAGCATAAAATTATCAAACGAAGAGTGAAAGATAATTTCCAAACCCTATCGCCATTTTATTACTTTCTTAACCAACTGTATCAACATCTAGCTTGATTACAATGCTTCTCAAAAGTTAAGCAACGAACAAAAAATATTTCACCAAATGCTCAGCACAAATGCACAAACTCTTCTTGTAACAAAAGTCTCATCAAAGAAAAATGTAAATTACAAATATATTTTAGAGATGTAAAGGGAAACAAGCAAGACCAAATCAGTAAAGAAGTAATTCCAAGGAAGAGTGCAAACAAAAGTCAATTAAGGATCTCAATATGAGGTGCCACCTGGTGGCAATACAAGACTCAAAGCGACTTTCCATGCTGCTTATAAGCCTATGAAGTGGCGAGAAGAGTCCACTGTTTTATCAGAGAAGTTTGCAGTTTTTAGTGATCTTGAATGGAGTTTGGATGGAGACCACTTTTCTTAGAGCATCACAAACATTCTCAATAGGATTTATCTCAGAAGAACGTGCTGACCATATCATACGGGTAGTGGCTTGGTCTTGAAGATATTGGCCGATTACACGTGTCAAATGTGAACGAACTTTATCGTCCATTAAAATGAACTTATCTATAATTTCCAATTTCACTCGCGTATGTTCCGGCATAGGATTCCAGATTCTCGTGCTTCCACCTCATTTCGCCTTCCTATAATACGTGCAGGTCTGTACATTCAACCAATCAAATTCCTTCCCATATTATCACATCACCCTCATCGTATCGATTGCTTTCTACAATCAATGCCTGCTGAATGTCACACGATTTCTCGATGTAAATGCGCGTAGATTGACATCGAAAGCTAAAAGTTGACTCATCAGTGAACCGAACACAGCTTCAGTCACGTGGTGTCTAAGCGACATGTTTACGGAACCAGCTCAACCACTCCTGTTTATGGTGGTGGGACAAGGTGGAAAAAAAAATATATATATACGCCATGGATGGTCTAGATATATCTCTCCTGCGTATGTTTGCGTTTGCGGCTGGTACCAACCTCTCTATAGCCGAAGAAATCAGGAACAAGTTTGGTTGTTGCTGAAGCTCAGCTTCGTTGAGACAAAAGTGATACATGGCAATCATCTGCTGGAATTGTGACCCGTTTTTGACCTATAACCGATCTTCGGACAGTATCTCTATGGACTTGAAGTGTCTCCGATTAAAGCGTTAACGTATAAAACTGGCAGCGGAAAATGGAGATGAAAAGTATATACGTTATTTGCTTACTTTTGCACACTTCATAACCTTATAAAATAAAAGAGGTATTTCTTTACTCGTGTTTTTTTTTTTAAAAAAATAAACCGTAGTGGTGTGAGATTATACAATTTTACTCGTTAGGAAGCAAAGTTAATATAATCATCGTTTGAAATACAAGACCTGTGATGTAACTTTAAATATTTTAGAAACTTTTGACCGCATTAAATGAGAAACCATCTTTTATAATAGAACAAAAGTAAAACTCGGGAATTCGTCTATACTTCATATTATCTATTACGAAGTTTTACTTTCATTTCATCTAGAAGCAGCAAGGAGTCTTTTTACAAATCCAGTTGGTTGGCGCTTCATAATTAAAGGAAAAATAAAACTTAAATGATTTTCTTTTTGTTTCAATCTGAACTCGCAAGTTTTTTCTTTGTATTCTAATCCAGATAAACGTATTACGTAAATCTACTTTTCTGTTTTCTAAAAAAAATTTCTATTAACAGCACAATTTTAACGTAGATCTTAAGAACTTAGATTAAAGTTTAAACCCTAACCCCGACCGACCATCTGGTCTGATTTGGTTTACCTGGGAATGTCGGAAGCATCCAAAGGATGACTCTTACACTTTTTTCCCCCTTACTACTACTCCGCAGTTTCAAATACACACAGGATTTACAACTTTCGCTATTCCATAAGTAATTCCCACATTTTCTAAGTCGAAATGTATTCCTGATTCTAAAATGACATATTTCCTAAGCCGATAACTTATTCTTTCTTTGTTGTCATCGTTGTGGATGTTGTTTTCGTTGTCGTTGTCGTTGCCATTGTTGTCATCGTTGTGGATATTGTTGTCGTTGTCGTTGCCATTGTTGTCATCGTTGTGGATATTGTTGTCGTTGCCGTTGTTGTCATCGTTGTGGATATTGTTGTCGTTGTCGTTGCCATTGTTGTCATCGTTGTGGATATTGTTTTCGTTGTCGTTGCCGTTGTTGTCAGCCAAGTAGAATAGAACTTTAACTTGAATATCTCCGACTAAAGATAAAAATGCCCATTTTTCGTCATCTTTGCAAAGTCCCTGTATTCCCAGGTCCTCCCCTCCTTCTTTTTTTTGTGTCTTACCCAGAACTGGGAGAAAAAACAGCGACCGGGTCTTTTCGTTTGATAGATGATTTACTTTTACATTAATTTTTTTTTCTTTTTCCTTTTCATCGCGGAACAACAGAGTGAGATTGTTGGAAACCAGCGTCGCCGCCGGTAGAATCTTTCTTGCTTATGAGAAAAGCATCGCTGAAGAGATTGGCAACTTTAAAAAAAAAAAAAATGAATAATGGAAGAAATAAATTTCGTGCGGTCTGGAAGAACTGTTTCGCATTCGCAATCGGCAGGTGTTGCAGTGCAAATAAAGAAAAAAAAACAGAAGCAAGGCCTGTAGATGGTGTAGATTCAGACATTCAGAAGGATGGGAAATATTAAAAACATTTTTTTTACGTGTCCGTATCGAGGCCTACGTCTTATTTTCAGAAAATGACTTCAGAGAGAAATCAAATATCGCAGCAGAGCCTCAATTTATATGAACACAAATCATTGGGGTTTTATCCCCCCCATGTCTTTGTATTAATGTTTCTATTGGAAATCTTTCACATATTTCATCGACGAAGGTTGTGTTGCACGAAGAGGAGTTTGCATTGATTGCTTAATGGATTAAACTTCCCCCTATTTTGAAAAATATTCTTGCGGCTCACCTTTTGGAAACCAGCGTATTTCGGTTGAAAAAATGGAATCAGAAAATCCGAAGCCATTAGATTATGAAGGTTCCTGGTGGGAGGGCGCCATGGATTAAACCGGGTCTATTTGCATCCCACCCGAGTCTCTTTCCAATTTATTTCTTACCGTTTAAATGTTTATATTTAGTTTAGTCGATCATACTCGCGAAGCTCGCGTCGTCAATCTCATTGATTCACGGCCCCAAGGAGTCCTAATTAATCAGTTATGTGATGACCGCACCAACCAACACTACGTCAATTAACGGAAAACGAGTTTTCGATCCGACGGAGAGACACGAGCTGTCCGGAACTATCCTTTTTATTTTTTTTTTTTTAAAAAGCATTAAAAAAATAATTTAATCTAAAAATTCATTAACAAACTGGAACTACGAACACCTCTGATCCGGCTTGACAGTTATTAGCCTGAGAATTCTAAACGGGTGAGACTTTCCCCTTTTCTCTCCGCTGTATTCGTACGCAGTTTGAGCTGAGAATTCCAGTCGACAGCACCGTTTTTTTTTAAAAAATATGGCCGCCACGTACGCGCGATTGGCATTACTGACAACGATCCCCAGGTAAAAATTGTCTTTCCTTATGTCCACAGATTCAGCGAATGTAAACCTGTTGTCTAGAGCTTGTTAAACGGCATTTTCCATTTTCTTTTCTCTCGATACTTACGCTAGAGGAAGTATTTTAACTTGAAGAGGAAAAACCATTGAGTTCCGCGACCGATCCCTTGCATATATGTAAAGCGCACGTGATAAGTGTATTATTAATGGTGGGCCCCTTTTTGAAAATATAGAGTAGATATTTTAAATTTACGCTGGCGTTTTTCAACATCTCGAGTCGATGACAGGCTGGAGAATGAGGTGGGGAAGAGAATCGAGTTTGTGTCATTAACCGGTGACGTCGTGAGACGCAGGGGTCTGAGATCCGCCCTTGTAGGCAATACAAAATCACCCTCGGAGAAACCCAGTGCATACGCCGCACGATCTTCGAGTTGAGACGGATTTGGCAAGAAGAGAGCGATGCTGGCGAAGGGGAAGCACTGGCCGAGAGGCGAAGAGCTCGCCTCCAAGGGAACAGGCGGATCTGGGAAGGCGTCCGGGGGTCTAACGATAGCGTGTTTCCGTGGGATTACATGCACGAATGTGAAAATACGGGTGAATAATTAGCGCACAACCGAAATTTTGGCTGGAACATCTCCCCATAATACAAACAAGGTCGGATGATAGCGCGGCTTTGCTAAAATTTCAAAGCAATGAAGCCTGAGAGACTAAAATACGTTTCACAAGGAAATGTAATCAGCGCTAGTATATCACGAATTAACTTGCTTTAATGGTGTTCAGACTTAATACGGAAGCGAATGTCTTCGCTTTAACGTGCCACGGTCCGCTTACGAATAAAGGTTACTTTTTGTCTAGTTTTATGTAATGGAACAAGCTTTGTATTTACGTCATCTTCATGGCTGATGTAACAAAGCGAAATGCAATTATTATGTAGCACATATGTAATGGAAAACGTGGAAAACAGCTGTCCTGCCAATGTCATATGATGTCAACGATTAATGATGATATTATTTCGGTGATATGATTATTAGATGTATTTGAAAAACTTACAGCAGCCAAAGTGTGAGTGCTACAAACTTTTGGATTAATACACCGTAACCACGCTAACTTATTGTTTGTAGCGGAAGACAAAAGGATTTATTGGTTTACCGAAATGCTCTTTCGCACAGAGTGCTACTTACTCTATGGTTTACAAACATTATCCTCTTTTAAAGATTAATTTGTTTAATTTGCATATAAGCTTTGGAATCATTGGAGTCGACAAATATTTCAGTTTATGCATGAAAAGAAAGGTTGAGAGACGTAGAAACATCTTTAGTATATTGTCGGTTTACATACTATGAGGTGTTCAAATTTTATGACAAAAGAAATTAAGTTTAGGATATTTATTCGACCGAACCCCCTTTTAAGGGTAAAAGTAAAGAAAAAATGAAGTAATAGTTGTATTCCTTGGTGAAAATTCCACACCAACAGTGTCAGTTTATAACCCTGGAACACAAGCCGAGTGAGGAAGGAGATTTTCTGTCCTGGTTACGAAATATTGGACACCAATTCACTGCCATTTCCGCATCCCTAATGGCGAATCCTACTAAAAGATTTATTTATTGGAGGAAAGAACCGGTATCCAGATAAAACCGGCGTGGAAGATGACATAGAAGAACGAGAAAAACCAGGCTACGAAGAGAAATTTTTTTTTTTTTCAAACTAACTGAAGGATGGCTGGCGATAGATCAAATCGAAAAGTGAGTCTTTTTTATCCAGGGAAACCAAACAAAAAAGATGAGATCCATAGTTTCGTCAAATACTTAATAAGCATAGAATTACCGAAGTAATTTAGCACCAGTAATATCTAGGACATTAGACAATCCAAACCAGAATTTACTGTTGTGTTTCGGTGAAAGCAAATGATATCCGGTGAGGAATAAGCTCGGCAAATCAACAGCTGAATTTTAAAGCAATAAAGACAAAGAGTTTGAAGCTCCTGGAAGGAAGAAACGAAGCCATGAGAGCAATTCGGATTCAGATGCAGGCAGAAGTCCGTCTGACGAAAGATAGCAGCGGTATGGCTACACGGCAAACACAGAGCACAAGCTACTATGATTAGCAAGGATGGCACATTCACGATCTCAGCTCGGACGTTTGTTCTGTTAATTGTTGTGCAAATAAAGAGTTTATTGCACTCGGGACAAATGCTGTACCTCGTTGGCCGCTGTCCAGAGATGTTGGCATATACACTCAAGAGAGCTGGTCTGGAGAGATTCTCTGCACGAGCTTACGCAGTGCATCGGGTCTCCTTAGGCTCGATGGCAGAAATGGGTTCGCGATGCAGATGGAGCAACAATTTCATCGAAAAGCGCCAACTGATAAATACGTTAAGTCTGTAATTTTTTTTTGTACACATCTCCGGATAGAAACTTTCCTTTTTATGACAGTTCTATAGAACGAACATCTCTGCTAAAAATAGGGAGGGGGTCGATAGTAGCATTATAATCCAGAAGTGAAGCTGACAGCGGATGAGCGGAAATTTCTCACCCAGCTGGTCGAAGAGCTTAGAGCAGCAAACTCTTTTGCTCTCCAGCTTATGACATCCACTGCATGGCTCATTGAGCTCAGCCGAACCTCTCACCAGTGCAGAATGAAAATCTTTCTGACACTGTACCAACTGTAATAAAAACGAAAACAGGAGACGTATCCCCATGTGATTAATATATGCGTGCGGAAAACTCCGTCAAACTCTCAGCGTTTGTGTGCCCAGTGTCGCGATTGAACTGTCCTCGAAGATGTTATGAGAAGATGACGAGGCGAAGAAGGAGGTAATAAAAGCTCGCACGCTGATTTGTCCAATCCAAATTTTATTGGTGTCTGTTGCATCTTAAAATGTTTACAGTTTGGGTGATGGTACCTTTAAACTAAACGTGATTTTTTGGGGGGCGAGAATTCCAAAATTTTGTGAGCGTGTAAAACTGGTGGGGATAAATACCAGGGAGTCTCCATGGGATCCGATCAAAGTACACAACTCTATTTAAAACGGATATAATGATCATCTTCATCTCCTGCCTCTGACCAGTATTAAAATAATATGCAAACATTTTTTGTCTACCCTCTGCGCATAAAGACACTAAATATTGCTTCATCTTAAGCCCCCCCCAAATACAACCGTTACAGAAGAAATTTTACAGTTGAGTGAAAACGTTTGTAAGTCCTGATTCTGTTGCTCCAGCCTATCCCCGGTCTGATGCGTTTGACACAGGATGATTGCGCGTTCACGTGGGTTGTTTGTAAAACGATATCACGAGCGACAAGCGGCATATATTAGTGATGTCGAGGGTCTCAAACGTCAATATACAAATACGGCACTGGGACGCTATTCAAAAGCCCAGAGATGCTTAATAATTTGAGTTTTAAATTCTGAAGTTTTCTGCACACACACACACACACACACACACACACACACACACACACACACAAATGACATCCGGCCCTCCATCTTGCGGACATCAGCTATGAGTCCTATAAAGGACATGGCGGGTTATTCATTAAATACACAACAGCATTTGCCAACGACCGGCTTGAGGACTCTCTGGGGAACGGCACGTTGTCTACAAACTTGAATAACCTGGGCTACCTCCCACGGACGTTCAAAGGTTATCAAACCGACATAGACAAAGTTGTTGACTTCGGTCAATCAATGTTTTTGGCGAGCGTCCACAAGGAGACACTGGACGGCTTTAGCGCCGCCTAGTGGACGGTCTAAGCAAAGATTTCTTCCGTGATCCAATATGTTTGAGCTTAGCTGCACGTTTAGTGCCACTTCCCTGCCGCACGATAACGTCAGGGGCCAGTAATCAATGCGCGGAAGGTAGAAGCCGCCGGTGCAAAATTGCATTGCACTTGTCCTTTGTAAGAATTCCATCGACTTTGATTAATTTTCCAACTTCAAAACCATTAAAGTAAGCCCAAGATTGCATTCTTCCTTCCCGATTCCTAATTGAATGCATCACATCACACTACCCTCATCGGAACTTCCTCCAGCCTTTCTTTGTAAGTACTCTGAGCCGGAGCTTTCTAGAAGGCTCTCGTCTAACCCTAATATTTCCTCTCTTTGTTGTATTGTGTAATCTTGATACTCTCTGACTCGACCAGGCCATTTTCTCTCGTTTTCTTACAATGGGGCTTGTAAGCAGATCCCTACCAATCAAACCAACTTTTCACAGATCACGTTGTCTCGGCGATAAGGCTTTGGGAAGTACAAATGGATGTTAATTCTGAGCTGGTGAAGAAGTGGATTTCTTTATATTTTCTAATAAAAAGCCCTGTCGTCTTCCTCTTCGCTCCGCGCACATTCTGTAAGCTGTACGCGTGGATGCTCTCCCAAAGCTTTTCTAGCTAACTTCGCGATGAAACTCATACCTGTCCCAGCTACTTCACGGTAAGAACGGTCAGCTATGCCAGCATTTATTACTCTACGCGCAATTCTGCGTCCCGACGAATTGTTTTACTTCGTGACAAGAAAGGCTTTGTTCCGCTGCCAAGCTGCCTGCCAGTTTAATCATTTATACTATTCCGAACAGGAGTAGATGAAGTCTACTCACTTCATCATTCCACAATTTTACATTTCCTTTGCTAGAAGTTCTAAAAACTGTAAAACGATTCTGTGAGTAAATTTCCTTCTAATAACAGGTCTATTACAAAGTTCCTGCCATACGGATTTAATATTTATATCAGTCATGTTAATAATCATGTAAATAAACACGCTATTAAACTGATTTTATGTCTAATATTTCAAATATGAGTCCACGATCAAAGCTACAAATGCATGAAGATATCTACAGTTCTGAGATAATTCCTGAAACAGCGGGTAATATTAATTACAAAATGAATAGGTGTAGTGGACCTAGGATTAATTTGCATATTGTCAGAGAGCTGATAAAAGCAGCTTTTAATCAACTGAAACAGATTAAGTATTCTAGTAATTGACACTAATCAGCAAACGGCGTGAGCGGAGTTTCAAAGCCATCAGCCATTACAAAAATTAAATTAATCAAAATACTGATTTACGAACTTACGTAGCCGATTCCTGGATGGATGGGAAATTAAATCGGTTCGTCTGTTTTGTTTTGAGATATTTTCAGATTTACTGATCAGTTTTTTTAATAAATAAAAGCGTCTCTGGCGAAGTAGCATGAAAAATATCGTGGCCCCCACTTATTTGTAGTATCCGCTGAAATATTCTCTCCGGAGATGAGCAGAATTATTTTCTCAAAATTCACCGACCTAGGCGGGAGCACTTATTCCCGCCAAAATCCTTGTACTTAGTGAATATATAATTAGATATCACGTAAGGGCGGCGCGATCATTTTTTTTTTTGGATAACTGGACTGATAAACAGGAGGTCACAAGTTCGACTGCTGGTCGAGACCGCGGCTCGGCTTGGCATACCTCCTCTTGCTATTCTTCCTTATTTAAAAATGAAAGGGTATTGTAGAAATTTTTCGTTTTCTGTCGCACCATGTTGCCAAGTGGTCGTGCAGGCATCACCGTGTCATCACATGATCGTAACCGAGCTACAGCTCCGCTATTTCCATAACTGCGGGGCCGTTCGACCTATCATTACGTCAGGTTAAGTACATTTCCACGTGGTATTTGTAACAAAGATGAATTTCATATGGTATTTACAGACACACTGCGCAAAACCACAGCTTCTAAAGAGAAAGCAACGCTGAAGATAAAAAGTTAAGCAAAAATAACAATCACGTGTTGGCGAGAGAAAGAGCGAGACGACTTACCGATGATCCGCTTTGTCCTGGGCATTCGCCCTTTTCTATCCACCAAAACTTTTGCAATTTATCTAAATCTCCATTTTCCCGAAGTTTGAGGACTGCGAGGGTAAGTCTGTCTCTGAAAGGGATGAAAGGAGAGAATACACAACGGTCAAGTTATCGCACGAACGGGAAGAGAATCTTGGTTCGTTTAAAACTAATGATTTGGGATAATTTTGGCCTGAAGGTACACTTTTCGATAATCAGCGCTTGATCTTATCAGAAAACCACTAGAATATTCGAAGTATGACATACAGGCTCTTGAATCAACGGCATGGAAAATGGTTCTTAATACATAAAAGGCTTAGAAAGAGCATATGTAACAGCACTTTCCGTTTCTGACAGATCCAATACTGTGCTAATCCATTTATGCCAAGGTAAAATGTAGGAAACTATTTGTTTCTCGCCATTTTTTTAAATTTTGATTTTATTTAACATGCTTACGTTAAGTACTTTTTGGTAAAACTTATAATTCATCCAACCCCCCACAAAAAAATTGAAAAGAATTTCTTCATTATTTTAGGCTTTTCGGGAAGACAGGAAAATATTTTATTTCAAATCCCCTGCTGGAGATCTTCCGTAATATTTTTAAAGAAATGCTGTCTCCAATAAAATATTCTAAAACGCTATATATATATACAATGGAAACTGAATTAACTGTTCCTATAATTATTAAGGTCCCTTACCTCCTGTTTTAAAAATAGGTGCAACATTTGATACTTTCCGATTCTTTGAACGAATGCTTATTGTTAAGGAGGAATTAACAATATAGATGGATTTTTTGCAAATAAACTCATGGTTCTTTCTATATCTCTGGGAAACATCAGGATCCGAGCTTTACCTCCTTTAAGAGATTTCAATTTGTAGAATGGCTACTTCGTCAACGATCTTCAAGATCGCTCTGAGCTGCAATATTGACTTAATTTGCTCAGAAAAAGCAGCCCAAAGAAAAATTATTTAAAATTTGTTTCCCACGGTAAAGGTTTATAGTTAGCCCACATTTATAAGATCTTTTTATCTTCAATTATCAAACGAGTAAAAGATTTACTATCTTCTTTAACTCTTTGAAAAGCACTCACATGTTTCCGGGGAGAGAGCTGAACTGATTCTGACAGTTATCCAAGGTTTCGCTGCTTGTAGAAAGCCAGCAGACTTTCTTACAGCCCCGAAGCCTTGGAAACTGTTATTTACCAGACTGCTTTGTCAGGATAAATACCCTCTCTCCTAAAGGAGTTAAAATTTATTCACTTTTCTTCTTTTCTTTTTAAATTGCTCTAGTGAAAATACATTAATAATCTGTTCTAAGATATTGTTCCGTACCTTATTAACTACAATACTTATCCGGCTTAGCTAAAATTTAAAATAATTTTGACACATTTAAAAATTCAAATTATTTAATTAAAAATTAAATTACACCTTTAGAAATGTATCATTTTCAGCAGTAATTGAGCTTAGATATTTCAAGTGCCTAAGACTTTTTATAGCTTTATTTGATGTTATATTGCAAAATGGCAACTTGATTCACTAAATTATTTTATTGATCATTTCAAGTATAATTCTTATGCCGTTTAGTACGATAGCCATTTTGTTGCTTTTAATGACTTATTAAATTGGTTATTTTTCTTTAACACACATGCTCTCGAAATATTAAGTAACTTCAGATCTAGACTTACATATTTCGTAAGGTACACACATTTGTTGAGAAGCTGAAGACAAAAAATGCTTATCTCATACAGCAAGAATATAATCTCGAATCGTACACCCGGTTTCTAACTGTTGATGACTACAGAAATATACTCAGTAAAGAATCATGCAATTAAAAGCGCTAACCTTTTACAATTTTTTGTTTTTAAAATATAAAATTAAATCAGTTATTTTCACGCAGTTCCTGTTGAACAGAAGAGATTTTGGCCAGATTGACTTACTTAGTAATGATTATTTTGTGGAGAGGAAGTTTCTTAGTGTAGAGACTATTTCTACTGCGGCCGTCTCTAGATTATCCAGATCTGTAAATTGGCCAATTCTTACTGCCGACAGACTGTCAGAGGAATATTTTAAGCAACACGTTAACAAAGGATGCCATTTAAGTTTCGTCCGAGCAAAATTCCTCAGACACTGACTCGTGTACTTTTGCCATCTTCCGACACTCGGTTCTTTGCTCAGTGGAGCTAAAAACTAGAAGTATTTCAGCTGGGCAGAATTTCTTGAAAAGGTAAGTTATGGCGTTAGTGGCACCGACATTGGTCGCAGTAAATCGAGTCGGCAACAGGCCAGAGCTACAGAGAGGAAATACTAACTGCACTATAGACATCGCTTCGCCGTTCTTCACAGCTAATACTTTTCCTTTCTTTCTTTAAGCCGTTTAAAAACTCTTTGATCTGCATCCAGATCTTCAAGAAAGAAAGTGACAACTGGTAATAGAAATCGTCTTCACAGATAAACGTCTAGATAAGACGAAAGCGAACACCGGTTATCTTCCACGCAAGAATTCCCCAGGCACAGGACCGCCAATTGAAACAGGGGCACCAACTCATCGGAGTGGTTCTTTCTCTAAAGTTCTTCACATTTATGGTTGCCATAAATCTAGTAAACAAAATGTTTCCTGTGGGGGGGGGGAGAAACAACACTAAACACGAATATTATAGAGCGGCACTGCACAACAGTCATGATCCCGGTCTTCAGGAGATCGGATCCAGACTTAAAAGAATTACTGATTAAAGAAAGATCAGAAATATATTAATAATATAAATTTATGGCAACACAAAAATATGTATATAATTTACACGATCAGTCAAAATGGAAAAGGCATAAAAGTTAAATAAATAGACATCTTTAATATGCGTACACCGAGGTGAGCGCATGGCGTCCGCTGGTTCTCTGCCTGCTGTTTGGCGAGGTACTCGATGTTTCTTCGTTTATTCTAAAAAAAGCTGGGAATCTCTGTACAGTTAACGTCATCAATGAAGATTTCTCACAATGTACCCCCTTCTTTCCGGTTTTTTTTTTTCTGTTTGCAACAACTCCATCGCTCTAATAAGCTTCGACTTTTAGAAAAAAGAGACAACAATCAGCGCACTAACAATTATTCCAAAGTATGTTCAATCACTGTTTTGCCAACTGCTGCTTCGAACATCGTCTTTAATATCTCGATGGACGTAGCACGAGGATCCATTCTCACGGTGAACTACGGTTTTGGGGGGGGGGAGTAAAGTTCTGTTCAGACTGAGTGGTGATTCAGAAGATGCCCGTTAAAGCCTGTCAAAGCTCGGAAGAAACGACAACGGCTGCACAGATAACAACAGCCCACACAGCAGTGTCGGCGCCCAAGAAGAAACTGAAATGAAACTAGGATTGGTCTGACGGTCGGCCATCAACAATTCTCGTAGTTCTGTCTCGGCATTTATTAAGAAACCATTTAGCGTTTTACGGTTTCCGAGGCTGAGACTCGATCAGGGAGCAGGCCGGGCATCTCAGCCCCCTCGGGTTTTCGGATGAAAGGGGCGATTGATTCTCTTTTCCTCGGTGATCGATTATGCAAAATAGTGACAGAAATAAAAGAAAAGGAGGCGCATTTCCTGGCCCTCTGTTTATGAAAAAATCAAACAAATATATATATTTTTTCTTATCCCTGTGCATCGTGAACATGGTCAGAATTCCATTTCTTCTGTAACCAGTATTGGTTTGTGGCAACAACCCTATAAATTGGAATCAATCAGCCTTTCCAATATTAGTGTGAGATGATCAGTTCCTCGACAGCAGTTAACTCTGTCAAAGAGATTCTTATCTTATGAGCTTTTTCCCTCCGGTTAAATAACTATATTATTATTATTATTATTATTATTATTATTATTATTATTAGTATTATTATTATTAGTATTATTATTATTATTATTATTATTATTATTATTATTATTATTATTATTATTATTATTATTATTATTATTATTATTATTATTATTATTATTATTATTATTATTATTATTATTATTATTATTATTATATTATTATTATTATTATATTATTATTATTATTATTATTATTATATTATTATTATTCTTATTATTATTATTATTATTATTATTATTTCTTTTAAAATAAATTAACCACTCGTCTATTTCCATCGCATACAATATCGAATAATCAATGGGATCGTGATTAGACTGTAGATAAAATTCTCTTCAGAGAAGATTTTGGACCGCTAACTCAGACGCAGTCGTTGCTGCTATTTAATATCCAAAACGATGTGCATCTATCTCTCGTTGTTTCGCCGAAAAGCCAGATTACAGAGACCTACAGGCGCCATATAACGTAAAATAAAATAGATTAGCTCTACAACAACAGTTGCTCAAATAAAATAGAGATTGCCCCCTTAATGGAATTAACACAGTGCTATCTAGATAAGAGAAATATTGTTGCATTTATTTCCCATTGCTTCAGTTGAGCGTAATGGTCTACACTTGTATATAGGTAAACTAGTGTTTAGACGACACAAGCTTGTCTGTCTATTGCCATTTTTATGTTCTGTATATTGAGAGTCAGAAAAAAAATTGCACTGTCAATTACGATTAATGAATATATTGAAACACAAAAGCAAGCATACGCATAGCAAGCAATCCAACCGTTACTTAGCCTTTGTAATAGACTCATCGCACGCACAGACGTAATACCCGCAGTTCTCATCATCACCCGAATAGTCCGGTTTTAAGCATACATCTCTTGCTTATAAATAGGCGTCTTTATTAAAGATTATTACAGGCATAATGACTTCACTGCACAGTCACGTGATGCCAACAGGATTATTCAGCTCTTCTGTTTCTCTTCTAAAGGAAAAATCTAAGGTGTCTTCCGAAAGAGAGTCAGTTCCGGTATTTCAAAGCAACTAAGGGAAAGAAAATGTGAAATACTTCATTTTCATCCCTAGAGGCAAATAAAACTCGCGAAAGCTTATTACAGATGCGAAAACACTAGCAGTTCTTTTCTTTAAATATTCATCAATTTTTTTTTTTTTAATTTAAAGACAACAGTGGTATTTTTATTGTTTTAGACATTCCCACAATTTTTTTTCTAATTAAAGGTTTTGAAATACTTACTAAAACCCATTTAAAAAATTGGTTTTTCTTTCTTGCTATGGGGACAGCACGTGACATGTTATGGTCGCAATACGTTCTAAATTTACAAATAAATTGCTCTAGAAAATAGATAGACATGATAATATCGAATCCATTATTATGCCATTATTTGTATTGCTCAATATCAACTGAATATTCATTTATGAATCAAATTAACATATACAAGTTGAAAGATACCGACTATATAAATTTATTTTTAACCTCAACGAAATACGTTCTGGGTATTCAACGTTGAAAAATTAAAACTGAAAGGAAAAAAAAAATATTTATATTTGTAAAATACCTTAGGCTAGAGAAAATTCTTGCATTTACTGAAATATTAAAATTAGGTATACTTTTATTTTATAATGGCATTCACCGATGAAGACACATCTACATCACATTAACTGATAATTAAGTAATTTGAATCACGTGTGTTGAGGCAGTAATAGTCGGTCCATTTTCAGATGGCGTTTATTGGCATTTACTGAAGGAGAAACAAATGAAATTGAGAGAATATTGCTTGACACATCAAGGAAGTGTACAGGTCATCTGACTTAATGTGAAAACGTTAACCATATCTATAGATCAAAATGTATTAGAAACGCAGTTCGTCTCCCTTTAAATATATTCACGTGGTGAGGAGTGCTGGGTATAAAACTGCGGATAAATTTTTTTAGAAAAAGGTAACAAACTCCAAAATATCAAGGGTGTAGACAAGTGGGAAACAAACAGCCAAACAGTTGAAACTTTGCCCCGATTACTAAGAAGAACCAGTCGTACATTTAGCATAGTGACAATAATCGATGGTGAGGTACAAGAAACAGAAATGCCAAAGCTAAGTAAGTGTTTCTCGAGTTCAAAGTACATTTGAAATGTACATTAATAAACAAAAAAGACAAACACATGCGCATAACAAAATGATATATATATATAAAATAATACGTACAAGTTTATTTTAAATATATAAACTAAAAACCACGAATTTAACAGAGTATATTTAGAGCAATTTAACTTTTGCTTTTTAATCTATATTTCTTAAAATCAGTCACAAGACATTTTCACCAAACTCCATCCGTTTCGATTGATGGATTGTTTTAGAGGTGTGTCCACAAATTATTGGTACCAGTGTACGTAATAAAATTAGCTTTACTGTCTTCTTGGTTAGCTAATCAAATATGACAATAAGCAGAATGGTATTTACTGACTCAGCAAGAATCAAGTCATATTTACTAGTAGAGACAGAAATGGTATAGACATTCAAGACATGCATTTGTTCTGCGAAAAGTCGAGTATTAAATTTTAAATAATTCTCTTCATGACAGAGACATGTTTCGGTTGAACAATATTTATTAATTAATTCAATTCAACTTCACGATTTTCAGCGAGATGCGTTCTTCATTTTCCTTCTTAATAGCATGAATGTGCACTTTAAAAAAAAAAAACGTAATTTAATTAACTTCCTAACGCTATAACATAGATAAAAACAACAGCTTATTCTAATACTCAAATCTAGTAATTTGGCAGAAAAATCAAGATAGATATAAAGCACTTATCAAAGGTCGCACTATTTTCTTTTAACCAGTTAACAGCAGTTTCCATGAAGTACTGGACAACTTAGAAAAAAATATTTTAAATAAACTTTATTGTTTTGTTCCTCGGCGATAACTTTTCGACTTTAAAACTGGACATTTTACAATATCTAGTTGAAAATATTCGATCATTTTCCTTTTGACTCTTTGTCATTCTAAAAATGAAGTAAAAATCTTTTTGTTTTCAGTGAATTTACAAAAAGTACGTAGTTCATACATAAATATATGTACTGAAAAAAATAGGTACATATATATTAGCTGGCATAGGGTTGTTGGAAAATCTTTGAAGAAATTTCCATTTTCCAACCGTTTAGGACAATACTTATTTTAATTGAAATATTATTTATGCTTGGTGAATTATTTATACTAATAAGTATACATTTAGGGTCGATATATGCTAAATTTTGTTATACGATTCAGTTGGACGATGTTGTCTGAGCAGAGTGTTCACTTGCTTTTGATCAGCCTCTGTATAAAAGTTGAATTGATCAGGTGCAAATTGCTACGCCGTTTTAACTTTATGAGCAGAAAAAGAAGGTCCTTTAGGAACTTGACTTTTATTGGTGGAATTTGTCTGTCATATCAGAAAAATGTATTAATTAAATTTGTTTGTGTTTTCAGAAATATATTTAGTTTTCACTCAAACTAAAAGCACAAACAATAGAATAGAATATACCATAGTGGTGGAATAAATCTAAAACTCTATTCGTTTCATTATTGAGCAAAGTACAGGCTGCTTGCTCTTCATCTAATATTGTTCCAGCATAAACACAAAATTACTGATGCAGCATTAAGCGAGGATCTGTCTCGGAGAACTTGTTGATGACTTTTAAAATGTCTGAGCCTGTAATTAAAACAATTGAAGCTGAGTGGACTGAATCTTTCGACTTTTACAACAACAAAAAACGTGGCTCTGACGCGATGCTGGAAATTCCTGCAAATCTTCAAGCGATAACAAATTAAAATAATTTTAAAAAAAAAAAAGTTTGAAATTTAAAGGAATCCTGGAAAAAAACTAAGGAGTCAGGGAAATAACTGATATAAAACATTTTTCAAGTAATTTTTAAAAATTTTATATTTAGCAAGAATTTCCAAATAAAAAGAAAAATCAATAATTTGTTTCAGCAATACGAGTCAATATCGATTTTCATGAATATCTATTTGTAATGTTCTAATTGACTTTTGCACTTTAATCGGAAATGGCGATAAATGATCACCTATAAATAAAACCGAAAAAAAAAGAGGAAAATTTCCATTTTTTTTCTAATATTCGTCAACGAATGAAGCATTTTATAGATCCATTGATTAATGGGTGATGGTGCTAAAAAATAAAAATTGGCGAAAATTTTTTCAACGGTTTTCGGAAAGAAATTGAGCTCCTAATCGATAGAAGTATTTGGGCCAATTATTTTTCTCCAAAACGATATCGCCAATGGCGTTGCTGCTAATCCTGTAATTTCATTTATTCATCCACCTGTTTACTTTTAATGGTCAGGCTTACCGCCGTGTATTACAGAAAGAGATTTGTATGGAGAAGATTTAGTCACCGTCTCTTCTAATTCATCCGTCAGCACCATTGCCGACGGAATATTTCTCTGGGGTACCCTCTTAAAGAAGCGAAACAAAGCTGAAGGCTACGGTCTGAAAGAAACCTTTTGGAGCCCTACCATAGATCCAACAGACAGAGAATCTCTCGCGAATGGGTCTCTGTGGCCGTGTACATTAAGACGACCTTCTACCGAAGATGCTCGCAGCATTGAGAGGCAAAATGAGAAAGAAGTTCGGGAACATTCTATCCTAAGTCTACCCAAGCAGATGACAATGAATCCCTGACTCATCAGATAGGCAACTGGCCTCCCTTGGTTTTTCTTTTATAGACGTTTGACTGTATACAGCTTCAAAGATTATTATTATTTTTTTTAATATAATGATGTATAGACTGACAAAACTCCTTTACCAGAATATTAGGATAACTGAAGTATAAAGATAACACTTTCATGTGCTTAGTCGAACTAAAATTTAAAAAAAAATAAATAAAAGTGTGTATTTTGTTTTCAGGCGATTTACTTTCAAAACAGAAAAGAAATAACCTATAAATTCCAATACTAAGCTGGTATATATATATAAAAAGGCTTTCTAGCTTAGCATCTACTGGAAGTATACACCATGTAGGAATATTTATTCATCATAAACATCTAACCAAAATTGTTTATAACTTTAGAGTTAGAGGATAAATCACACAGCGCTTGTCAGATCAATTGACATGGAAAGAAAAAGAAGAGACTTCTTATTTTTTTTAAAAAAGGTCAGACATGTTAGATCGTGCTTGCTGACACTATTGTTAATCTGAAATTTTAATTGTATTTCTAATCAAGACTTTGATAGAGAGTCGATTAATAACCACAGAGGGTAGCTGCATCTGCAGACGAAGCTGAAAACTCACCGATCTTTCCTATGCTTTAATGTTTAGACTAGTCTGTCCATCGTAAAGATTTATTTTAGACTTGACAGGATATATAATAGGTTTAAAGCAACCTAGCTCCTCCTGGAGTTATCTCCTGAAGGGGAGGCCGAGATTAAATTTAGGCAGATGTCTCGTGATCCAGGCAACAGGAAGCTGAATGACACAGCCGGATTGCGATGTGGTGGCCATCATCTCAAAAGAATAGCGAACACACAAAAATTAGTCCTTTAGATCTCCCCCCCTGATATGGTGGAAAGTAAATAATTGCAAGCTGAAAGAATTTAGCATAGAATACTATTAGAGCCTAGTTTTTAAATCTTACTTTAGATTTTGCCCAATGTAGAGAGAGCTTCTTCCATTTAAAATACTTAAGTGATGCACAATTTAAAAAAAGGTAGAGAGAGGCCGATAGCGCCAGTGATAAAGTGCGACAGAGGCTGCAAGGATTTTTGTTGGTGAGGAAAGAAAAGAGGCTAGGATTAGTGTATAAAGTAGACACAGAGAAAATAATAATAATAAAAGCGACAATACTTTCACAGAAATGTGTCCAGGGAAGAATCTCGGTATAATCAAGAATTTTACATTAATGTAAACACATGGCCTTGTACTTGAAAATACTTTTAGATGACTATAAGAGCTGAACCCTCTGAAGAGTAGCAAGCGATCGGTATGGTTCCCGTACAAAAGTTATTAAGACCTGGCTAGTAATCATTTGGTGTGTCCAGAAACTTGCACTCTGAGTCCAAGTGGGAACTGTCATTAGATGATTTGGAAGATAAGCGAACCATCAGAATCAGCTTTACAGCTAGAGAAATTATGGCTAATCGTCGACTTCGTTGGGCGCAGATCGTCTCTCTCTCTCTCTCTCTCTCTCTCTCTTCTGGAATCTAAATCTACAACAGAGAGCACAATCTACTGCCAGCTCACACAGACAGCGTTATATGATGTACAACGGTAGTTAAATAATAGTAATTAAATAAACTCATTAATATAACTAAATTGTTATTTACCAAATTTCATATCCAACCATAAATAAATAGTACAGAAGAAGTCTGTATTCGTGGGGCAAGAGCAAAACAGACCTAATGGGACGGTTACGATAATAACAAAAACTGCTGAATGAACTATGAAATTTTAAAATAATAATAAATAATAATAATAATAATAATAATAATAATAATAAATAATAATATAATAATATAATAATAATAATAATAATAATATAATAATAATAATAATAAATAATAATAATAAATAATAATAATAATAATAATAATAATAATAATAATAATAATAATAATAATAATAATAATATCTGCTACTGATATTCATTGAAATATATTACACGAGGCCCACCTACTAGAAGAGTTTTGAAAGAGGATTGGTCCCTCACAATGTCTGTACCGACCGTGGTACTGGACGAGACGATTCGGTAGACCACTCACTGTATCTTTTTCTCTTTCTTCTAACAGCTCTCAACATATGGAATCTATTCCAAGAGTTGGCGCAATATATATCCCAAGTGAAGCTGGTAGACATAATTCGCATGCTCGCACATATTCAGCTTTACATCCAAGAGAAATGTAGAAATGTATTATTCACTGTCCTTTTTTGTCTTAACAAGTTACTCGGAAGTGGCTCCCCCGCGTTAGTAAGAGCGAAAAGCCTTTCCGGTGATGTTGCTTTACCTGTACAATATTCTAAATAAACCTGTAACCCGCAAAGTTAATGGTTCCCGTGTTATCTATTTAGGTGCTCTTAGAGACTATTGCTTAGTGGCCAATAAAAAAAACTGGCTCGTATACGTGACAACAGAGAAGCTAATTATTTGTTTCCGCAAGATGTTTCGGATTTTTATAATACAAAATAACGCAAACCATTTCCCACTCAATTTCCCGTTAGAAATTTTATAAAATAAAAAAAAAAGGACTTATTTATTCGAGTCAGACATTGGTGCGGTTAATAGTCGCTCGAACGGACCCTGGCGGCGTAGGATAATTACTTTCATACGGAGTGTAGAAAAAGTATAGCAGTCGTAAATGTCACCTCTCCTGCCTTCTACAGATAAGCTAGGTGGCCGGTACCTCATACTCACACCAAATGCCTAATTTTTAAAACTAATTCGTCGCTTGATTCGCAGGTACGACTGCCGAACGATTTACAACAGCGGCATAAGGTCTTGCAGCTTTCGAGAAGTTTAGCAAAACCTGTATTCAAATCAAACTTGACACTGTACCAATGATCACTTCTAAATGTCTGTTTCTGAACACTTCTAAATGAGGAACACCTGCCGTCATGATGCACACGGTCTTAACGGAAATCATGTATTTACATTCTAGATTTAAATTTTCACTTTCTTCAATTTTTGTCATGTAAGACGAAGGCTCTGTTGTAAATTAAATAAGTGGATTAATCCAGTTTTGAATGGCAGACACAGGCATAATCAGGTGTCGGATTTAAATATTCATTTTTCATACCAGTGCAGGTGAAGACAGATTTGACCCTACAGTTATTTCTTATCCTTGATCGTAGATAGAAACTTTCGAAAAATAACACGAATTACAAAGAATCAAACCAAAAATGCCCTAAAAAGCTTTTAAATCAATCATTAAATAATTTCTGTATATAGATCATATGTAATCACACGAATTCACTACTGGTTCGACTTCGCCACTAAGAGAGTTGAGACCATGTCTTCTAATCATGAACTTTCAAAATTACTTAGAAACAAAGTCGTAGAATTTTCTTCCTTTACTATAATTTGAATATGAACCGTATATCATGGAAGAAAAATATCTGAAAAATATGTTTCTAAGGTAAATTCGAGTTTCATATTAACTCTTAATTTTAAAAAAAATAATCATATTTAACGTGTCAGTCAATAACATGAAAATTTTCTTTCTTCAGTAAATATAATTAGAAGACTGCTTATCACTACTGATTGAATAAATGTGAAATAGTTCAATATCCGATTTAAAAAGTAACGATTCCCTTCGCGAAACCAACGGCTGATTAAAGAAACAAATTTCTGATTAATTTGCTTGATTTTCAATCGACGATGGATCAAACAAAAACAAACAGAAAGCAGATCAGCCATTTGCTGTGTAATGAATGGTCACTTTCAAGTTTGCTTGCTACTTTGAGTTTCTTGGATGCAGACACGACTACCAATGCAATCAATTTTTATACGGCAAATGAAAGTTAATCTATTATAGGGACAGCAATTTGAGCAACATAATCTGTGACAACATTTACACAAGTACTAAATATTTCATAACTAATTAGAAATAATTCGAATAAGCTTTACGCCTATCTAGAATAGGGAACGTATTTCCAGACACAATGTTGAACTGCTCAGTATCCTCTTTAATATTAAGAATTCTCCCTGATCAATCAAATTCCTAATAGAAATAAGAGCGCATTTGTTTGTCAAAGAATACGAAGTAGATTCACCATAGTAACAAGCAGCTGGCGGTAAAACGAAAACATAATTCTTCTCTTCCCAACGGACTTCGAGCTAATGTTTCATGTTTGCCTCGAAATTGCAACATTTGATAAACCGAACAAGATGCGAGATAACTTTGAAAAGAGACAGCAAATAACTCACGGCAAAGAAAGTTTGCTTTATTTGTTTTCTCACAAGTTGGTCAGCATTCGTAGGAAGTCACGAAGATTTTTTTAAACTATATATACAAAGATGGGTCTCCGTGCTCTCTATGAGTGTAATTACCAAGGTAAGAGCAAACAGATTAATTCAGAGATTTTTTTTTAAAGCTGGGACCCAACACCTACAATAATGGAACGCTCTATCTATTCATTGTTGCACAACGGTAGTGTTTGATGCACAAAACTACAGACAAAGGCTTGAGTGAGAGTGTGGGTGAGATATTATAGCTCTTAATTTCATATGCGTTATTTCCAGTTTAAGAGAAGAGAAAACGAAGTTTTTCCGTCAGATACTCGTGGGCAAAGATTGAAACAACACTCTCTCTCTATCGCTGTACTAACGCCAACTCTCTCTCCGTGTATTGACGTCATCTCTCTCTCTCTCTCTCTCTCTCTTCTCTATATATATATATATCTCGCTGTACTAACGCCACCTCTCTCTCTCCATGTATTGACGTCATCTCTCTCTCCTCTCTCTCTTCTCTTCTCTCTCTCTCTCTATCGCTGTACTAACGCCACCTCTCTCCGTGTATTGACGTCATCTCTCTCTCTCTCTCTCTCTCTCTCTCTCGCTGTACTAACGCCACCTCTCTCTCCGTGTATTGACGTCATCTCTCTCTCTCTCTCTCTCTTCTCTCTCTCTCTCTCTGTACTAACGCCACTCTCTCTCCGTGTATTGACGTCATTCTCTCTCTCTCTCTCTCTCTCTCTCTCTCTCTCTATCGGGGACACTCATTATTTTCCTATGAATTGCTGTGAAGTCCTATTTCGTAAAACTATTACACCGAAGTCTCACTCGTCCTCCATTGGTAGTATGTGGTCGCTAAATCGATAAAACAAAGTAATTAATAAAAATTCGCGGAAGCGTTACCATGGTAATTTCTCTTAATTCAATTCGCCGACAGCTGATGAATTATTCGCGGGCCCTGTTTATCGGCGAATACGATCACTGGGCGCTCTAATTGATGTACAACCAATTTCACTGTTAATAGCGCTGTGGGCAGACGCTCGTTGTATGCAGAACTCATCCCTACCCACAAGCTTTTGGGCAATGTCACGGGGGAAAAAAAAATTTGTTTTTTCATTTATTTTATCCTTTTTCAAAAATAATACACGACTATTTCATCCACAGCTGACATCAAAATAAACAGAATATATGTGTGTGGGGGTGTATAAAAATTTCAGAAAATATTGTGCTTGGCTGTCAGCCAGGAAAAAGGCATTTAGCCCCGACGAGTTTTGCGGGGAGTTTTATAATTAAAATGGCTGCTTTTGTTGTTGTTGTTGTGTTGTTGTTGTTCTTTTAGATAAAAAAAAAATCAAAGTCCGTACCGAAAACTGGACCCGGCCTGAGCTTCAGGCTGAACCCGTTTAAAGAGGACAAGCGATACGAGTTTTCTGACTTTGAGTCGTGGGGAATCGCGATACGGGAACCAGGGCTTCACCCAAAGCAGGAGCGGATGCCAGATCCAACGCTTCCGCCGCTGTCTTCGGCAGGAAAGATTCTCTCTTCGTAGTTTTCCGGTCTCGCGTCGGTGAAACGACTGGATACGGAGGCGGGCGGCCCCGATCGAGCTAGATAGAAAACCGACCGCCTCTGACACGGCTTGGCAAACATTTCGTGGGCGGCTGCCGTTAAAATCTATTCACTGAAGCGATGACGCGTTAAAAAAAAAAAAAAAAATTACATGAAACTCACGTATAAGCGGGTGGCGGGTAATATGGACATGGCCGATGATTTACCACGTTTCCCTGCGTTCTAATTCACTGGACAAAACCTCGGCAGACAATCTGGATATCATATTCACTGGGTTATAAAAGGCATCATTGTGGAAAAGTCCAGGATGATGCGGTATTTTAGAATCCTACATACGGCACTAGAAACTTGGACAAAATGTATCCAATTAAAAATTAAATTAAACTACGATAACGATAATAATCAAGTAACAGTAAGAGCTATCGTGAGAATCCCTAATTTGTGTGCGACTCCATAATTTATTCACGATAACTAGATAGCTGCAGCCATTTAATGAAAATACAAAGGTAATGTTAGCTAATATAAAGTCAAATGTAATAATTTACCTGATTTTTTTCCACAAAATTCATTTATGTTGGCGGAACAATATCAATAAAAATAACTGGGTATTCCAATTGAATATACTTTCAAAATTCATATCTTTAAAAACTTTAATCATGATTCAATATTATTATTTTCCATTTCCTAATCTAAATTTTTGCAGAATAATTACAGTTTAAAATTTCAGATGATTGAAATCACTCAATGAAACATTTCCAATCTGCACTAGCACTTCCACCGTCTAATTTTTTTGGTATTTTTGGTAAGGAGCCAGTTCCAATATTTTTAATGTCCCGTCAAAATGATCCAAAATTATTGCGGTTCATATTTTACCGACGTAAATTAAATAAAAGAAAAACAAATATTAAATGTAGAATGGCAGTGTTTCTGTTTTTCTTTTAGTCTCAATTCGTACCTACTTTTCTTGTTTGTTTTGCACAACACATCGGCTTTTATGTGATCAATGGAATATACTTCTCACAACAGAAAAAAAAAAACATGTCGAGAACATGCATGCTGAGCTAAATTGTCCACAGAAATGCGCTGGTGTTTATAGAAGATAAGCTGAACAGTTCTGCGAACACAAAATCGCAACGACGCCAGTCTAAATCGAAATAAGGAAATGTGTACGACCAACAGTGACTCCAATACATGATTGTACACGTCCTGCTATCTACCAGCTCAAACGATTTGGCTGTCTTGGTTGGATGTTGAGTTATTATTCGACCAGGGCCACTTTCAGCTGCTTAGTAGACAGTGCGAGGACTTGGCGACTAACAAACAGAAAACCTTTCTAGAATATCCCAAACACGGTCAATCTGATTTAAGTTCGATCGTGCAGACCACATCATACAAGTTATTTCATGGACCTGAGGAGGAGCACTGACCGAATGTTCAGTGTCCGAATAGGGGTTGTTATCAATAAAGACGAAGTTAGAATCTTACCGTTTGGCCACAGAGAAGACTACACATATAATGTTATTCCTGTATTTCGCAACATTCATGACACCTCTTCTAATGTTGACAAGACCAGTTCCCAACCCACAGCATTAGGCTTCCAACACAAAGTGATTATGTTGGATATCGAGATTCTGTCTTTGATTGCTACCTGAATATCATTTTGAAGAGATCGCGCTGCGAAATAAGTTTCTTTTGGCGAGAGTAAAAACATAACGGTCTTCACTAGTGAAAGCGGAATTGTAACTCTTGGGCGACCTGAAAAATGTCTCTCCATAAAATAATCAGTTCGAAGACACCGTGATAGTACCCTGGAATTGGTGTGCCATCCTTTCTTGAACAATGCCATGGTCTAATCTACCTGGTTAAATGCCACCTAGGCATTCTTGAAATGACTTAACGCTTGCGTAGCCAGATTATAGAGAAAATGATGCTAGGCCGTGCGAAAGGCGGTATGCAGACTGAGTCGCTCATCGAGTTTTTAACCCCTTTCAGTCCGGAAGAAGACGGTGTAACATCACGAACTGTAAGCGTAATGCCACGCTTGGACGTTTTTTCTCGAAAGCAGGTCTTCCTTAACCAAAATATGTACCCGTTTGAACAACTACCATAAAGCTTTAGTGGCTTGGAAACGACTTTTAGCTCACTTTTTCTTAGTATATGATGGTTAAAACTGAGAAGAAAGGTAGGGTGTGGCAGACACTAATGAAGAACGTCTTGGGCGAACGTGCGCTACCCGCAAGCTACCGAACTCTTTTATTCTCCTTTTACTCTAATTCGTTTGTATCAGTGGAACAAAAAAGTACATCTTTAATATGGATTTGACTTAATTCCGTTTGGGCTTTTGTTCCTGAGTATTACATATCTATTTATTTAATGTAATCCTAATTGAAAGTAGCCGATTCATTCGATTTGTCGAGCAGGCTGACGTTGAGAAAGTAGAAACGACACAGTGTTAAGAAGAAGGCATTCAAACGTTTATACAGTGTGTACACTGCGTCTTCGTCAGTAAGATCGGTAGAGAATAAGTAAAGAAGGGTTCGCGTCGATGTTAATAAACTCTTCCCTGTACATGTCTTTGTGAGCGCAGAAATAAACTGAGCTTGCTTAAGTTTATTACCACCATTTCATCCTTATAAATTTAACATTTTAATATGGTTACAGAAAATTGTGTTTATTTCTATATCGTATCTACTAACACGAAGAGAAGACGTTTCTGTCTAGTTAAGAAACCTAATCCAGGCTTAACAGCTGTTAAACGTTACGATTACATTCCTTTTGAAGGAAGCTAAAAGAAAGCGTGGTTTTACATTGGCATGAAGGCCAACTTAGACACGTTCAGGTACCGAGATAAATTATTATATTAAAGTTTAAACCAGTAAATCTATTTGTTTAAATATAGGCACGTGTTTTTTCAAGTGGAAGCGAGTTCTCGCAAATCGATAAGATATTGATTATGATATTTACGTAACCAATTAAAGTAGATACATAACAGCGTCATTACTGTAAGCTAAAGGGACCTATGCCAGCAGCATTTAGAAAATTGGCTTGGAAATAGTAATTTCCTAAAAAGAACTTCCCCTACCAGGTAAAACTCCGCCCTTTGTCTCTGTGGGAGAAACAATGAAGAAGTATAAATTTGCAAATTAGTAAAAAAAAAAAAATAGTTTCGACGGGTTGGATGCACGCACAAAGTGGGAAAAAAGACAAAGAAACCTTAATTTGTATCACTTAATAGGGGCACTTTTTTAAACACCCCGGAAACTGTTACTGAAGCCGTTTGTGAACAAGCTATTTGTAAAGAACTTTATGCTGATGGTTTTTGTTCGTTAAAACAAAGCTGGTCACGAGACGAAGGTATGCAGTCTGGAAGGTCTTGACTTTTTATCTTTTGTAGCCGTCAAGAAGACATTACATATTAATTTTACCCAGAGCTTTTATTAAAAACAATAGAAACGGATACAGGCAACCAGAATATGCTCCAAACAGCCAGTATCCTTTAGTATTGAAGTGTTTTTACTACATCCTTGGCCAAAAGATTTGCATCACCCTATAAATTTAGCAAAATATATTTTCAAATCCTGCTCATATCTTGACTCTGTCCACATGACCACTTATAACTGCCTTCTTTTAAAAACATCTAATATAATCACATTTCTTATCATTGCAAGATCTTATCGGATGGTTATTTTTCCATGGAGAATGTGGAAGTTAACTACAGAGCGGCTCGTGCGTCAATACGTTAACGTAACATTATTAAGCTAATCCAGAAGGTTTAATTCGAGTTAGTCCAGCCAGATTATAAAATTCTAGAGTGATGTTAAATTTGGTCCACCTCTGCATTTAAAGGGTTAATGTAAATCTCGAGCGGAAAACTTTCCAATAAAGAAAGGTTCGTTTTAAAGTGTGTTCTGTAGCTGATTTAGTTAACTCGTACATACCACATTATGACACTTTCCTTAACTTCAGATTGCCAAGTAATAATACTAAAGTAAATCGCATGCACTTTGTGCTCTTATATACAAATTCCGAAAGCAAAATAATTTCTCTATTTTAACCATCGAAAATACAAGCAAAAGGTCTGCAATGGGAATTAACCTACGAAAGCTGTCAACACACCAAGTATCCGTGACTGAAGTTCATGGATTGCGGATTCAATCCCTTCTCTTCATAGAAAATGTCAGACAGCTAATTTACTTTGTTGTTGTTTTTTAAATATTTTGTCAGCACAAATATTAAAAGTGTCAAAACAAATAAGCTGAGATCCCCTTTGATAGAATACCTAACAGAATGAGATGCTGACCAAAATAACAAGGAAATCAATAGAAAAAGATTTAAGTCGAAAAGATTAAGATGCTAAATTAAAAAAAAAAAAAAAGACAGATATAAAACAGAATGCGAAGAGGAAACCGAACTGGATTATAATAGTGTGACGTAAGATCCAGAGCCGTTGGGTTACTGTATTTACCCAGTTGAATTTTACGTGTTTGAGATGGTAGTTGCTCCAGAACCACACATGGCTAAGATCGTTGTTTTCCTTTAATTACTGCCAATGAAACTAGTTTTGCCATGTGGTATTTATATGGCGTGAAATTAAAAAGATAACAACTGTCATGCAAAGTAAAATCCTGTGTAATTAAGCAGTTATTAATGATAATGTGGACACATATTTGGTTTGTACATAAGGGTTTTGAGCGATTGTGGCCCACAAACTCCATTGGTTACCTACAATTAGAAATACTAGTAACTGAAATTATCGATTAGCTAAAGTATTGGCGAAACTTGTGGGCTTTTTTGTAGTTATACAAAAGAAAAGGTAAATAATAAATTACAAAAATATATATTTTAATGTTGTAAACAAGTTTAAAAATCAAAATAAGCATCTCCCTTCCTGGAATTTGATTTCTCTAAAAATTGTGATGACCTATTGTCTTCTTGCAGACGCTAAAAAAAACTGATCCATTTAATGCAAATTCTTTCTAAATACTAGTAGTACTTATTATAAATTAAATAACTTTTTCAATAGAGTATAGTATTAGACAAATTTAATAGATCTGTAAACGTACGAGATGAAAAACAGCAAGTATTTGCTGAGTGATAGCGGAAATCGGTTGTTTTTGGTTTATGATTTAAACCAGACGAGAAACTCTGTGAGTGCTTTTACAATTAAACTGATTATATCCGCTGAACTACCTTTGTCACCAGGTGACAAAACTACGTACATTACTTTCAGACACAGGTAGGTCAGATTGTTCTCTTTCGCTCGCAGCTGCGCCTCTGACCTATGTGGGGACGACTTTTCCGTGTCTTGAGAGCTAATAATTACGAGAGTTTGACAGCTGAAATCTTTGACCAAGTGTCATTATTTCAAATTTTAGCAGGTGCCAGCTTGCAGCAGACTTGGATTTATACGTCATTATGTATCTCAGGATTACAGACAAATACACAAAAAGCCCTTACCCCAAATCAGAGCCAGCAGGGGTCGCTATTCCGAACCCCTTTGAATCTAAATTGGAGCCCACTTTCATCGTGTCGCATGGTTCCCTGTTGTTTATGTAGTCGTTAGTGGTAGATTCCACAAGAAAAGCGTACTTCCCGTTCGACTGCCGCACTCTTTCTATCCCTCTCTCGATTTTCTGGACGAAAACACTCGGTGTCTTTGATGTCATGTACGCCCACATTCTCTCGTACACGGCAACTTTGGAACTCTGCAGAAGAGAGAAAAAAATACTACGCTTATCTTCTTCCGTTGTTGCTCTAAAATTATTATTAATTAACTTTTAATGCCGAAATGTAATCACATAAAAATAACACATTCTGTTAAATACAGAAAAACAAGTTTTTAGTGAAATTGCTAGTAGATGAAGAACGATGGAATTGTTGGTTTGCTTGCAAGAGATCTTATTTTTAGCAGAAGTGAAGACTGATTATATAAATTATTTTATACGTTAATCCATTGGAAGGAATTGTTCACTCTTATAAATGATACTACTAGTATTTATGAATTTCTTTCAATGCTAAAGCTACTAATCACAAATTATAAACCCAGCGCACCATCGTACTTGACCATCCACTTTCCAACGCACTAGCGATCACCTACCAAACACCTAAAGCACCGTCATCCAGTACCAAACACCTAAGGCATTAACGACCAATTACCAAACACCTCAGGCACCGTTATCCACTACCAAACACCTAAGGCATTAACGACCAACCTAAGGCACCGTTATCCACTATCGAATGCTCTTCAGCAGCACCACGCTCAACTGTGAAACGCATTTGTTGGTTTCTTCATAACAGGAAGGTGATACCCACCATATGGTTTCAAAAGTTTTTAAATACTGAATATGACTTAAGATTTATTATATAGGCAAATTATTACAAATAAAAATTGGTCTATAGTTAGGTGGTAAATTAGGTACTAACAGCCTGGTCATTCAATACAAAACACGTTATTTCGGTATCTCTAATTGCTAATGACGTCAGGGCAGATCTGACGATAATAGTACGGCTGATGAAAGCGTGAATGTGACGACATTGTTACATTTCTCAAATAAGCAGCGGTCTATGCACGAAGGATTGGCAAGGCTGAGATGCCAGAGTTCCATTCCCGATTGCGCAGACTGTCTGGTAAGGTGCTGGCTGCGTGATCTTCTTCTCCAGTGGTCGTTAAACGTGCTGGTTACACCGTCCTAATCCCCGCTTTGGAGGGACTCGGCAAGCACCTGTTGTTCAGGCCCGAGAAGCGAAGCTGGACTATTCGCAGCTCTCCTTTGAACGGGACGGCGTATTGACAACTTACAGAGAAACATCACATCGAGTTGTTACTGTTCATATTATCATTGAGTTTTTTTTTTTTTTTAAAAGTTTAACAATGTATAATAATACACGATTTGGAATATTCGTAAAAAATGTTTTAGCTTTTTATATGGAATTTATGCTAGATATGGATATTCATTTCTTTACGAAGAACTCGTGTAATCATGAAGATTGCCCGAGGTTTGAACTCATCACTTTAGCGCCCACCCACAAGCGACTGACAGAACCAGATCTATAACCTGGTCGGCCAATATCCAGATCTCTTCAAGGATGAGGTTACGGCAGCTGCTTATCAATTATACGATGCAACATTTCTATTTTCAGCGCACCGCCTTAAGTTAACGCTAAAGACCATTTTCTTTGTAGTCAGAGTAAACGGTTAGAAATTTAATTTTTTTTTCGTATTTAACTGTTATCGTGCGAATGACGGGTACTAAGCGAACAGTTTCTGAAATACCGGAATCAGAAAAAAATTACTTCAGGGCTCTGAAGATTGGCGAGTGGTTATAGATCACCTACTCTCTAGGTGGGCTTCCGTCTTCAACTTTTTGACGCCGAGCGAAAGTAATCCCGAATTCTCTATTGTTCAAAGTCGCGGTTTTCCATTTTACTTCTGAGGATAAGCTAACCATCACTTCTCCCCGTCAATAAGCTAAGTAAGTTTACGTCTAAATCTTTACAACAGAGATCTGACCATAGCGTCGTTATTTGGAATAAAAACATCAAAAGCGGTAATATATTTGCTGTGTACATAATCGCTAATGTAGCAAGTTTAAAACCTTACGAATAACACACGTGGCATATTGGGTTGATGTCTTTGGACTTAAAAATACTTGTTTGTGTCGCTACAGTTTAACAGAACAAACATCAATAACAAACAGGTTTTTTTATCGTCCGTGTATATCCATAAATCTCGGCCTGACAATCGATCTAACTGACGAACAATGTCATAAGATATTCTATTTTTGTTCTCTTTTAAAAATATTTTCCAGAACCGCTCATGATTAATGGAATACAATGAAATTAAGCTCTCTGAGAATTACGAGCCTGTAACTACTGCAGTGCCAACTAATATGCTCTGCATTTTTCTCGTCTGTCTCGAGGATCTCCGAATATTTGCGGTTTAAAAAAACTTCAGGAACTTAATTAAAGCAAAAACCATGAATAATTGTGTTTTTACTTTAGTGTCCGCTTCACATCGGTACCAGAAGTTAAAGATTTTTTTAAAAAAAAATAACTACACAATACAAATCGAGGGAGAGCTTTTCGTGCTAAATCATTACGTTGTAAATTAGAAATCGATGTCTGCCGTAAACAGACAAAAGGACCATTTCGAGTCTATCTACATAAAATTTGTAATTCGAAAATCATTGCACGACTTTGTGAATCTGTACAAGTTACTGGACGACCGTCGTGCGTTATTAAACACGATAAAGCCAAATCATCAGGGCTTCGATACCCACGAGGCCTCCCTGCTCATCTTTCTGAGTGTAGTCAGGTGCAAGTACTCGGTGGTGCAACGGTAAACACTGACAATAGCTCCGCTTTGAAGTGACGTCTTGATTAAAATACCAATCTTAATTAAGTAAATACGTAATGGATGGATAAAACACAACCGAACGGCGCAAGCCATGTTGGAATTGTATTGAAAAAGGAAAAGTAATGTTTTTAAAAAATTGCAATAATTATCCAGTCCGGAATAAGGTAGAATTACATGCTGTATTTAATACGTTTCGCCAAGGCATCTGGCGATATATCACCGCATGCAATACTTAGCAGAATCATGTACATAAGGCTCCTAGATCATATAAACACACGCACACACATAATATATGATCCGTTTTGTGTAAATATTCATTGTTCAGATCTGTTCGTTCAGAGAAGCGAAGGTAGATTTCCAATTAAGTTTTCGGCTGACCTAACTAAAGCAAAACAAGGTAAAAGCCTCCCCTGTCGTTTCTCCATATTTGTCTTGACATTGAGCTCGGCCGCCAAGCCTGCAGTCGTACCGAGAACAGAGCTCGGAGGTAAGAAATATTATAGGACGTAATGAGAGCAATTTACATAACAATTAGTATGGTTTGGTTACCAAGGAGTCATTCAAGTAGTGTGCTATTCGGAAAATATCTGCCTAGCGTAGTTACAGATGCCAGCAAAACAACATCCTCAGTGAAAGTGTCCGGACAAACGAGGTACATTTCCATTTCCATTTCCTTTATGACCTCAGAGTCCGGAACGAACGAGCTAAATTTCAAATCTCAAAATTAGCTAAAGTGACCGCAGAAACGAGTTAGTTTTTTTTAAATTCTATATCACTCTGTCCACAAAACAACGTAAATTATTTATATAAGTACACTGTCCGAACAACCGATGTAGAAATTTTAATTTACATCCAAACTGTCAGAAGAAAGAAAATAATTATTTTTGATAAATATTCACACTGTTTAGACAAACGAAATTGCACAGTCAGAAAAGCACATTCATACATCTATAATCACATCATCCAGAAAGCCCACGTACATTTTTATATAACCAAACTCCGTGGAGAGACAAGGTTTATTTACTTATTCATAATCACACTATTCAGATAAACGAGAAATTTTTTTTTAATAAAATCACACTGTCAAGAGTGCACGACGTAAATTTCAGTTTATGCCACAATTTTCAGACCAATAAGGTAATTTGAAAATTGTTATTTACTACTCTGTCTAGAGAGAGAGAGAGAGAGAGAGAGAGAGAGAGAGAGAAAGAGAGAGAGAGAGAGAGAGAGAGAGAGAGAGAGATGGAGGGAGGGAGAGGAGAGAGAGATGGAGGATGGAGAGAGAGAGATATGGGAGGGAGGGAGAGGAGTGAGAGAGATGGAGAGTGAGAGAGAGATATGGAGGGAGGGAGAGTGAGAGAGATGGAGATGGAGAGAGAGAGATATGGGAGGGAGGGAGAGTGAGAGAGATGGAGATATGAGAGAGAGAGAGAGAATATGGGAGGGAGGGAGAGTGAGAGAGATGGAGATGGAGAGAGAGAGAGAGAGGGAGAGAGAAGAGGCGAGAGAGAGAGAGAGAGAGAGAGAGAGAGAGAGAGAGAGAGAGAGAGGAGAACAGACAGAGAGAGAGAGAGAGGAGAGAGACAGACAGACAGAGCGAGAGAGCGAGAGATGAAGAGAGAGAGAGTCTATTGATGGGAGGGAGGAGAGGTGAGAGAGAGAAAGAATTTTTGTAAAATTTCATATAACGCTATGCATTCAGTCGCCTTAATTTTAAAATTTTATAACAAACCTGTCCGGACAGAGGAACTACCCCTAAACAAAAGGACTCCAGGCAAATAATATACACGAATTCATGAGACATAAATGAACATCTGAATATCTATATCGACCCTTTCCCCCTTTTAAAGAAGAGCGCATTTTTGTGCGCATAATGGAAAGATCGGATATGTGGAGAAATAGAGCATATATTAATTTTTCTTTCAAACATTCTGTATATATCAATAAGGATTTTGTTTAACTTAATGACCACGGCATCTGCCTCCTAACCAGTGCAGAGTTAGCAGTGCCCACACACCCTGTCAAGCAATCATCGAAGTCAGAAATTTTTTCATTCAGAGCCGCTGGTATGGAAACTACCATCAGGTACCAGTCATAAACCTTGTTTTAGAATCTGCAGAGACAAATGTACCATAAAAATACTATGGAAAGTATATGTTTTTAAAGCTAAAGCATTTCCTTTAAAATGGAGCATCTAATTACTTTTGAGAGACCTCTGCAATCTATAAATCAGATATTAAAAGCAATGTTGGTTGTGGCGTGAACTAGTAGACGAACTGCGGAACAAAGTTAATTTGATAGTTGGAAATTATCTAATTAGTTAGTCAAGCGTTAATATTTTAATAAAACGTTTAAAATTCGTGTCACTTATTTCTATATTAATTTCATGTTGATCTCCTGTGAGAACATTCGAATGGCTTTAGTATCTACGCTGGAAACTCGAAAGACCTATAATATCCTAAACATTCAATTGCCGTTTGCCATCTGTAGACGGGATCTGAGGAGCCGACAGATTAACTTTGAAGCATGTATCCTCGATTTAGGCTAAATCAACCTCCCTGTGTGCAGCAGCCACAACTCAGCAGCACATCCAGTGATCGATATCGCGATCGCCATTCCACAGACTTCTTACAAGTAGCCAAAGAGATCTCTGGCGCCTCTTCAGCAAAGACTTTCAGTGCTCGACGCATTTACCTACCCTGAAAAACTCTTTGGTTGTTCCAGATTCCACTGTACCGTATTGGATTTCGGTTTGCTTGGCTAAGTCCTCGGCCGACTCGATTGGCGTCGACATGCGCTCCACGGTGAGGAAAGCTGCTAGATTAGCTGTGTACGATGAGATGATGATCAGAGTAAAGAACCACCATACACTACCCACAATTCGTCCGGATATAGATCTGTAAATACAAGGAAAAGGAAAATAAATGCTTGTCGGCAAAGAAACAATCGAAGAAACAGTAAAAGGAAGTTGCCCACGGAACGTACCAACAGATGAAGTCCGTTGTGCAGCCAAACACGTGCAAAGAGTGCGATGGTTTTAGCGAAACTCGCTATGCAACTACTTTCTTACTGCGGCGGCGCCCAGTTTTACTTGTTTGCAGCACAGAAGACGCGCAGTCGAGGCTCTATTGCCTTCGCCAATACTGAAGCGACACCTACCATCTGAGAGAGGAAACTGGGTCGCTTGATCAGTTTCACATCGACTGCCAAGATGTTGTGGATAAAGTTACTTTAATTAAGACACTGAGTACGTATCTCGTATGATTAAATTTATCGAAACAACAATTCTGTTCGGGGAAAAAAACGGTAGAACTTAAAGAAGGGATGAACTAAAACCGCCATCCATAATTGTAAGCCACAAATGAAATATTCAATGCGTCATACGGACTTATTCAGTGGTGTACATACGTTTTATTGTTAGGGAATCTTCACAAATAAACGGAGTGGGTATATTTTCGATACTTTGCTCCACGAGACATCGGTCATCGAATTATTTTTCTTTACGCTTGATAATTATGAGCGACATTGCGTGGGTTAAAATGCGTTTGTTTTCATCGAGATATCCAGGGGTTTTTTTTGTTTTTACCCGCACAAGTGTCTTTTTTATTGAAATTATGTCTTTAAATACCCGGTGTCCACTACAAACATAACGGATCGTGGTTTGAATGTTTCGACGTCGGTGAGACATCAGCTGCGTTTCCCCTCGTGTTGTTCTGAGAACAGCTAGCCACAGATCTAAACCTAAAGTTTCGGACACCGGAGCACCTCCATCCGTTCCTTGCCGCCAAGCGAAGCTGCGTGGACGAAACCGTCATTTCTCCAAAATTCCTGCCTCCAACCCATCCGCTCTTAAGATTCAGGCGACCTCGGCGTCTGCGTGCTTCGAGTTGCTTTCCCATTGGAAGGTCTAGCATCGCCTCCAAAGAATTCTTCTCCGCGAGATGACCAGAAATAGAGATTTAGGGTTGTTTTGCAGTGTACTTCGCGATCGGTCTGTTCTCGTCTTCAGTCACGTCATAATCACCGCGCCACGTTTAAAGAATTGGCGTGAACTCGACCATGCCCCGAAATCTGGTCAGCAACAGGGATCTCGACTAATCGGATTGGAATGCGTTCCCAACAAAACTAAACGCAGGCAACTATTTCGCTTTGTTCACAGTTCTCTCAATTTTTTATTTCAGGACAAGAATTTTCACGTCCGTCTGGGATAAGTTCCAAGAATGGCGTTGATGAATAAAACCCAAAATAAGAAAAAATATCGGCGTTGTGTACCTTACGACTGATTTAGATCGAGTTAATTATGTTCTTTTTTTTAAATGTGCCATTTAGATTATTTTCTGCACGGGGTTGGTAGCGCTTTAATAGTTAGGCACACACGTTCGTAAAAGAAAACAACTTTAAAGCCAAGAAATTTCACACTTCTAATACATTTGGCGATCTCTGTATTCCGTCATGCGGAATCCAATCACAAAATTAGGCTTCTCTGAGCCGCCATCTGATTTCCCCTCAGCGAACAGAAGTCAGACATCACATCCAGTAACCATAAACTACATAAATAAAATATCGGCACTTTGATACACCGCAGAGTATTGTTTTCACCGACGTAAAAGAAAATTCTACATACTCATAAATACTAAATTTCTAATGTTCTTTTCAACGGTCTCTAATTCTCCAGGCGCATTCTAATTTATTCTTGCCAGTAGGTTCAGCCACACACGGCCGATTCTGTTTTTGTGCGTGTAATAAGTAAATTGAAAATATCATTATTTAATATTTCCCTCTTCACAGCCGAAGGGTTTGTGTTTTTTGTCCCGTGACTACGACTGATGACCAGAACTAATGGAAGCTGCATCTTCACTTAATTTCGCCTAAAATGTTTGGTAATTAAAATGGTATCTGCTACCTTTTTTAATGAAAGATTGCTGCCCACGATGAGAACAGAAGATAATTTTTAATGCATTGTAACGTCTAAAACATCAATTCTGACCGTTCTTCTTTTTTTAGCTTCAAAGAAATTTTATTTAAATTTCGATTAGTAACAAAAATTGATTGGAGACAGAATTTGACCCATGCTTTTGTTAGGGTATCGGATAAAATGTTTCTACTAGGTACAAGAACGAGAGTTCTTTTGTTGCAAACATTTTTGGCCACACTGCGGGTCCAAAGCTGTCCTTTTTTCAATAGAAACATTCGTCTAATCGTTATCTAGTATTAACAGTTGTCTTGCATTTATTTACTCGTAAAATTGCTTGGATTAACATTTTTCTATGGGATTTTCTGGCACATCAGAACAATGGAAACTAAATTGTTTATCAGGCTTAGTTCCTCCAAATTTATTTTCTTGAAATAAAAATGATATCCGGCTCTAATATATTATATGTTTTGATTTTATTTAACTGTATGCATTCGCAACCTTCATTTCTCCAATTTCTAAATAAGGAACTTAATTATTTCTTTTAAAAAAGAAGCAAACATTAACAGCTTTCTTCACCGAGGATCATGGACACGGTTGGTTGGTTGGTTGGAAAACTCCGGTTTTCAGTTTTTTCACTTTTTCTTTGGCTTTTGTTCTTTTTTATTTAATGTTTTTAAAAAAAAATTGCACTTTTTGAAATACAAATTCGATCAATAAACTCATGAGAAATTTTTCTGACATCTTCATTGTTGTCGGGCAGCACCTGTTAAGATTAAAAAGCAGAGATAAAACAAACTCATTAACGATTCTTTGAACTAGTTCTAATAAAAGACACTTAAGATTCCATTGAGAAATATCATTGCTTCCTGTTGTTGGTTCTGTTTGCACTTTAAAAAATTAATAATGGAATATCGACTAAAGCAGAAAAGAAATAAAGAAATTCTTATATATGGATATTGGATGAGTTTATCTTTTACTGTCGTAACTACTTTTTTCATTAAAATTTTTATATATTTCAGATGTTTTTGTTAACTCGGGAGAGGAGAGTTTGTCCAGCCGCTCCGCTTTAAGACAAGCTGTGATTACTGGGCGGTGGAGACCGACCTTACCTCCGTCAGGTGAAACAATGTGATAACAACCGCATAATCTAAAGTGCGGTCTCGTGAAGATCGATCCAAGGTTTCCTCGATTACTTACAATATGGTAAATACTCAGGCAGAACTTTCTATTAAAGCGAACAGTTTTGATTTACTCTCCTTTTTGGAGAGGTCTGGAGTTAAAATATATTAAAAAAAAAGGTGTAGAGAATTTACCTGGGAGAAAAGTCGCATCCTTGCTGCATGAAGGCTCCCAGGGAGAACCAGAGGCTGTTCGAGATAGTGAAATCGTTGGTGATGTTGGCCTCGTCCTCGACGTGCCACTCGTTGGGGCTGAAGCGACTGACGAGGAAGAGTACCACGCTGACCCCTATGAAGGCAAACAGGATGCACATCCAGATCTCGTACGACAGGGGGTCCAGAAAGGAGAACACGTGCGCCTCCTGGTTGGCCGGCTTCTTAATCATGATGCTGATCCCGAGACTCATGAACGGTTTGGTAAAGTCAATGACCCGCTCTCTAACAGCGGAGATGGTGAGAGGGGCAATCGCCATGTCGGCTTCCTGTTGTGGAGAACGGAATTAAAAGGAGGTTATTATAAACAACAAAAGAAGGAATGGTGTTAAATATATTGGTTTTCTCTATTAGATCTTGACTTATCTGCGTGGGAAAAATATGTACGGGTAGTAAGAGTTGATTATAGAGTCTGAAAAATCTTTCCGGGGCTTAAATGTAAATATATTTGGGGCTACAATGCCAGCGATATCAAAACGAGTGCCAAGTCAACAAACGAATAACCCATCCCATTTCACTAATAATTCTCTGGGGGGCTGTGGGTGTACCTGTCTGGTCAGAAAATGACAAGAGGCAATCTTTGGATACCGTATTCGGGAGGTATCCGACGTACAGAAAATGTCAGTCATTTTACCTGTACGTTTAATTAGGCGTGAAAATACGGTCAGCGTCAGATCAACTGCTGTTCGAGGCAGTGGAATATCAAAACGTCGAGTGCAAAATCTCATCGCTCGGATTCATCTGGAAGAGTCATCTCTGTTCACTGCTGTCATGGGAGACTGTGGGCAGCCGCACACAACAGTAAGGTAGACACACTCCGTATCAACGCGTGGTGGAAAGTTCAAGACAACGAGAGTCGCAAAAAGTAAAAGAACAACAAGTTTAATAAGCGTATAAATGTCTACATATACTGTAATTGGGAAATTATTTTAGTAGTTTCGGATCCGGTTAATAGAGAAAAATTTTTTTTTTTATAGTTGATGTCTTTTGTTTGGTTGGAAAATAAGGTGCTTTTTTGTATCACTGTATAGGATACATTTTGATCGCGATGGAATAAGTTTACGGAAACTATATTTTTTCCAAATGTCAAAATCATTTCCTTCGCACAGAATGTTGGGATTTTATCTACTTCTTATGTCTTTTAGCTACCGTGAAAATTATTTAAAAAGAAGAATATTTAAGGTCTCACCATTAGTTCCTAAGTAGCAGCGATTCAGTAGGCAGTGTTCACGTTAGGTTTAAAATTATTGCCCCACTTTCGCCTTGACGGAAACAGCGATAATCTAATAGCACGCCCCATCTTCAGACTGCATTAGGAAAACATTTTAGTGTCGGTATTAATTATTATCACGAGCAAAGCGCTCGAAGGGTGTCGCCGAAGGAAATGCAGGCAAGTTCCTGACGTTTGTCAAATGCAGCTAGCACTCAGGGGCCGACGCGGGAACGACAGGCGGGCCCTGCTAGCAGGGATTCGTCCAAATGGCGAGAACGGGAGAATTGTCGAGATTTGGAATCGCGCAGCATGAAGGCGTCCGGTCGAATTCGTTAAAAACCGCCGGAAACAGGGACGAGATTATTGCTAGGGGAATTGACATTTGTTCAGAACTACAAAGACGACTTCTTTTCTTGTATTTAAAGACGTCGTAGGTCAGAGACATTCGGAAGAACCGATAGCGATGTAGTCAGAGACATTCGGAAGAACCGATAGCGATGTAGTCAGAGACATTCGGAAGAACCGATAGCGATGTAGTCAGAGACATTCGGAAGAACCGATAGCGATGTAGTCAGAGACATTCGGAAGAACCGATAGCGTTGTAGTCAGAGACATTCGGAAGAACCGATAGCGATGTAGTCAGAGACATTCGGAAGAACCGATAGCGATGTAGTCAGAGATATTCGGAAGAACCGATAGCGTTGTAGTCAGAGACATTCGGAAGAACCGATAGCGATGTAGTCAGAGACATTCGGAAGAACCGATAGCGATGTAGTCAGAGACATTCGGAAGAACCGATAGCGTTGTAGTCAGAGACATTCGGAAGTACGAGTACGTCTAGAATTTGATATTAAATTGGTCATTTACGTATTTATTTGTTGTTGTCGTTGCCACCTGCGTTACCAGAAAGAATGCTTCAGCATGATCTTGGATGCTGTCGAGTGAGTGGATTTATCACTTAACTATTTTGTTTGTTTCTTTTTAATTTGCAGGCGTGGTAGTAACAATATTGAAGTGCAAACAAAATATTTTGACATCGCAAATACGAAGGAACGAGCCTTGTATACACCTGCGTTTCTGTGTCTGGTTAACGTTATGGATGGCTGCCAATGCACAGTAGCTGAGAAACCTAAAGAATAGTAGCCGACAGCTAGAAATACTAACAGTAGCAGAGACAGCACCTTCATATCCAGTACATCGCACCTTACTGCCTTATAAAGATCCATCACCAAACTTAAGGTATATCTAATCATTTTATTTTTACCTATTTATAGTATCATTTTTTTTCTCGTTATCATACAATATACGAGTTTATTTCATTTTTTGCAGCATTCTCTACTGATGTCCGGTTCGTGATCCACAAAAATGAGGTAAAGTCTTATTAAGCTTAGCAGAACGAATTTAAGATGTTAAAAAGGAAAGTAGCGCGTAGTACATACTTAGTGTCGGAGCTCTTTCCGCTTCAATGAGAAAGACCTTCCAATCTACCTACGTGGTTACGTCATCATTTATACGCTCGAAGACTTCCTTTCACCTCCACGGCCTTAACTGGTAATAGCTCCATTGTGAGTGGCAAGAGAACTTTCTGCGACAGCGCATTAAAAACAGTAAATATTTATACATCAAAAATCTTCAACCTTTCATTAGCGATCAGAACTGAAATATTTCTCTTACGTAATCTGCTCCAGTACACAAGATTGTGCTTCGTAATTTTAAAGTAGTTGTTCTGGTTTTCGTTATCGTGTTACTATTTTTTTTTTTAAAAAAAAAATGTATAACAGTCTAAAGTTTGTTCTAAAAATTCTACCTTTAAACAAAGAAATCGATGGCGGTACTGTTTTAATGCGCAGAAATTACACGAACACACTTTAATGCTTAAACATTAACTCTAAGACAAGTTAAAAGGGTACCTGACAAAACCCCCGTTTTAAAATTATGCGTACTCTTTCTCGATTTGTCACTCACACTCACTCAGTCAAACTCACTCCCACACACACTCACACACGTGTATTATATCTGCACTCTTCCAAGATTTTGTTTACGTAAAAGGCGTCAGAAGTGAATCGTCATATACCTGTCTAAACATCGATTGTTTGTGCATTCTAGAATGAGTTTATTGAAAACCGTCAGTAATTATTTTAATTCTCTTTATTCGCTATTAGAAAAGAAGTTCAATTGACATTGATTTCATGAAATAATAGTAAGCAGTTTTTTTTTTACATTTTATAATCTAAAACAAAGAGAATTTTATGTGAAATGTGTGTACACAGAATTAATGAAGTAAATACACACATGAACACCAAAGGATTGTTACTAGTTAATAGACATCTGATGGATCCCGGTTTTCTTTAAAAGAATAAAAAATTGCTATACAATTAGAGAGCCATTACCATATCTACATTTATCAAATTAGCTTTCTTTGTGAAACATATCTCATAAGTTTCACTTACTTTTGATTTAAATAAATTGTGTGGATTTAATGGGTTTAAAGCATTTTAAAAAGCATTGCCATTTTAAAATTCTACAAAGGCACTGAGCAGAAGAGAACAGATAGGAACCCATTAAATAAGTATCATTAAATGACTCATTGTGCAGCAGGTCTAAACCTTCCTCGATCACATCTCGAAATTGTTTCTGCCATCGTCCCTGTCCATCATGGTCATTTTGTCCTATTTGGACGGTAGTAAATGCTCTTTTATAGATCTTAAATCTGTTCTGACCATAAATTTATTCCCGATGTCTCGTGTCTTACTAACGGCGACATTATTGTCAAAGCGGGTATTGATCGTTGGTTTTCACCCAGATTTCCAGAAACACCATTTTCTCTACAGTTCGCTGTCTTATTTAGTCAATTATAAATTAATTCCATCACATTCCACTGGAATGGCATGAATTCTCTGTGATTTTAAAAAAAAAGAAATAACCAATTTTATCGTATCCAGGGCTACCAGAATAAAGAACTATTTATTGATGCGGTCTCAAAACAGGTTCATACTAATACTACTACTATTATTGAATATTACTGGTAATATATTCCATTTTTTTTCTGATTTTGTTGCTAGCATATTTCCGGATATTAATCAATGTAAGTCAGTTTATAATTTTGTGCACTATTATTAGTTTTTATTATTCAACATAAAAAAATATTTGTAATACAAACAAATCCCATTTTCACTTCCTAAAAACTACATTTCTTCACAGAATACTATGAAGTAAACTAAGTTTGGTTTATTATGCCTTATCGCCATCACATTGCTATTTCCCATGAAAATTATCTATTGTAAAATAATTAAGTATAAAATATGAAAAGAAAGAGTAGGGAAGCTGGCATATGGCAGGGAGACCATCTGCAGCAGTGAGCCGGCCCGGTGGGGCAGGTGGTAGCGGGTTAGCTCCGTAAGGGAACCGTTGCTCCTGTACCGGGTTCGATCCCAGGCTGGGGTCGGAGGAGAGTTGTCGCTGATGATCGCCATAGCGTGAAACAGCTGTACGGCAACTCCTTGGTGTCCGACGTGAGAGAGACCTCCCGGGTCCTTGGGGCCCACGGTGTCGGGGGACCGGGCCGTTTGTCGGCTCGACGAACATCTCTCAGTAACGAGGAGGACTCGGCAGAGAACGGGCCACTTGTCTTTACGGGATGCGATGCCATTGAAAGAACCTCGTTCGGAAGTCCAACTCGCTCAACAACAACAACAATCTGCAGCAGTGAGAATTCTAGCAGGTACTAAATCAGCTTCCTTCAGGTCCTCGTGTCGTTTGACGCATCGCTTCCTTCACGTTTCAGACAAATAATGTTGATGCGTGCAGCTGGTCTAAATCGTACTGTATATGTTCCATGGAGCTCGGTTAAAGGCTTCCACCTGGCAAGAGGAGAGTTCAGCATTTCCCATTCGCCACCTTTAGGCATTCTGGGTGGACTGGAAAGTCGCGAAGTATTTTTGAAAGTTGACGCCTGGATTGAAAAGCACCTTGTCAACCGTCGGCAAGTCGTTGTCCGGCGCAGAACACATAGGTCGCCAGACCAGGCAGTCGGTGACATTCATTATTCACTTCCTTGTGAGGTGAACTGAGCGGAATCTTCTCTTCCGTTTCTTTCCGGGATAGCTTAAAACCAGGAAGCGCCCAAGGACCAGACGAAGACCGACCAGTTAGCCGTTAATTGCCGGTCAGTGGAATAGCAAGACACCCGTCCACCACCCCCATCCCCAAACATTTATACGAGGAAAAAGACTGGCTAACTTAGACCGACAGATGAAAGCGTGAAGAATTCAAATTAGACACGAGACCCTTAGAAACCGAAGTTTATCCCGCACTTTTATACGAGGATGCTTGAGAATGGCAAAAGCATTCCTTTGAGCTAAGAGAATTAAAGCCGCGACATATCAGAGAATTGGGTGCGCTCTCCTCGTGGTATCTCTCCCTGTTTTAAAGCTTTTTTTTAGACGGAAGTACGCGGAACATAAATTGTAATCTTCGCACATTTTTTTATTAAAATCAAAGCCGGGAGACATCAGTGTAAATATCGAACAGCAGCATGAAGCCACATGAACGAATTTTTTGTCAAAACAAGCAAAACTTTAACGAGAGCGAGGTTAGGGTCCTTATCTTCGCCAAGACCCAATCATCTCCTATAAGCGATGCAGCGCTGTAAAAAGAAAATTTTTTAATTCACCCAGTAAAATAATTCCAATGTTACAGTTTTTTTTTAAATTTATTTAAATGAAAAGCCGGGTTAATATGAAACATTATAATTTTACTTCTTGTTTCAAAAATTTTAGAAAATTCCGTGTATCGAGAAAAAAAAAGAAAAATTCAAAGTTGGGCTCAGAAAACTCCCCTAAAAGGAATTAATGTCTTTCTTTCTTTTTGTCTGCCAGCAGGTGAATGAAGCATAAACCTTCATTAATCTGAATTTGCGATCAAAATGATTCTGATTAATTTTTGGCTTCAAGTGTAATGACGACATCACTATTCGGTCTCTCCGGTTTCCACCCACATCTAAAAAAAAGGGGGGGAGTTCTACTAGGCACCTATGTCGCACATCCGCATTTGTTGATGAAGGCAACAGAAATTCACCTCAACTATTTTATGTCTCGGGAATGGATCGCTCTGAACCACGGACTGCTGTTAACGATAATGGTAGCGGTGACCCTGCTATCACTAATACATTTTTATTCATTTGGTTTTTGATTTATTATATTTTCCCTTGTATAAATATTATTCTTACGTCAAAGCGAATAAAGCAAAGTGTACTTATTGATGTCGACCGCTTTGTTTTCCTATAGATTTATTTCCACAAGAAATTAATACTTTAACAACGTATAGATATCAAAACGATCCTTAATTCGTTTTCTTTTTTTTACACGTTAAATTTCCACGTTTCAGCAGAACAGGACCCGCGTTTGTTGCAGCGCTGATCGCTAGTACATTATCCTGCCAAAAATCTCTGGAACCGTAGTTATTTCCAAAACGCTTCATGCAAACAGCGAACTCACGAAGAATGGAAACGAAATACGTAATTAAATCGCCTTCTTGTCGCTATAAGACAAACACATATTGACAGATTTTCTATCCCTTTCTTATCAGCAAGCCAATTCCTTTGTACAAGCACGCGCGAGTTTGGCACCGTAATCATGCTTCCCCCGCGACTGGAAAATCTGATGACGAATTTCCAACAGTAATCTGTGCGTGACAAACCGGGCGTACTTACAGAACGCGTAAGCAAGGTCTATCAACGGGATATCTGCTCGGCTGTTATCCAAGAAAGGAAAACGCACACGTCTCGAAAGTGTTGCTAACCAACGGCTAAGACATTTTTGTCTCAGGCGATACTGTCGAAAGGCCGAAAATACCCGAAGCAAACAGCAGTGGCAGAAGTGTTGTAGTTTCTGTTTTGTTTTTAGACTGGCATTCAAGAGAGTAAGGTCTGTAAACATCTTAGATTTCTCTGAGGTTCGCGATGCCTTCTGTTTTTTTAATTTTTATTTCCGGTTTTCCGAGCAGGTGCGACGACATCAAAGGGAAAGGAACATAATGCACACACACACACACACACGCCGGTTCATCACACGACGTGGAATAGCTCGTATTAGCACGCTTTAACAAATTTATTGTATTATAAGTATACCACAACCAGGTACTCGTATGAAATACCTTCTTTTGCAATGAGCCGTTCTGGTGCACCACGCCACCTATTTATATATATGATAATCCAAGCCGCTTAATTGACTTCTAGATCGTGATCCCACAGTTTGCAGCAATTTTTGTGCTTTATTTATATAATGAATACCAATGGTTCCGAGGCCGCAAGGTAGTAGCCAATCCGAAATACGATTATCAATGACGCCGCCCGCCGGCAGTCGGCGATCGCATCGAAGTATTACTTCCTGTCCGGAATATCTAGAAGGACGATGGAGAGAGCTGAAGGTTGAGGCGATCGCTTTTAGCAACTGGCTGATTCCCGGCGCAGAGCGGAACCGAAAGGAGAGAAACCACATTTTTATGCGGTCTGACTGGTGTAAGATATGGAAAGATTTAAATGACTGCGTATCTTCGAGGTTATGGATGACGGGGATGAAGACCATTTACGATTTCTGTCATCTTTCACACACACACCCCACACCCACCCACCACTTATCACGATCAATATCTTAATGGATGGAAATATCGAACACTACGTAAGGAGGTCAGCAAAATCTTTTTTTAGGTACATTTCCGCCTTCTGGTCGGAAAGGCTGACCAACACCAAAAGTATTTAATCGGAAAGTTTCACCGCTGACTTTATATAATTTTTTTTTTTATTTTCACTAGAACAAGTTTAAAGGTCAGCTTTAGAAAAGAAATCCACTGTTGCAGTTAGCGAGGATTTTCGCATAGTGCGATTATTCGCTTTGGAATTCCCCGACCTTTTTTGATGATAATTGCTGCTGAATCTCTCTTCTTTTCTTTTTTTACAAGTCATTACCACCCATTGCTTTTAACCAGCGAGAGATCCAATATCTGTCTCTCCTCGGCTTTTGGCGAAAATGATGCGTCACCTTGATTTTAAAATACCAACAGATTTTTTGTTTTCTCTGTGTGTGTGTGTGTGTGTGTGTGTGTGTGTGTGTGTGTGTGGTGTGTGTGTGTGTGTGTGTGTTTGTTTGTTGTTAGCATTAGAACTCTTCAGCGGTTGGCTTGTTTGTCTTCTAATGGTTTCAATCGATTTTCTTTAAAAAAAAAAGCTTCCGCGATTAATGTTAAAATTCAGAAATATGCCTATCCCTCTATATACTTTGAGAAAAATTAATTTTAGTTTTAACAAAAGCTAGAACAGCGGTATAAAACATACAGAGAAACAAATAAAAGGAATGCCATGCCATACTTTGTTTTATTTAAACCTGAAAAGCTACCACTAATCAAGAACTGTTCTAACAAGGGGCTCGATCCCTGTACATACACAAGAGATCGATAAATGACACAGACTAAGGAGATGCGATCGTTGAAACTTAATTAGATCTGAACAAAGAGTGAGATGTTTGATAAATATAGATTCTTGAATTCTGAAATCAGAACATGATAGGACCGCGCTGTTTTGGACTTAAATATTTTCATATTTTCCAAGATACATTTTAATGTTTGTAGAATTCACTTACCATTATGTACTTAAATTTTCTCTGAGCCAACAGCTCGGAATTTACAGTATTCATAAAGCTGCACCACACAGTCTTCTGTTTAGATTTTATGCTTTTGATTTGCTTTCAGCGTTGTAAGTAATTGTTTCAAGCAGATTCAGGAAGATAAAATTAAAATAAATTCAGCGATAATGATAAACCGTTTCAAATGAGAACAAACAACGAGATAGGTTATTTCCAGGAAAGATAAATTCTTCACTCACTAACTAATGCCGATAGCTAAAACGTTTTCCATTGCACGTCATGTACTGATGCATAATTTATTATATTCGAATGTCGTTGGAACTCCCCGTACACTCACCTCGCGCAGAGAGAAGACAAGCAGGAATGATTAGAAAAATTCTTGCAGAAACAGCTGCTGATCGACGACACAAAAAGTCCAAACCGAAAGCACGCCGTCACCTGAAAAGTAGAGATTTCTACGCCCGACTGTATAACAATAGACAACGCAACAGTCGCAGAAATAATAAGAAAGCGAATGATCAATTAACAACAGAAAGTTTTCCTCAGGTTAGAATTTTCAAAGAAAGCCCATAAAACAGTTTGAGAAAAGTTCTACACAATTCGAATTGAATATTTACCTATATAGCAGGTTCGTACATTAAACTAACGAATGTTCAAAGAAATTGAAAATATCTAGAAACAGTATAGAAAAAAAAAATTTGTTAGATTTTACTATTTCCTGCAACATTTTCTAGCACACACAACCCAATTTCATTCTTCAAAATACTTTGAAAGGCTACTTTTTCACATTTTTAAAAGAATCATGGTTACTGCCACCCTGAAGTTGAATATCCGGTGCTCTGAGAGAAATTTTAAACGCTGTTCACTTCCGTTGTCAAAATCTAAACGACTGAATATATTAACGCTAACATATGACTATTAACCGTCTTAAAGAGTAAAAATAAAATACTTTTCATATGCTTTTAGTTAACATCATCATTTTTAAACAACATTTTGCCTTCAAGCCTGTTTCACTTTTCAAATCTACACAGCCAAATAGCAATATTGTCTGGAATATAAATCCTACGAATCCATCTCTCTTTTAACCAAGAAGGAAAGTGAAGCAACTAGTTGTATTATTAATTCAGCTTTCATTAAATTAGAACCTAAAACGAGAGAAATAAAGAAAGAACGATGGGATATCCGTAAAATGAATAATAATAAATATCAGACGTAGGAAAGTAATAACCGAATATTAAAAGTCGCTTTAATAATTAACTTCTTGCAGTAAACTACGGAATGCGACGTTAATTTTCAAGGTGTTGAAACTGAAGCGGAGTCGAGAATGACGTTGGAGTTCGACGCGTCAAGAAGAGTCATTATGGCACACTGACGCTAAGCTGAGAAATTCGCAGTCTCTTCCGCAAACATTAAAAGTAACCGCAATTAAAGGTTCCTATTAAAAGTTGGTTTCCTTTAATAAAACCTATCTAAATATCAGTATCTCGAAGAAAGGAAAATCGCAATTAAAAGCGCAGTGCCACGGAAAATTAATAAGTAGGTTTATTCTTATAGATGAGAACTGTAGTAAACCTTGGAAGTGTGAGACAAAGAGAGGCTAAACTATGGACTTACGCAGAAAACTCTTTAAATTCGTCAACTTTTCAACTTCTTTATATGTTTATTCTTCATCTGCCGTTTCCACGCCTCCTGAGATCATCACTGTACCTCGAAGAAAGCAAATTTTTGAGTTTTGCCTGAGATTTTTCCTCTGATTAACAATTACATCCGAAAAGGTTTCCATCCTATCCCTTGACCAGCAGCGAAAACATCATTTCTTAAAAATAATTTTAGATAGCCAAAAATATGTTTCGCTTCTTCTTTAATGCATAAAACCGGGGCCAGGTGGCCCAAAATGAGTTAATGCTGTCAAGGGAGTAACAGAAAATAGCTGGTTCACTTTTGTGGTTACAGGACCACGAACCATTCTCTGAACATGGAAAGCCGACAGAAAAGACATGGTTTTTACCAATACGATTTTTCTAAAAAAATTGATTTAAGATATCACCTTTAACTACATTTGCTGGAAATTTATTCATTAAAAATTCTATTACCGAAAGGTTTCCCAATATCGAGCTGTGTCGAAACCTGGACAAAGTTATAATTATTAGCTCTAGTGTTATTAACTGTACATATCCGAAGAGATTTGTTACATTTCAATAGATCGCAACGTTCAGCATCCCCAACGGTCCGTTAACAACGTCGCTGGACCGCTGTTCGTGCCACGCCGTTCAAAGACGTTTCGTCTGACGAAAAGCAATTACCGTTGCAGAAGAATCAGCCAGAGAGTGTTATCTATAAACCAGCCTCTCCTCGTGGTTGCGAAATTAATCACGATCTTGTTTATGGAAAAATCAAAATAATAATAATAATAATAATAATAATAATAATAATAATAATAATAATAATAATAATAATAATAATAATCCCGCCGGAACATACTCGAACGCCTCTGAATGCTCACCGGGAAGACGGCGACAATGGACAAAATCACGTCTATATTTTTATCATGTTTACTCCGCTTTCCTCATCAGATGCCATGTGGACACCGTCTCGGCTCTTTTTTTTTGTTGCAAGACCGTGAACAGCATATTTTGGCTCGTGTTCGCCGTCATGTTTGCTCATCCTATATTTGTTTAAACGAACGCGGATTCTGTGTTTGTTAGAATATTTACTGAGATTCAGCAGTTAAAGGTAAATAAAATATTTCGCCTTTAAATCGACGAGGAGGAACATAAAAGTTAGGCATTTCTTCCAATTTGGGGTTAGTCATTTCCTGGTTGCAGTAAAGGGACTAAAATGCATCTTTTCGGTGTCTTCTGGGGGAAAGACTTAAACCAACTCACGAGAAAAGTTGCATGACGATGTTCGACCACGAAAGTAATTCAAGTTCTCATTTGTTAAAAAACTTTTTAATGCTTTCCATTTTAACGTTGCAAGTTCATTGAATATGTAAAAATAATGGCAACGGAATTTTTTTTTAAAGTCTATTCATGGGAATGAGTAATTCTGTCTTGGTGGGAAATCTCATTCACCTGAATAAAACTCAGGAAGATTCCGAAAATTTTTAGGCTGTTTTCAGGCATTCTCTTAATTTCAGAATTTTATAAATTCCAGTGTCTGGCTTCTTTAAAACTAATAATCACGTGCATTCAATACCACCCAATTAGACGCCTTGACTGAAAATGATCAGTTCTTTATAATATCGTATTTGGTCAAACTGCATTAAAAATATACGTAAATTGGTAGTACAGAGTCTATAATTACTCTACTTGTGTTCACTGTCTCGATTCTACTATAGCAACTGAGTATCCACTTTTGACTCAAGTACACATCTAAAACGTAAGAAATATCCATACGATGGCGATTTTTTTACCCTAGAAAACCTCTTGTTTTTTTAATGTTTCCTCTCTAGAAAATTTTGTCTTTTTTCTACTAGTAAAATAACTCAACAAATTATAGTTTAGCTTTAGTAGATAACCGCTTAAACGCAGTCAGGTTCCCACTTCTGTGACGAACTACAGCAGTAGCCGATACAGAAGTTATATGATGATATGATCGGCTCTCGGCTAATCAAAAATTTTAAACAACACTTCAAAACAGTAATATGAAGTGCAACAGTAAAATCTGTCTATTAAAAATAATCACTGTATATATATATATATATGCAAAACTGAAAATAAATAATGGTTTTATGTTAAATTTTAAAATTTTCTACGTATACGTTAGGCGGATGCTATTTAGCGAGTTTCAGAAGACAGTTATTGCATCCTAAACAACTGCTCATTAAATGTTTCTTTCCGGCTGAAGTGAATTAAAAGTTACATGGTATATTTAAATTCCACGCTTCGGCTAATACTTTCATTGTTTCTCGCTCACTGTAAGAAAAAGAAGCAATGCTGGAAGAACGAATCGCAGTGGCAAGCAAACGTAGATAGTCAAACCTCAAACGCATGCACGATAACAGTGCACTGCGGCGATTTGACTTCAGTCTGATCTTTACAGACTGGATTATTTATATTAGATATACGAATGTTTAAGCTATTTTGCACTCTAAGCCCCGTAAGGCAACGCTTCATTTAATTTACGCTATAGCAGAAACTAAGTGGCTGATAATATTTTCTTTTTCTCCTGTTCGATTTATAGAATAAACAAGAGAGAGAGAGAGATGGAGAGAGAGAGAGAGAGAGAGATGGAGAGAGAGAGAGAGAGAGAGAGAGAGAGAGAGATGGAGAGAGAGAGAGAGAGAGAGAGAGAGAGAGAGAGAGAGAGAGAGAGAGAGAGAGAGATGGAGAGAGAGAGACTGAGAGATAATTTGTCGATTCTGATACGAAATAATAGTTAATCAAATATTAAACCACTTGCTCTGCTAGCACAAGAAAGGCTCTTCCCTCTTCTTATACTCAATTTATGCGTTTCATCACTAACCAGTTGACGGAATCTATTAACTCAGATTTTAAGAGATTCCCTTTTTAAAAGTATTGAATACAATTTTCAGATTGTCACCGATACCGTCAGGAATTTCTTCGTTCTGCTCGGTGAGATAACAATAGATTCTTTGTTAAAACCTTTTATACGCCCTTCCGTATTTCAGGAGCTTATCCAGTTTGGGAAGATTGCATGGATATTTTGTCACTGATAAAGAACCGATCACTTTAGGATATTTATTAAGAATCTGGAAGCCATCAGATCCTGAAGGGCAATTCCCTTCATCCTCATCAGGAAACGAGCAATTGAATTAAAAGATTTATGCAAACAAAGTGACGGATTTCGTGAAGTCCTTGATTTTCCGAAATACTGGAGATCTCGCGTTTCTTGGACGCCACTGCTAATTTCAGCAGATATCAAGTTACATTCGCCGTTCGGTTCTCTCCCTTTTTAGAAAGATGTGTCTCCACCACTGCAAGAACTGGATGAGGAGAATTCCTCTTCTTAAACCCGAAACAATTGAAATATGCTAAACGCTATTTCTGATTCCTTAGAAAAATTCATAAGATATTTTAAAACAACTCTTAAATCAAGCTATTCTATAAAAAAAAAAATATAGTGAAACAAAATTTAACCCTTCATAAACTAGAACATCATATGATCTTCCCCTCATCAGTTGTTGTTTTCATCAGGCTTGCGTACTGTTTTGCGTGTTAATCTCATGCTAATTATCTTTTACCTGGAAATACTTTCTTCGACAGAAACAATCTAATAGCTTAAGTAAGCGTAGATACATTCCGACCCCCCCTTTTTAACGTTGATATAAGAACTTCTGAATCTCATTAACTCAAGAGGTCTTATGTTCTATTAATAGCTTCGTAATGTCCTGCCGTGGTAATTTTACAGAATTTGGGAAGACTTTCTCTACAATTTCGACACACGTATAGTTTGAAATCAGAAATAAGTGAGAGTCCACAAGTATCCATTCTAATTACTTCTTTCCCTTTGAGTCTTATTGTTGACAGTTATTGACTTTTTTCTTGCTTCAGCAATTTAATTTATTTTAAACGAGGAAAAGATACATTCATGCATAATAACCTGGAAGCTTTTATCCTACATCTCAGGTGAGTAGTAAAATGTCTAAGAGGAGACTCTTGCGAGTGAAGATGGCTCACCCACGTCTATCTTCTCTCAACACGACAAGTTAGTGCCAGTAATAAATGCACTGTGTAATTATTTGAAGTTCACACCAGACCCCCCCTTTTTTTTTTTTTCAAACTTCTTTTTTCCACTGTACTTAATTTTATGTAATACTTTAAAAATCGCTTTTAGGCAAGTTACCTTTACGGATGAATGCAACTTAGTAAAATCCTCAGACAAATGATTTATCTAAGAACCCAACTAGTTCTGAGGACTGGTATTTTATCGGAAAAGATGTACGGTTTATTTTCGTAATTCTAGGAAAACATTTTTTAAAAGAAGAGCAATAGAAAAATGGCACAAAACAAAAATTATTGCATATACAGAAGAAAAGGATAAATAGCACAGAAATCCATGCTTTGATCAGGAAGTGTTTAAGGAGGTAGAACAAACAGGCAACATGGTTCTACCAATAAAACATCCCTAGATCTCTATAGACGGTATTTTACCACAATCCAACACATACAGTTCAGCCGGGTGTACTCTTACTTCTGACCACCCAGCGTATATAAAACCCAAAGGAAATCCGCGGATTCTATTATCTTCATAGTCGGATGTATCAAGCCGAAATGTAAAAGAGGTAACGTTTCATATAAATTTTTTTCTTAATTATTAGTTTTCGTCTTGAACTGAGGTCAAAACCGTAGTTACCGCTGTCTTCCGCAACAGATTTTTAAAATCTTTTAGGGTCATTCATCAGGCGTCTCGGGTCGTTGGGTGTGGGGACGACGCAGTCCGTATGTGGGTTCTGGGCTAATCCATTATCGTGCGCCGCCGAGTAATTTTGAGACCATGTAAATTGACTTTTGCTTCAGAGCTTCGTCGTCTCTTCCACTCACAGTCTATGAGATTTGACGGCATAAAATAAACGCTTCATTATAAAAGGAGAACAGATTGCGAAGAGTTTATTAAAAAAAACAACAACAACACATCAGTATCCCCCTAAGTAGATTCGTGTTAACGTCGTCCAAAAGCTTCTCTCTTTACCAGGGCTTCTGAAAGCTGCGCAACTTTTACAGTGGAGTCCGAAACGAAATTACTGCATATCAAAAGGAATGGTGTTTGATACGCAACCACGTACAAATGTATTCTTAAAACAAAGATTCTCCGTTATAATTTCAAATTCATACATCCTTAATCTAATAACTTATGGTAAAGATGCAAATAAGCACGTCAGAGTATTGTTTCGACTTAAGCTGGTATTGTAACAAACAAAATTCACGTATGGAAAAACTGGTAGAAGGAAAATTCCAAACTTGGTGTTAATCCCAGAGTATTTAAGTTAAATATTTTTTTTTTTTTTAACTCTAAAATATTTCGGGAAAATGAATATATAACATATAGTCCTAAATTCAAACGTTATTTCACCTCCTCCAGGCGATAAGCGATGTAAATGCGGCAATTCCTGTTTTTAATGTGGAATTCTTCGATTTGTCTTCAGAACTTTGCCTCTCTACGAGAGCGAGAGGCGATCGCCACCTCCTATGCGGTGGCGCAGTGGTAAGTGGTAAACCGCAGAGCGTAAACCGACCGCGTTCCTTCTCTCAAGTTAATCTGTGCTGGATTTTAAATCGACGATCACGTGAACATGACGACGGAATCGTTTTTTTTTTTTTAGAATTAAATCTCTTTTACTATAACAAAAACTTGTTAATTAAAAAAAAAAAAAAAAAAACATTTTTTTTTTTGTGTGTTTTTCATCCTGTACAAACGAATTGACTTTTTTTTCTTTGTTTGCAAATTATTATTGACCAGACGCTTCGCGAAATATTTACTGTAGTGTCCATAATTTTGTCGAAACAAATGCTCTTAATTTGTTAGTGGAGATGAAAAATCAATTCCTTAGATCGCCGTCGTTTACACGGACGAATTTCAGATTCACAGTATCTTCTATAGTTGCTCTTATGCTTCCTTGTGTGTGTGTTGGAGAAATATTGCTTTCAAGTTTGCTACCTGTAGGTTACAACTGATGCAAACGTACCTTTCGAATTTGGCAGCAGTATCACCTTACTTTTGGAAACATTATACGAATTCCTTCTCATCATTTTCAAGGAAACTCATATTTTGAAGTCGGATTTTGCGGTCCGGGCTATTTTATCTTTAACGTCGCTGCGAGTTCATTGGACGTCTGACGGGAAAGAGGAAACAAATTGAGACGGGCCAGATAACGGCAGCAGCAAAGATTCGGTGCCCATGTGTTTTATGAGAATGGGTCCGGGGAACGATCAACCGGATTACGATTTCTGGGATGCGGTGTATGCGAAATAAATGAAACCGTTAAAATGTATTAATTCTGCTACTGTTGGTCCTACCACTACGTATAATGATAAAACAATGTTGGGGGAACAATGGCAGAGAGAGGCCAAATCCATTCCATATAGCCGTTAATGGCGTTTTTATGGTATTAATGCTGGAAGAAATTGGATTCTATATATAAAAGGGGCTACATAGGGAATTAATGAATCATGGAAAGTGTTTGAATGCGCCAGATTAAAATTTGAAATTCTTTGTTTACGTGGAAGAAAGAAGGCAGAAAAGTCCTGATGTAAAAAGGTTAGGGTTAGCAGCTATTATTTACGAGGATCGTAAATGTTTGCATTCGTCTCTCTTGCGAAGTGTGACAAAAATTAGTTAGCTTTCTTTGGTTGATACAATTTGGAATTACTTAATATTCACTAAGCCTGGTATAAAACAGCTCTAAGCTAATAAGTATTTTTTTTTTTTTTAAATCTAAGTTAAACCCGAACCTATAAAAAAAGACTGCCGACGATCTGTTCGCTTTAAAGGGAAAACTAATCAGTAAAATACGCGAAACATAATTGAATAAATGACAAAACTAAGGAATAAACAAGGAACTAAAATAGAGATGGCGGACAACAGATAATGTTTGATTAGTAACAGAATGAAAACACGATTTTTACATCAGATTTTCAGATTTGTACTGTCTACCATACACCGATCAAAAACACTACACTGTAATGTGATTAAATAAAGCATGGCAGAGTCCATTTTGCATAATATCTGGCCACTGTTCTGTAGTGACGTCATAAACCACGAGGAACAGTCACTGCGCCTCGGCCTAATGCTCCCTACCGTACATATGATACAACAGCGGGTTTCGTAACCTCACAGAGATAATACTGACCTATAACAACTTCATCAGAAAGATTCAGTTCTCTTTTGTGGTCAGCTGACAACATCCCAGAATGGTGGAAGAACCTCACCATTTTAAAATATCTCTCTCTCTCTCTCTCTCTCTCTCTCTCTCTCTCTCTCTCTTTCTCTCTCTCTAATGACAGCATCTCTATTTATTGACGACATCTCTCTCTCTTTCTGTGTAATGACATCATCTCTATGTACTGACGTCATCACTCTCTCTCTAATGACAGCATCACTATGTACTGACGTCATCACTCTCTCTCTAATGACAGCATCTCTCTGTACTGACGTCATCTCTCTGTACTGACGTCATCTCTCTGTACTAACGTCATCTCTCTCTCTCTAATGAAAGCATCTCTATTTATTGACATCTCTCTCTTTCTGTGTAATGACATCATCTCTATGTACTGACGTCATCACTCTCTCTCTAATGACAGCATCTCTAGGTATTGACGTCATCTCTCTCTCTCTCTAATGACAGCATCTCTGTGTATTGACGTCATCTCTCTCTCTCTCTCTCTCCGTTATTCTAGTGTGAGTAGTCCAAGAAATACTGGGCATATCTATCGCGTTGCTGAGCAGAGTGTGGCCGATTTCGTAGTTTGGTTGTAAGTGTGACCCTCCAACGTTCAGAATACATTCTGAATGAAACGCAAACGCGCCGAGATAGTGAGATTACGTTTTGTCAGACAGGTGACGTAACGGTTATGGTGACGATCCGATCGGTATTAAATGAATCAGTATCTACGCATCTTTTTCCAAAGTCGCTGACGCTCTGCTACTCCAAGTTCAGCAGTCCGCCCGTCTGTGTGTCTACTTCTGTGGCTATGGTCAGGCATCGCTGCTCATTGGTAAGTCGTCGTCAAGGCGCTATACTATCGACGTCTTGACTTCCTTATGTAGAAACTTTGCGACAGGTTTTACACCAAAATCGACAAAATGTTGCGCACTTGAAGCAGATAAATTGCAACCCGGTTCAATTTTTGGGTTGACAAAGAGTTGGAAAAATCATTCGATACTTACAATAACTAAGACGATTATAAATCGTTGTAAAAGTGGTAAAATGCGAAATATTCCTCGATTTGTTTTGTTCAGTATATTTAATTCATGCGAAATGCCAATTCAACATATTTTGTTGAGAAAATGAATCAAATAAAATCAAATCCTCATGTAACTTTAATGATCACCCACCGGATTCCTCAGGAGATAAAGAAGTGGGGTTTTTTTTTTGTAAATGCAGGTCATGACCGGAAGAAACTGCAGCAACCTACAAGATAATATTCAGGGTTGGATACTTATGTGTGGAAGAGTTACAACGTCCGAACGGCGGAATTATCGCCCCTTTACGACCGTTGCCTCTTAAGAGACATTGAAGTAAGAAAAAAAAATTGCATATTCATATATGTTTACTACAATCGCGTAAGTTTACAAACTCAAAGAAGGATCAGCATTTACAGTATTTTCTGAAACGTGTTCTGGTGGTGAAATGTTCGAGTTGCAAAGAAGAGTTTCAAAGCTTTATTTGTATTTTTTTTTTTTTTGGTCGCCGGATTGGTCGACCACAACCGTGGTCCGTGGTCACCTCGTGCAGACTTACTGGATCTCGTATATCTTCCTCTATAATGGAGTTAGAAGGTTCTTAACGCGTTGCTGTTGAGTCTCATTTATGGCCAACGATATGATATGCATTTGTTTAAATCTCAATTATTCACCAAAACTTTTTTTTTTAAAAAAGAAGACTTCATGTTTATAAAAATGTGCTATAATACCTCTTTAAGCATTAAAATCCTGCGTGTTTTAAAGTGTCCCCAAGATCTACCAGAAAAGCATCGTACAAGCACGGGAAGTCTCACCTGCCGGATAAGTTCTCCTACCATGCCGTTCCAGCTGTTGTTGAGAAGCTTCGATCCATAGGAGCCGTCCCGGACCATGCGGAATACGTAGTCAAATTTCACCTCAATGGCCACTTTCTTGGCGAGGTCCACGCAGTAGCCTTCGTACCTCTCGTTGCCTATCAGGGGCTGCCCGTGTTTTGTTTTATCCTTCGATATCACGTAAGGAGCTGACTGTAAATAGAAGCGAGTTCGGATTCACACAGACGGATAAAAGCGATGCCGGCCATGCTTTACAGCACGATGACTGCCGAAGGTCGCGCGCCATGTTTGATTTTGTTACGGCGAGTGAATCCTTTAGTTGGGTTCACGTAGAGTCCGGGGATAGGCGGGGGGGTGGGAGGAGGGAGTGGTTCCCTACAAAACAGACCCCAAAATCTAGATCAGTTCATCGGATTGTTCAGAAATTTCAGGAAAAAACACTCACTGGTCACGTGCGGACTAACCAAGACTATGCGGACCAATGAAATGGCGCAGAATATTCGCTGCAGAGTGTCTGACATTCCGTGGGGGAAAAAAATATTACTCACTCGTTCTTTGTAATTTTGCTGTCTTTTATTCTTATTTGAATTGACGCGACATGCTACTTGGCTTCTTGACAACTTGTTTACTCAGGTATGGTTTATTTGCCTTTTCTAAAATTTTCAGTCTGCACTGGCAAAAACACCAAGGCTCGGTGAATGGCACGCCTGTCAGATAGACAAATGGGATGGCAAGTGTTAATTTTGAAATACTCTATTGTATACAGTGGACAGAACAAAGGGGATTCGTTTACGAGGATATTGTGATTTAACTGCGTTACAAACTGCCTCGATCGTAGGAAGGAAATTAAGAAAACTTATGTTTACGTACCACAATAGAAGTCACGATTCTTGTTCGGTTTTCTAATGTTGCGCCGTTCAAGGGTCTAATCATCTTTGGTTTGTGGATAACCAGATTTTCTTTGGGCGTCCAGTAGCCAATCTGTAATAATAACCATGACATGTATACAATTAATAAAACTTGTTTTTAATGATAATGTACGACAGACAATTTTAAAGCGATTCCATTCTTCTTTTTTATTGATGCCACCTTCACTCTTTGTCAAACAAAGTTGTTCTCGTTGTTTCCTTGCTGGATAGAATGATGGGGAATTTCCCGCCTTAAGCGATTTTTGGGACGGTCAGATTTTGTGGAAGGACAGCCACAAATGGCGAACTCGACCCCTGCATTATTAACAAAATGGATTGATCATCATGCCAAAGAGCGCTGATTGGGTATGATTGATTATTTGGATTTCGATCTTAGCCCCATCCCCGTCGGTGTACACCTGTAAAAGCAACATGAGAACTCCGCCTGCCTCCAAGGAATGAGTAGGTAGCAGCTTTTTAAAAAATTTTTATTTCGGCGCATAGTCTGAATGAGCAGCAATGCATTGTGGGACGATCGAAGTCCGGAAACTCTCGATACACTTCATAAGATTTCCAAGATATATATTATAGTACAGGAAATAATTAAGAAATATGTGTAAAATCCAGAGAACCCGTGATAGAATCGCATCCTATCTGTAAAAATTGCATGCTCCACAGTAAGTCACGTGTTGATATAGTGCACTGTGATTGGTTGTCATGCAAGCAGTCGGAGAGTGCCACACTTGCAGAAGGACTATAAGAGTTTAGGTAGTGATGCCAGTGTGGTGAATAAATACTATGGCTCCTGGGAAGGAAGCGTGGAGGGATAAAGGTCTTGGCTGGAGAAGATTACTCCACGCGGCAGTTTCCAGCCTGACTTTATGTTTCAGAAGAAGCTTCTTCAAGACTGAGGAAGATACTCGAAACTGGTTCTGCTCACAATAGACACCCGGCCAGGGAAGGAGATCTTCGGAGATGAGTCCGAGTTTGAACCTTTTAGCAATAATCAACGGCGGTTTGTTCGATGACGTAAAGGATAACCGTATAACGGTCAGCTAACAACAGCCACTGCACTTGGGAATTTGGGTGGATCAATACAAGCGTGGGGGGCTGTGCGCCAGCCAAGGGTTTTAAAGGTTTCTATAAAATAAATATAGTGACTTCCGACAGGTTCTTGTCCATCATTCCACTCCCTCATGAAGACACACTCGATGAGCGAGGACTCGTCTTCCAACATGACAGCTCTGCAACTACAGAGAATGGGAAGACGTAATTGGTCCCAGCAGATGTGCGGAACGCCCGCCATCGGCTTCCACGAGCACACGGCAGTGCCCGACCTCAAAAGCCAACGGGCAGCGAGCAGCGCGTGTGTTTCCACGGAAACAGCAGTTGAAGCCTTCAGCAGTCTCCGTCGGGGGATTGTGGATGGTGGGTAGCTGGATTTTGTAGCGCACGCTCTGTCCTTTAATGCACCTCACGCGAAGTAGTGATCTGTTGGTGCGAGATCTGTGACGATTCACCTGTCCCATGCCGCCCCCTGCCTCTCACATGTAAAAACATTCGCATGCATCTTTGAAACCAGTCTTAACGTTGAAGGACAAAATGCCTTTGTATGGCAGCGTACGAAATCATGTACACATCTTTTCGAGACTCTGTACATTTAAATCAGTTTTAATTCTTTTGTTCATTTCAACATTTTTTTGGATTACCAGACGGGCAGTAATTTTCTAGAAATCCGCCACTATAAATCAAAAGGGTTCACATGCTACAAATACTTGTCCCGCGGAATAAAAAATACATTTTTTTTAAAAACATTTTCCATCATTTTATAGAATTAAAGAAACGGGATTGGTATTTTCAGGATCTGATTAGTAGAGTAGAAGTCGTGAAAGCTCTTCGAGGTTAAAAATGTCGAAAATGAAGATCAGCAAAAAACCAGCAGCGATTCCCTGCCAAAACTAGTTCCGGCTGGTACCGTTTTTGCCTCCACCGGTTGAGATTGCTGTTGTTGGACGATCAAGACTCCGAGAACGCTGATAGAGGCCACACTACTGGTAGTATATAGACAGATGCAGTTCTAATTTAATTTCCGAAATTCCCTGCCAAAATCTCCATCAATTTTGCATTAGTGTAAACGTCAGAAAAACGCTTTGATGGATTAGATAAAGCCAGTCTTGGAGAGAGGCCAGGAAAAAGAGGCAAAATCTTGTTTCGTTTTGGTTCTTTTTTGTATTCACCGCAATGGCGGAAATTGTGTTTGAATTAGAAAAGCATTAGCGGCAAACTGAGGATATCTTAACGCTGAAAGATGTTATTTACGGCAATCGGTCGGGTAACGACGATGGCGCTGTCGGGAGTGGAGTGGACTCCGGTGGGATAGCGCCAGTGGGCGGAGCTATTTTCCGCCCTAATTCTAAAATTTCTGTACATCACACGCTGAAAATATTCGAGTCTTTAACAATGACAACCATTAGAACTCGATCGTTTCCGAATGGACGGGGCACTTGGGTTAATCATTCGCTAAAACTCATTTTTCCATAGAACCCGATCTTGAAACCTACTCAGTAAACTGCCCACTTTGTTCGTTTCAAGGGAAATGCGGTTAAATTTCGATACTTTCTTTTTTTTAAAAAACAAAAAAAAAACCTCCAATGATTTTTCACCTGTTACTTTTCACGTGCGTAGTGTTAATCGATTTCTTCCATTTTTGATCGTCGGGACGAGAAAACCTAAATTTACCCCAAAAATCAGGGGAACATGGAAAGTTAATGTTTGTGCAAACTGAAAATGTAGATAGGTGTGGGAATTTCGACGACGCTGACACCTGGAAAGATTCGCGCAGATGGTTTCGTGTTCGGGACGAGGAAGCAAGCCTAATGGTACTTCCCCGCAGCCAGAATTGAACCTTGTCATTGCAAAAATCCGGCTTGGAATTAGAAACAGAAATATCCGAATTCAATGAGTGGGAATCCAGCCTTCTGTTAAAGGCAACGGTGTCGGGAGAATTAAAAATCTCTAAATTATTTTCGCTGTACAATCTCCACGATACCTAAAAGATAAGATGGACAAACCTTAACTTCAGCGAAACTGTCTTGCCATTATACAGCCTTTTTTCTTGCTACATAGTCAATGCCAGCAAAATTGCTTAAGTTTTTTGAACGTACTTAAATGACTGGTTTCAACCTATCTGTCTAGGCGGCATTTTACACTGGTTACATCTTCACTGTCGACTGTGGCTTTTAATTTGTACAGCCCAGCGAACCACATAAGTCGAACAATGTTTGCATATCTAATTACCTTCGTTTTAAAAAGCATATTGATTGTAACACACAATAAACAGTACAGAGAAATAGTTTTAACGCGTCATAAAGCCGATTAGGTATTGTTTCGATATTCACGTGGTCTCTGTACGAGGCATGATTAAGGTGCTAAGTTATTGTGAATGGCGCGACTATAGAATAATAAAATAGTCGACTGCAATAAAGGTACGCTTTTTAATGTTGTTTTGAATAATTAGTAATACCTTTACAATGTACACGGGTGAATAATCAGAGAAAAATATGCCGAAATACTTAAAATATTATTTTGGGTGCTGCAATACTTTTTGTTATGACTGTAGTTATGTATTTTTAGGACTTTTAAAATGCTTCTGATTTGTTTCCTTGCGTGTTGACAACCAAAACCGTGTGTTTGTGCGTGAAAAACGTTCTGTTAAGTTTAGACCCCTGTTAGGTCCTCCGTGTAATATCTGTAATCTATAGCTAAACAGTTCGCTTTAAGCTTAAAATCTAAATTTCTAAATTTTTACTAAAGTTAAACTTTTTTCCACTACACGCTTGTGAACGTCCAATGTTCTGAAACATGTTATGCAATATTATCGTTTGTATTCATTAAATACGGTTTGATTTTTTTTAGTAAAAAAATATATTTCGTTATTTTTCCTCGGCATCAAAAACAACTGCCTCGCCTGTGAAGAAAGGTATTGCATCTTTATCAGCATCTACGTAGACTGTCATTGTAATGGTAACTATTTGCTGGTGTACAAAACACAAATGAGGCGTGAAAAATATGCCATCGAATTAAACATCCGTCTGCTATGAGTGGAAAAACGATAGAACGTAACGTCTGCTTACATGGATTTGCTAAAGTAATTACAATGTTTAAAGATATAACTCACTTTGGGTCACACGCCAATTTTAACGATTTGTACGTTTTTCCTGGTTTGTGCGATTTACTTCCGAGGCCAGATGATCTCTGATACGCGTCATTCTAAATCTTTGCCGCAATATGTTTAGAGGTCGTAGGCTGGAACAAGCCGACAAGATTTCAGCTTAGATAACTGACTTTCTTAGCTGAATATTCACGTGTCTACCTTAGGTCGCCATGTATTATCAGAAATAGAAAGCTAGAAGCAGCAGTACAAGTAAGTAAAGATAATCCAAAATCTGAATGCAGAATCAGGACCGACAAATGGATCATATATCTCCGGATAATGCAATTTCCCTGTTGCGTTAGTCCAATGTTTTCAGGATCGCCTCCTGACGTCGTTTGTGTTAGCTAATGTGTTTCATTACATATCTCCTAATACGGCGCTGTTGTTCCTTTGACCGATGTCGGGGCGTCTAGATTATGGACGAAAGGAAACATTCGTTTTTCTGAATTTAGACCACAGATGGTTGATGGTTCTAGTGATGATGATACATCGATGACGTTCTTCACTGCTACTAAAAAGCTCGCTTCTTTTCAGGAAAAGGTGTTTTATTGAAGTATCCCCAAACCTTGATGAGATACATTGATCGGATGAGTCATTTTGATCCTATAAATCAAATCTAAAAGCCAAAACGCGTGTGTGTGTGTGTATATATATATATTAGAGAGAGAGAGAGAGAGAGAGAGAGAGAGAGAGAGAGAGAGAGAGGGCAGGCAGGCAGGCATTACATATGTTATACTGGAATACCATACAATCAAAACTATTGTTTCCAAATTATTATTTTCAACACAATTTTATTGGCAGGAGTGGATAAAGGATAGCGCCATTTTATTTAAATGCCTATTAAAAAGCTACACTTTTTAAATAGTAGCCATCCGCTGCTCCTCACGCCATAGCTAAGTCAAGCGGATCCCTCATCTATCGCTTTACCAATTTTTTTTAAAGGTGAGCCACTGATGTACCTTATTAGTGAAATGCCTAATTATAACATTTAAACGTTTAAGAAGTCGTTTTACCTTTACATACGTTACTATTAATTTCGTCCCAATAAAGGTTCTTTGTGAAACCTCGAAAGAGTCACCGATCGTTGCGTCTAAAGTAGCCAGAGAGCGTAGAAAAGAGTACGAGACGCCATTCTAATAAAATAAAATTGTTATCGTTAATGAGTACATGTCAGAACGCGACCTAGAAATTGAAAATCTCTTCATTTCCGCCTTGCCTGTCAACCAGCAGATAATCGTAGCCGTCATAAGACTTATCATACTGACAACTGCCACTATAACCTCGAATTTGACTGTCGCTGTTGTTAGTTTCAGGTCACCAGAACGACTACTCCAGTCACCCAGCAGCTAATCGTTGTCTCTGAGCTAGAGTAAATTCAGAAATTACTCGATACGTGTAATAAAACTCAGGTCAAACGTAGTCATCGGCACCGACCTTCCCGTCAAAAACCTTCACCGCCTTCCACGTCGTATTCCTTTTAGATCCCCCTCTTTAACGACCCCCACTCCCGGCGATATCCTTTCAAGGAAATCAGCCAAAAATGAACCGCGTGTACTTAAAAAAAAAAAGAAAATTACGCGTCTATTTTCTAAAACAAGGATATTATTGACAATCAACAGCATCTCGTCAGGGGAGCCATTCTGGCGGCAAATATTTGCGCAAAAGCTCATTTTGAGCGCGCATGTGTAAACTGAAATAAAGCCTTAAACGGGTTTGGTATTAAACCCATATAAGCGAGAAGAGAGTACGAAATAAATCTCAAAGTAAGGGCTTAACTGGCTGTAATTAACGTGTGCATTAACTTCAAGATAAATGTCAGATCCCGTGAGTGTTGGTCCAAAGGTTGAAAAAATCAGAGTACCCCATTTATGGCTTTACTGTCGATCCCTTGGGGTGGGTAAGGCCGGTACTCAGCGAGATTGAATTCTTGTGATCGGTTAATGAATCGGAGCAGTGTGGATATGGCGCGGCAACCCGAGGCGCCCAGACTCTTCACTAATGGGTGACTTTAAAAGTCGCAGAATCGTGAACGTGTCACGAAGGGCGGCTTCACAATTCATTAGTGTTTGCCACGAGTGCGCAATTCTTATTGGAAGATGAGTATTAAATCAGACCATGAAACGGTTAACAACGTCGTGGTGGTAAAATTTATTCCAATAAATAATTTATGTAAATCTTGAACACGGGATCAGTGCCCGTATGTAGTTCGCTCCTTTTAATATTTACTTCCAGCGCCTCTGAAGGACGTGAACATCGACTCATAGCTACACAACAAAATAAATTCCTGATGAAAGGTGACATCATAAGATAAAGAATCCGTATTTTAAGACAGAAAATAAAGATTAAATGATGACATTTTTTTCACTATGGTATTTTGAAACACTAAAATAAAAGTAGAAAATAGCTATTGAAAAACAAATTATTGTCGTAAATTAAGATGCATCAGCGAAGGGTTTTACCGATAGAAGAATTAAAGATATTCTGAAACACTGTACAGGCAGCTCTCCTCGCTGTTCATAAGATGTCAAATACCTATCACAGTGTCCTTTGTTCGGCCGTATTCTTAACAAGAGGGTTCTTAATTTCAGTCTGTCCTGTTTTCTCTCAGTGATGATCTGTCGAGTTCATTCATAGCGAACAAACAAAAGACTCAATCGTAATGCTCTCTAGAGATACTACTTCACGATGAAGTACGACGTCGCTGTCCATAGATATTTCCCAGGAGCAAGCGCGTGTGCAGATCGTGGCATTGCACTCCATTGTTCCAAGGTCAACAATGCGAGCACGCGTGATCAGAACGAGTCAGACCCACGCGGGAAACACAAAGCTTAGGCGTGGTTATTTAAATGATCTGTTGCCGCCATGTTTTAGTTCGGGGGGTCAGTATAAACGAAGATTTTCCGTAACTCCATCTGTTCGATCTTCACTTTCTGGACCCACTTACGGAGAATTATACCAAAATCTCATAATAGGTGTTGCATGAAACCTGTAGGTCGGCATAGTCTTTCAAAGGTAATATTTAGCCAAATCTCCCTCGAATAAACGTTGGTTTAGCGTAATAAAAATAAAATTGCGAACTCTATAGTAAGAAACAAGAAATTATAAACTGGCATCGTCCAACTCATTAAAGCAAGAAACATACTGAGCCATACAATGTGCACAGGTGACTGACGCAAATCCGTGAGAGATATATCTGTCAGAAGATTCTCGATAAATAATGTATATGTTTAAACGACAGGAATCATTAGGGGTTGGCCCCAGTACTGACGGCGAAATTGGGCCTACTTGTGGCCACACGCTGGGGAGTTAACCGCGGATATATCCATGCTTTTCACCTCTAATAAGCAATCTCGATACCTTACGTATCCATCTCCATTTATAGTTTCCAGTCTGAACAACTGGGGTTATTCCGTAGTCCATGCGACAATAGCTTGCTTACCTTCACTGACCCGCGACTCAAACCCAGTTCCAAAATGTCGAGAGTAAAGTCTTTTCTGTAGCCTCTCTCATCAAAAACCACTCGACCAGATAGACCGTCAAACTCAATCTGAAAAAAGAGAAATGCATACGAAATTAGGACTTCCTAGGAAAACAATTCGATAATTCAAGCACTCTTGAAAGAGGATATAATTTGGTTTTCGATCTGCGGATAAAACCCAGACAAACAGACTGAGGCCTCTCATGAAATAAAATTTTACATTTGGCGATTCTGAAATATGTGGCACAATATCCGAAAGGTTGACATTACGTAGGATTCAAAATTATTCATTCTCCTTTCCTCTTTATTACATCAAGTCACATTAGATAATTCAGAATTCTAAAATCTGGATGCCTCAGAAAAAAAGTGCCGTCTTTACCTATTCCTAAATGACTACAAATGGGGAAAGTCCGGTTTCTGTTTTTACTTTGGGAAGCAAACTTTCGAGAAATTCGAGGGGCAAATATACGAGGTAGACCAGAAATCAAGCCAGCGTTTTTAACTGCAGTTTTTCCTCTTAGAACGTCAGCACAAATCCAAGATCCGCTAGAGGAAGGGTGGACAGAAAATAAAATTGCATTTGTTTTTCTTTGTTCCTAAGTTTTGCACAGGCACACGCAACAATGACAGACTTCCGTCTTAGCTTTGCTGGAAGAATTTTCTCTTCCGAAATTAAATTGAAACTACATGCTTTTATTTTTTGTTAAAATGCCAAATGCTCTTGTTTTTGTTATTCCTGAAAAAATCCAAAACTATCCACTTATTTGTGGGATCCTCTGTGTGTGTGTGTGTGTGTGTGTGTGTGTGTGTGTGTGTGTGTGGTGTGTGTGTGTGTGATGCTCATTTGAAGCACTGAATTGTTAGACAAAGGTTTCAGGCTGTATGCATTTATATGACTGGAAAAGTTTAGAATTCTTTGGCGTAAAAAAAAAAATATTAACCTTAAGTCTCGCTTTCGCGAAAGAAGATAGAATCGCCAGTTTTATATCTAAGTTCATCTTATTCTCCTCTGTCTACTGCCAGACGTTATTCTGTATAATTTTGAGAGCAAATGAAGCCAGTCGCCACTTCGGGATGCCGCTAATACCAAAATCCTTCGCCGAAAAAAATCTTCTGCCGACCCACACATTTACGATGGCAAAATTCCATTCTTTTACGAGTTTACTGACAATAGAAACCCCGATTTTAAACAAGCACGCTTCGTTAGAGTGTAACTCTCACAGAGGTCACAGAGTACCCGGACAGGTACTTTTCCTTACCTGTCAGTTCATCAACGTCACTTTATAAATATACACGAGAGGAGGAAATAAAGTTGTTGGGGTAAAGAAACAAAATGAAAAAAAAAAAACATGCGTGCGTTCTAAGTAGCTTCACAAAATGCCAACTTAAAAAAGTGGCTTTTAATGCGAACTAACGCAACGATAAATAAAGGAAGGAAGAAAAGCAATATACGGATGGCTAAACAAACATCTCGCAATTATAAATGATAGGGCAAAATCTGAACTCGGAGTGGTGAAGCGTGAAGCAGCCTGCCAATTAATTCGTGGATTAATGCATTGGAATTGTCAAACCAAAACTGTGGCATGTATGCGCGCGCACACACATACAGGTCTATTAATAACCGCATACGCAGAATCTATCCATTTCTCCGTGCGTTTCCATTATCCAGAAAAGAAGAACTCGAAGTACATCTCAAGCTAGAGATTCGTGTCAAAGAGGTTTTTGGAAGCTCACGGCCAGCATTTACACATCTCTTTGCTGGTACTCGATGATTGATCCAAAATTGAAGCAAGTATCTCACGCCACGAATGCGATGAGAAAGTGAAAGAAGGCAGGGGACACACACAGAACTTCGCTCTCTTTCGGAAGCGATCTTGGCCTGTTTCGCATGCACTGGCTTTCCTTATTGAGATAACTGTGTGTTTAAATTCGTACACTGTCGAAGGACGAGAGCAGACCGGGCCCAAGGACTTCATACGGCAGAAAGATTTAATAAATAAAAATGAGAATCCGATGTAGGTCCCTGGTTTACTAAACTGGCAACACTCCCATATTCGCGTGCGTTTTTTGCAGGGGAAAAAATATTGAGCAACTCCGCATTATCTTCTCATCAGAAAAGCAGACGACTTTCCCATACTTTTTTTTCGCGTCAATAAGCCGATACCTTCGGGGAAGCGCAGAGTCCATGACTCGTGAAGGTCTGGCCTCCTACGATAAAGAGGTTTCTTCCGCAACATTAGTCTGTTTGCTGCTTTCCGTAATGACCTGCGAAACCACTCGGCGGGCCCGACTCGCTGCTGGCACCTTGGCCAGCCGCCGATCTCCCGCCTTTCCCTGATTACCCGTTAACTCGAATCAGCCGAGCGATTGACTGCTGCCCGTAACGCGTTCGATTTTCTTAATCAGGAAGACGAGCGCAGGTGTTTAACGTAATCCGTTTATTGGCCTTTGTTTTCTGCGTGTATGGGCGGGTGCGCGTGGGGGGGGGGGCGACTGCCAACCGAGGACAAAGTCGGTCGGGTGTCTGTTTTTTTGACGAGAGCCAGAGATGGCCGAATTAATGCACGACTAAAATAACCGCGAGTCGATTGGAGAGCTCGCTGGGGAGGGGAGATAAGCGAAGCCCGTGTTTGTTTTTTTGACGAGAGCCAGAGATGGCCGAATTAATGCACGACTAAAAGAACCGCGAGTCGATTGGAGAGCTCGCTGGGGAGGGGAGATAAACGAAGCTCAAAAACTTTTTTTTTTTTTTGAAACTGCAGAGGTAATTACAATGAATGAAGATAATCGCCAAAAAAGGAAAAAAAAGTTGAGATTTTGTAAGCAAGAAGTATTTTTTTTTAAATTTTAATTCCATAGAAAAATCGCGCGCAATGAAAATTTTGGAAAAGTTGAAAAGCGAAAATCAGGTTTGAAAAGCAGACATAACACGAAAATCCTCGTTTATTTTGGCCTATTATGAATACAACCGCCACTGAAAATAGTTGAAGTCAAAATATGTTCGATTTCTTCCATTCAGACGAATTTCGGCGAACGATGGTTCGATCTGTTGCCGATGAAAGTAAAGCCGTCTCTCTCCACACCCACTTATGCTTTCTTAGACGTCCGGACCAGGCAACCATGTCGAGAATCTTAACATACTTTGGTAAAGCAAAGAAATGGCTTAATACTCGTTTTTCCTGTCGGAATGAGTTGGTTATATTTCTTTCAAGAATCAACAGATTTTGAAAATTTGTCTGTCTGTCTGTCTGTCTCTTTCCTCACCCCCAACACTTGCACTGTACAAAACACCAGCTACCATTACTTGCAAGCAGAAGCATATCAACCACGCAGCCACACGAATACAAACTCGGAGTCGATGAAAAATAACGTTTTCATATTCTGAGTCACTACTTTACATTGTATAGGGTTATATACTTTTAAATTCTAGTTAAATGCTACGAAATTCACGCTGCAAAGGGCAATATATATAATATAATCACGGAAGAGTGGGGGAAATATAAACCATTTAACTAGTCCCTAACGACCGTTACAAGAAAATAAAACAGCAACTCGAGTCCGCTCTTTCTATTGATGAGGTACTGGAACTTCAAAAACTGCTTTTAAACGGTTGTTTATCCAGAGAAGCGCAGACCGATAACATTTTGAAGTTTACTATGACGATTACTAATAACTGTTATCGGTTTAAAATAATCAAAGAACAGTGTTAAGCGACGGATCAAACATTAAACAACAATTTTTGTATTTTCCACTGTATAAGCTTACAACGCTAAACGTGCAACACACGTTTCCATTTCCTCCTCACAAAGACGTACACCCCGTCCTGTTGTGATTACGTTGATATTTCAGAGTTCAGTCTACTGCTTTGGGACCAGGATGCTTTATTACATTCCTAAATATCGAATCACGCTTTTCCAGGCCTTTATATTTACAGTTGCTGTCAGACCATTAATTTAAGTGGTTTTTAGCAGATGTTGTTAACCAAGTAAGCCGTCGATACTATTTAGCTTCCAAGTTATTTACGCGAACTGATATGAAAGCCGAAACGCTCTGCTCAAATCTTCGTTTCTTTTATTACAACTTGCAAACCTGTGTTCCCTACGAGAGTTGTGCACAAACAAAGAAATCATATACCATTGAAAATCCAAAAGACGTTCGTCAAAGGAGTTATCTTCCTCCACGGAGAGACAGCGCAACGACGTAATCTGACCTTACGAAGGCTATAACACTAAGAAACTCTAGATTTACTTCCCAATTTGATTTAAACTATACATACATACAAAATGAACACTGGGGATAATAGGTTATCTTTTTTTTTTAAATTGCCTTGAAGCATTGCAGAGATAGAACATAAATAGAAACTGTTAGGGCCATTCCAGTCACACAACTGGGGCATGACGCCAGACAACAGAAACCTCAGTCTGCAGACAGTCATACCACAAATACGAAGTCCGCTAGAACTGATGATCTTTCCAGACGGGCGCATATTTGGGCAGTGGGGTTTTGGTAGAAGCCAGCAGGAACCACACCACACCTGGATATTTTCCTGTCGAAAGTTGACAGAGTTACTGGGCAGTCCAAGACAGAAGCCATATAGGACAGCTTTCGTGTCTTGAATGCCTAAAGCCAACAAACGGAAAGGGTTTTTTTTTTCTGTGAAGAAAATCCTGCGCGCACCGAGTTTCGAAACCAAGTGCAGATGTTCGCAGAACGTGTGCAGGCAATTGCGAGAGATATCAGACAGTGCGATCACGGGAAAGTGGCGGACTCAGAACACGCCTATCGTCGACTGCGGTGTACGAAACACCCGCAACCATGTCCTCCAAACGTTTGGAACGATCATTTCACCAACCAGTTCAGAATCTCTCGAAGTTCCCGGACAGCTGTCTTGCATGGATGCGCGCCCATCCAGCTCGGAAACTTACACCGAACCAACTGCAAGCTGAGGGAGGAGAAAGGAAATCGGCGACCCGCCTTGCGATCTGCTCTGGTAGTCGGACAGTTGTATCCGACGTGTGAATATTCTCGGTAATTTTAGGTGACCCAGCTTATTCCACTCATACGCAACAAAAACACGGATAAAAAGGTCATCACAGATTTTCCACGATCTGGTCAGCCAGCAGACATGGACACCACTGAGCACGGCACGGGTTTCCCCGACTGTTTCTTACAAAATCCCCGCCCCACCACCACCTCCGTCCGTAGCTCCGCTTCAGCAGATATTATAGAAACTACAATCAATACGTTGTATAACATCGATTTACTATGATAGGCATTAAGATCTTCCAAGCCACCACAGTATGCCATAACTGCAGCCAGAAGTTTAAGAAACGTAAATGAGAATTACGTTACTAATTAAGTCACCAGGTGGACTATGAAATGCACATGCATAGGGTTGTACAGGGGCCAGCGAAAGGCAAGATAGGATAAACTAGAGCGATGGACATAATCACTGACCACGCGAACAGCGGATGTGGGTTGTCTTCCGTGACGACGGTTCCTGGACAAACCTGACCGCGCAGATAGATGCATTAGAAAGAGAGAAAGGGCGAGGGCAGAGCCACAAATGTCAGTCGGTATTGGAATCGTATTTCCCATCTTTCAGCCATCGTCACACGCAGTTCTGCAGCTGTTGTCGTTCAGCGGAGGAAACATCCTCTCACTAACCGACATCGCGGACGGCCCCTCTTTCACCTTTTGGCGTTAATTTACACGCGCACGTGCTAATTTGCATACATATTTACCGAACGAAACGCGCAATTCATGCCGGGAAAAGCATTTTCTCGAATTCCCATAAAACGGAGCGCTTTACCTATTTTCTCGAATAAAGAGAACAGAAAATAGCTCCCCCCTTTTAGTTCGGGTTAATTTCGATGTTTACTGAACTTAATTCCGGTTTTCACTTCGACAGATTCTGCGCCGGGCGACGAACACCAACAACAGCCAGCCAACCAGACCCAGTCGGGTTACAGTTTTCCAGCCACAAATCGTGATGACTGTTGCCAATTACTGGGACTCACGCACGAAAAAAAAAAAAAAAATACTTGAAGCGAGTTGGAAATATACGGCTTTAGAAAAGAGCGAGGAGAGAAAAGAAAAAAAAAAAGACTGAAGAACTTGTAACCATTCATCTATTAATTTCCGTATAAATAAAACCGGAGTTTGTTGTCGGATCAAAACGCAGGACCAATCTAATTTCCTTCCCTATCCATCTACTTCTGTTACTATGGAAACCTTGTAGCGCGCAATGCAATTTTTAAAAAAAAAAAGGTTTCAAGTACTAATCGGATTAATTGCAGAAATATTTGTCAAATGTGAAGATTTATTTGTTACTAGAGCAACGAAGAACTTGTCTTGCGTTTGCGCAGAGATGTTCAGATGAAGCCCCGGTTGAAATAACATCACTGTCGCAGTATCCAGCCGATTTTCACTTGAGCCTCCTTAGTGTTTATTATGATTATTATTTACATAAAAAAATATATCGATTCTGCCTGAAGAAAACAAATTAAACATTGGCTGTCGTTGCGCAGCATATCAGAAGAATATTTAAAAGCAATAAATGATAAAGGTACCAAATGAAAATAGTTTTTGCCTCCACCATTTTGACTAATTATTTTTAATTAAAGTTCCTCAAAAAGCTGCTTTCAAAGTTGCTCTTAGCAATGCAGGCGATATTTAAGACTGGTATAACTTCATTAAATGTTCATTTGGTAGAGATGAAAACAACAAAGTCAACCACCGCGCGACGGCTTTCTATCGTAGCGACCTCTGTCGGATATTGACGGGAAAGACAACTGCAGAATAATATTACTAAGCCATATTATGAGTCTTTACACGTCAATAAATTTTCATTTTATCTGCCATATTGTTCAAATATAGCAAAATATTCGTGTACCAAGCCGAAAATAGGTGCAAACCTTGGAAACTATTTACTGGCTTATATTCGATGAAGCTAATTTCTAAATAATTCTGTAAGATACCAAAATAGTTTTTTTTTTTTTCTTTAATGCTTTCAAGCGCAAAAAAAAAGTATTTGCAAAAAATCTGTTCATTCTTTGATGAAGACTGACAACGGGGCGATTCCGGAGAGATGTGGTGCTTCGCCAAATCGCAGAGAGAATTACAATGAAAAAACAGAACGCAGTATACAATAAACGTATCAGTTTGTGTAACAACGTCGGAAGAGATGTTAGCAAATTGTTGTTGTTGTTTTAAAGATCCAAAGGTTCGTTTGCTCGTTCTTCTGGGATGGGTGTCTCGCGCACTCGAAGAACCAACCGGCCAGGCGTGGAAATGCAAATGTTCGATTCGCGCGGTCTGTTCTGCCGGTGGTCAGAAACCTGACCACTGTTCAGTTGGATGGATTCGTCCTCATACCGTGTAGCCAACTCGACCAGGGGACGGTGTCGCGATACTTAATGACTCTAACCAGCCAAACGCCTCTCTCAGTTTTTTTTCTTCAAAAGACGTCGCGGATCGCACTCCAAAAGGAACTCCGGTTACCGGTCGTCTCCGGCTGTTCTTGTATGTTTTCTTTATTTTTCTGAGACTTACACCGTTTTTCCTTTTTTCTTCCAGAAATAAAAAGTTCGGTGCGTGTGGGTAACTTCCGCCTTCAGATGTCTTCGTTGTAAGATAAATAAAAGGGTAAGTTTTTTTAAAATTTATTCTGCGTGGAGACACGACTATGGGAAATAAAACTTAGTCATCTTTCTGACAAAAGGGGGGTATTTATTGCGCGTTTTGGGAAAAAAAAACTTGAAATATCCAAAGTATATAGATCTTCACGTGAAGTAACGCCAAATTCCTCAGGTATAAAATGACAAATCCTACGAGGAAAGGCACATCTGTCACCGCTGGTCATCGCCTAATGAAGCAGATTTTATTGCCAGATATTATTTTGCTATTCAAACCTTAGCAACAGAAAAGCTCAGCGTCAGGGGTTTGAGAAGCCGGTTTAATCAAAGTGGATTAAATTCTTAAGCAATAAAAGGTGTCTGCATCTCTATTTTAAAAAAAAGAAAATAATTCAGATACAAAAGAGGACCAAAAGGATTGACTTTGTTCATCTACAGAGTTACTAGAAAAACCAGAAGATAATCTGTGCATAGTATTAGATAGGGCAGCTTGGTGTAGCTTACTTGTTTTTTGTGGTGGAAACCATGTTTCCACGTGAGTTCGAGCCGAGTTTATTGTTTTCGCTGTACAGTAGTTTCGATCTTCTGTGCCAGCCATATATCCGCAAGGGTTTCTACACACACACACACACACACACACACACACACAAACACCTGTCCCTTTCTACTAATAATCCATAGAGTACTATTAGGATCTTTTCTTGCTATGCCTACGATATCCGGCCTCTTTCGCAGACGCGAGATACCCCTAGCGGATTACCAAAAGATGCTGCTCTTCAAACCGAATTAAAAGTCTCGTTGCTGGAAGTTACCTGTTTTTTCGTGCACGTAACGTGAAAAAACAGTTTTTTTTTGTTTTTATTCTTGACAGAAATCAATAAAGAAATAAAAAAGATTAACTTTGTCTAGTAAACATAAAAACATATTTGAAATACTACTTACCCATATATAATATATATATCCACGCCAAATTTTCGAAATGTGTTCGTAAATTTGTCATCTTTGGAAATGAAATAGTTTATCGCAGTTTCGAATTGTTTGTTCCTGGGAAAAGCTATCAGCTGACGGAAAGTTAAGATTGATTTCTTTCAACGGAATAAATTGTACAGTGTAATTCAATGCGCGAAGACGAGTCTATCAAACGTCCGACCTGACTCCAGTTCTACGTTGTAATTGCTTTCAGATATCCAGCCAAAGTTGATCTCGTGTTATCCGTCCAGATTTCTTCGAATTCCCATAAATAAATGATCTTTGAGACTTACAGCAGATTAAATGTCCCCTGAGTTTCGCTCTTGATCTCCAAGTACTGCACATTTAATTCAAATCAAATCATACCTTTAATGCAGTGAAGCGACCGAAAATCCAGAAGGTATTTTAACCTGAACATGGACATGCGGTCTACCAAAAGATTTCGAAAAAAATTAAAAAAACAAACAAACTGAATTTATATTATAAAAATAAGAGTAATTCGAATTAATAAACCTACAAAAAAATGGGTTCTTTATATTGCCTCTCTCTAGAAAAGTCGTTTACGCAAAGTAGTAATAATCTGGTCTGATGTACCAATTTTCTCAGTTCACTCTTCCACACCAGCTACCAGTTAGTAACACCAACCACAAGTCTGAAAGATCCACGTCCTGCGATCTAAGTGAAATAATCCAGAGATGGTCGTTCGTCATTCCCGAAGTCTCAACAGCAAATTTTGAAAACAGTTTTATTTTTGTTTGTTTGTTTGTTTGTTTCTCGTAAATCTAACTTCACATTTGACCATTTCATTAAACTAAATTCGGTGGCATTAACAGCGGTAGACAGATTGTCGGTATCGTTCTCTGATGAGGATCTCGTCGCCGAATCATAATGGGATTTAGAAGCGAATAACTGCGGTCGGAAATCCAAAGGTAGATTTAACACGTTCTGATGCCGACGATGTGACAGATGTCTCGAGCAACTCTTTTGGGGTTTCCTTCCTTGTTGTGAATGGATGTTGTTGCTTTTTTGGTGAAGTAGCAAAGCTTGCGTGCATTTTAATATAAACAAGAATCATCAAACGCGAGGCGAATTATTGCTTTAAGAGAGAAGAGTTTGCAAAATTATGGATAACGCGCGGTTGAAAATCGCTTCCTTCCGCTAAGTTGGAAATACCTCCCGTCTCGAGCCACGATCTACGATTTTGTTGTTCATGAAACCTGAGCAATCGGAAGGGAAAAAAAAATGATTATCCCTTACGGGCTGAAATCAATCAACCTGACAATTACGAAAAGAACCAGTGAACAGAAGGCGTTCGATACTGGTGCGGTTCTTCACTTTCTGCGTGTGTTCAGTTCGAACGAACTTTAGGTGATGGATTAGAAAGGGAAAAGACGCATTGGGTCCATCGATACTCGATGTATCGGGAGGCGGTGTGTCCTTCCGTTTGCCGGTTCGTTCAACAGGAGGAACACAGGGCAGAAAATTGGTTGGGGGGCGGCAACACGGTCCGAAAACAGAGATCAAGAGATCTGAAAATAAATTCATGCAAACAGTACGAAAAGATTATTTTCGCTTTCTAATGCAGGCGTTAGGGAAGGTAGAAATGACAGTGGTGATAAGGTCGCTTGAGAGCAACAGAATCGCTATAGATATTTCGTCTAATTAAAACTAATTAAGTCTCAATACAAAACTACTGGTTGGAATGAGTTTATCTTTCTTAGAATCCTAATTATGAAAAGTGAATAACGGGATAAATGCATTTCATATCGTTCATATACATGCATTAATATTGTAAGACTGCTGCATAATAAATTTTTAAAAAAACAAACAAACTTAAAATCAAATTGTCTAAATGTGTCTGTGGGAATGGTACTGTTCAAAAAAGTCTCTTTCAACGCACTGAGTTAAGTCGTATGTATTGCAGATCTAGAGTATTCTAGCATGGCGTAATACGCATCGTGTTTCTTTAGGGGATTTTTTCTTTTGTTAAATCTTCTTTGGGAAGCGTCCATCTGGATCCTGAATAATTCTCGCAGAAGCACGGAGCTGCACGTGACATGATGTTCGGAATTCGTCGCCGAGATGCCGGGATAGTGATACGCAGGTAATATTTCTCGTGAACGCCAGACGATTCATGTTTACCGAACTTGCCAACTGGTGAAGATTCTAAGCATTTACCATGGCAGCGTTCAGAATCTGAGCAAAAATCATCGAATACAATTTTTTCTTACTTATTCAGGGCTTGATCAAATAAGTCCATACCTCCCATTTCAGCATTTTACGATGAAGACAAGCGAGGTTGGGGTACATCTGAATCCTTCGCGTTTCTCTCTGAACCGACGATTTACTTTGTCCACGGATTCAATTTAATAATAGTTTGTTTCCACAGTTACAGCACCTATATCTTTCCGTCTAACTAGCAATATTGACATCTCAGTTTCATATCGGTATTCGTAACCGCGTCTTCGCCTTTATTTCCCTGCCCGACTGTAAGAATCATTTCCATTGTCATTTATCTGGCAGTTCCAATAGCTCTGAATCTATTCTCTTTCAATAGCGCGAAGAGGCCATAGCTCAAAAGAGTAGTTGTCAAGAAAGACTGCGTGACCTGTTGGAATTTCAGAGCAACCGAAGAGATCTGGTACGACTCATTCTGGTGGAACCTAATAGCATTTTCATCACCGCTGCATCGCCTTCTGTGGAGCTGTCTGCTGTAAGGCACTTCGCTCCACGACAAGTGTCAAAAGCGCATCAGTAGTCATCGGAACCGAAAAACATCCAGTCTTTATTTGTAACCAAAAAAAAAGGCGAACAGGATTTTCTCGAACAAACCGTTCGGTTGGACCGTAACCAAAGAACGCGGCCACAGTTTCATGGACGCAGAGATTTTGGTTAAATAAAGTTTAGTTTGGAAATCCGCTTTCAGAAAATTAATAAAAGGTCGCAGCTTCTACGTTTCCGTCGTTTGAGTCAGGAGATGAGTTGTCGGCTAAACGTGTAAATTCTTTATTTCTTGGAACCACTCGCTGACCATATTCTCATAAATAAGCGACAGACAGGGCACTGGTAGATACGCTTCCGTAAAGGGCGTTGGCAAACACCGAGTCTGTTCTGCGGTACATCTGATCAGCCGCACGCAGAGAAAATTCCTTTAGAAATCTAAATAACATCCTCCAAGCTTCTTACTTCCCACCACAGCATCAGTAGATGCCATCGTGAGTTCGAAGGGTTGGGGGGAGCAATTCCCTTCTATTTCAAGGGGATTTCTTTAAGGAAGCCTCGATGATCCTTTGTATTTTTTTCCCCTGGAGAGGTATCCGTGTTAACTGTCTACTTAGATATTAAATTACAAACGGAAAGCGGGATGTGTGGATCGCGCGCGGTCCCCCCCTGTTTTTTGCTCTTCACGTTAAAACCTAATTTTATGTTTTTGAACATTTGTGGCTTCCTTTTTAGGGACGGCACCGGGTGGTGAACCCGTCGATTTCCCGTCTTCCAGTGGCGCCGTTTGTGCCGCGGCGTCGCAAGGGTTAAAGCGAAAACAAAACAACAAACCAAAAAAAAAGAATCAGAACTTCCATAAGCCGAACTCAGATCTATCGCCAATCAATCACCCGGCAGCCCCGGAGACGGAGTTTGCTTGTCCCCCCCCATCCTTACAGATTTCTAGCTGCGATAAAATGGAATTTATAACATCCTGGTTGTTTTTTTTTTTTTTATTATTTGAAAAAGAAAAGAAAGTTTCCGACAAAGGGACGAGTTGCGGTCGCTACGCGAAGATGGTTACCGTCCGTTGCCGCTTTTAACTTTTCTTCTTCTTTTATTATTACGTTGCCTTTCCAAAAAATAAAAACGATATATTTCCACGTGGACAAGACTCCTGTCGTCTTTCTGTTTACTTAGGTGGCGAATTCTCCCCAAGCACCAGTCAAAGAGGATCAAAGAAACGCGCGACTGTTCTTGTGTTAGGGCGATCTGGCGTCGGCGCTGATCGCGCGCAGAGCTATCTGATGAAGTCGGCATGTTATGCGTTAACGCCCCCCCCAACCACCTGTAAGCGAAGGTTCTTGTGATCTGCAGAGGGTACTTTGTTAGTCGGGCCTTTTCCGTGATGTCGCCATCGTTAGATTGAGGTACAACGATCGGGTTTCCGCTATCGGGGTGCGTTTTCCCTGAATGTCTTTGCCGCATCTAGTAAATCTTGTTTTGTGGAATGCATTCACTTGTTTAAAGAGCAATATTTCTCTTTATTTACTGAAGCGACCGGTGGAAATTACGTGTTTTGATGAACGCATAATTGTTACAAACAAAGAACTTTTTTAAAGCACCATTATTCTTTTAGAAGATGGGGAATGCTGTCTGATAATTTAAAACTTACGGCTAGAGATTTTTAAAAAAAAAGCGTTTTCTTCTACCTTTTAACAGAGTCTAATTTAAAGACAAATTCCTAATTCGCACAAGAGTTGATTATAATAGTTACCAGATCTTTATGCTGGTTGGACTCCGTCTCGGAACACATCAACCTCTTTAATAAACAGAAACTGTTTGTCTCGCTTCAGATGTAAGTAGTATCAAGTACTGGCAATGGTATAACTCTAATGGAATCCCTAATCAGTTATAAAACAAGCTGAGTCTGCTCTGTTAATTAATTATTTATCTTTTACAAAAAAGGAATTAGTTTTATGAGCAAAACTGGAAAAAGTTACACAATACGCAGTTTCGTATCTATTTCAAAATCGATGACGGTAGGAGGGACTATTTTTTTTATCACGAATAATGACAGAAATGGGGCAAAAGCTTTTAAATAGATAACAGCAATTGAAGCTCTTTAATAACCAATATCCATGACGAGGTTGGTCTGCAATCCCCCTTGCGGAAATTTCCAACTTTTCGTTCTCCGTTCTGAGGGTGTCCATTAAAGAGAAAAAACGTGACTAAGTGAAAACATTATTCCTATTTGTCAGGAACAGTACCCGATAGTTCGATTAGTTCTGTCGGAGCCGTCTTTCTGCCCCAGTGAAAGTTGCCAGCCGCGTATCTGTCGTAAAAATACCCTCTCGATGCTGTAGGTCCGTTAGCCAGAACGTGCATCGCGCAGTTTCCAGCAGCATCGTCACTCAGACTCATCTGGAGGGCTAGTGAGGCTTTAAATACGTATATTTCTAAATGCCGAATAACAAGGACGGGCGCGTTATAGGTTTGTTAATACGACGATGACCTTTCGTATTCATCTAAACAAAAAAAAAAAGGTATAAGTCTTCTTAAATTCAATTTTAAGACTAAACTGAGCCAGGATTGGAGCGAGATCCCCTGCCGGTCATCAGTCCGAGGCTCCGCGTCTTGAAGTCAACGGAAGTTACCGATCTTAGTATCGGAGCGAGATCCCCTGCCGGTCATCAGTCCGAGGCTCCGCGTCTTGAAGTCAACGGAAGTTACCGATCTTAGTATCGGAGCGAGATCCCCTGCCGGTCATCAGTCCGAGGCTCCACGTCTTGAAGTCAACGGAAGTTACCGATCTTAGTTTAAAGGCTGATTACCCTCTTCTTGATGACTGGCAGTCCTATGCCCTCCCACGAAGAAAAAAAATGGTTTCGAACTCACCTCCTTCATAGCTTTCACCAGATGCTTGCCCTGCCCCCATACGGCCACAAGTTTCGCCGCGCAGGTAAGACAGCTACTGCTGTTGGTGCTGCAAGTTTCCCTTCGTAAAAGCAAATTGAAAGTGCTGGGGTTCGTCCTCGACAGGTTTTTTATCGCCCTTGTGAACAAGGTCACTGCGTCCACTGCTAAAGCTGCTTCAAACTAGAAAAGAGGTAGGAATAGAAGGCAACTTTAAGTTTTAATTTACTCAACACAAACAAACATACATGTGACAGAATGAAATCTCGCTCAGGTTTGTATCAGCGGTATAGCAATGTCACTTTACCACGATTAGACTAGCATGTACTAACTAGCTTTGTTAAAGTAATAAACCGTGCTTTCTATTTGATCATATCGCATTCCGTATATCACCTTTTTTGATAGAAAGTTAAATATTATATGCAAACTGCGCTGTAATAAAAGAAATGACAATTATGCGGACTACATTGTTTTGTGCTCTTAGCAGACAAGAGATTCATTGGAGAAAAGCTTTGTAGTTGTCCAGGTAAAGCCCGCCTTAAGATGGCGCTGTACATGGACTTATACTTTGGCTTGGTGCGACGTGTGTTCTGAAGATAAGGTTATCTCTAGTCTTCACAGCTGGGTGACCAAGTAAGTCATTACTTGTCGCCGAAGCAATTTATTTATCAGTGGATTTCTCTTCTCCTTTCTTAAGGCAAACACGATTCGAGATAAACGGGCAGCTCCAAAAGCGCTCGACTTCTCTCTCTCTCTCTCTCTCTCTCTCTCTTCTCTCTCTCTCTCATCTCTCTCTCTCTCTCTCTCTTACATCAATATAAAACAATATCGATACAAATGCAGTAAAAATTTCACAGACACGGGACATTTTTTCTCCGCATCGACAGTCGTTAAATAAACTGATATATTATAAATTGAGCTAAGATTTGTTTTTCCTACATTTATCGTTTATTGAAAACGGGGAGTCGAAACTCGATTGTTAGTAGTCGTGTTCAAATCTGATCGGGAAAAAAAATCGAAAATTCAAACTAAATGAACAGAAAGATCTTGATGTTTACTTAGCTATAAAAACTTTTGAAATTACGGTAAACATAAGTTTCTGACGATTACCGGGTCCTTTCGCCGAACGATACCCGGATAACGTTTCTCCAGATAAGAAGTGGTTTTTAAATGCATCGTTATCTAAACTAAGCGCGTGAAATCTGAGATGCAAAGCTATACTTTGAAAATAAGCAATTTAATCCGGCTCTTCCTTTTATCTGCCTAATTAACGAACTCAAGTATCTTACCAAATGACAGACCAAGTGCCGAAGACAACAGGCTCTAAAGATTCTTCTTAAACCCAAATGTTAACGAAGGTTTTCCCGGCGGCATGTATAATATTTTCTCTGCTATTTCTATTTTGTAGAATTAAAATGCTTCGAGTGATCTTCCGAAAAACGGTTACAGTTTACCGGCAGCACCTCACCGCCGCCCTGTTAACCAGACGCCGAACCGAGTCGTCTTTACTTTAGCTTCAACAACGAACGCAGATCCATAAAGATCAACTATACCTGACATTTAATCTTTCTTTCGTATTTAATGTCACGTGAAGACGACCCTTCGGCTCCTCCTGGCGGACAGTAAAAACAGTGCAAAGATTTCTTTACGTCCACCCCGCCCTCGAAAACCTATTTTTTATTAAACCAACCGAAACTTAACCTTTTGGGAATGCGGTGGAGAACCAGGCTTAAAAGATGGCAGATTTCGTGTAAAGACGAGCGTTTTATGTTTGTTAGCGAGGACCTTCCCTCCTCCCCCCCTTCCAAGGCCCCAGCACGCGGCTTTACACTGATCTACAAAAGCCTGTCGACCAGTTTTTAACGACCAACACCTAACGAAATGATAATAGAGCGGTGCGAGGTTCCATCTGCCGTTCTCTCCTTCAGCCCGGTCCGCACGTGTACAAATACGGTCTGACTGACAATAAATCACCACATTTCTCTACAGGTGTCTGTTACAAGAGAGAACAAGTCTGTACCGCGCCCTGACGTCTTTCTGGTCGGATGGCGGTTGGCTAATGACGGGCACCAGTAAATTCCTCGTGAGTTTCCCAGCGCCAACCGCTCGGATTTCGGCGATGTCTCGGGCAGCCCCCTCCGCATAAGATTTCGAAGAGTGATCAAAGTTCGGCTGTTGCAAAACTCTTTTCGATAAATGCGCCACATTTAACAGCTTCCATTCCAGGGAGGGGGGGCAGCCGTTAGGGTCTTCAGCTCGTCACGTATCCAAAACTCTTGGCTCGATAGAAGCATCGTCAGCAAGCAAACTTTCAGAGATCGACATTAACGTCAATTCAGACACGACCGAAACAACTCACAGTTCGAAACGGAACCGATCGATTGCAAAACGGACGTTCTTAGTTAACGCTCCGGCGCTTTAAGATGGTATAAATAGGGCATTACACGTACTGTACAGCGTATTACATGCGTACGTGTATTACAATCTCTTTACAGACCTATAAACGGTACAAAACCGATACATTACAGCAGGATCTTTGACCGACAGATCTTTGCTGGACAATACATCAAAGGGACTCTTATTGGCAGAATCGTATGAAAAGAAACATGATTAAATTGTCGGTTCATCGGAGATCTGGCATCTCAGCTATGCAACTAAAATTGTATCCTTTTGTACTTCATGATTCTTAGATTTAGATTAGATTTAATAACACACACAACCTCCCGAACACGATTTCCTTGTCTTCTTCAGTCGGACGTTACAGTAACGTTTGTCTTTTAATTGTAACGATGCAAGGTGCTTACAGAAGTCTATCATGAAAGAAAGCGCCCATCCAATTCCTTCACGCCGAAAACCTTACCACGTAATTTTAAATTAAAAAAGTAACTATTAGCAGGACGTAACCAAAAACGAGAAGAACCTTTATATTTTGAACTCGTTATCTTTTATCTGACGGACGTAATTTAAAAAATAAAACGAGGCAAAATCGAGATTAACTAACGTCAAAATCTGAATTGAAAGCCATCGTTTCCTGTCTAGAACGATGCCCAAAGTTCGTTAAACTGAAAGGCCTTACCGTTCTGTGACCCAAAAGATCAAGATCCCGTTACGGATAACCACTTAAAAGTCGATATTAGTTTCGACATGACAGAAATCCAGAGACTTAGTTGGCGAGGTTCCAGAGCTTTTCGAAGCAAAACGAACTAGTCGACCGCTGATTGTAATTGGACTTTACATCTACCTGATATCGCAAAGACTAAAGATTTTGTTTACATTAACTCGTCAAAATGTTTGCTTTTACTTTACTCCTAAAAAAAAACACAAGACTTCGATTTTCTTTCGTCCTGGGTAGAAACCACGAGAGAGTTTATTCTTTAAGGATGCATTTTTGTGTCTATTGATGCCAAACCTGGAAACTGACTTGATGGGGGGGGTTCGCCATTTTTTAAAGATTTTGACGTTTAAAGCCAACGTTTGACGAACGTTACCGATTCTTTGATAGTAGTTCTGACGTCCCTCCTTCCCTTTACCTGGCAGAGCTTCTCCTTCTCCTTTAGTATGCAACACTCTAATTCTAAACGGGTAAAATAAATCAGCTGTTGTCGTCACCCTCGGGAGGAGGGGGCGAGAATAAACTGAGTTGGACGCATAAACAACGAACTTCTGTTCTGCCAACTCCGTCCGCTGACGGACAGCGCTAAGCTAAAGCCGCCCCCCGTGTTTCTATGAAGGTTATTTTTCCAGCCGTGTTTCCTTAAACGGATCCATTTCCTAACCGAGTCGAAGAGAAGAGAATTCCTAGGCAGTTACCAGGGAAGAGCTTGGCCCGGGTGTTTGGGGATGACACCTTAAAGGCGATGTTTCCGGCTGGAGTAGACCTCTCAGATGACAAAGCTTCCGCGACGCCGAGAGGCAAAAGAACCACTTAAATTCGGTTCTATTATTCGCACCGCGTAGATGATTTGGTCGACACGAGTCCTGCTACAGATCTCATCCCCACACTTGCGCTGGCTTTTTTTGTTTTCTTTCTGCGACCAGCAAAGCGTGAGGAGAGACGGAGACCTGACCCTGGACCCCTGTGCACACCGATTGAAAAGCCGGCTCAATCCGGGCCAGTCGGCGAACTGAAGCAAACTTAGACTTATTATGGCATCCGTTCGCTCTGTGTCCCGAGTTTGAAACGGGGTCAGATGGTATTTTTATTCTGCCAATTTATCTTGATTTCGACTTTTTTTTTTTTTTTGTTGAACGAACGACTTTTTCAGCGATCGGTGATCGGTGAAAACCCCCTTTTGAGCGTCAGATCTTCCTTCGGTTAATTCCACGCTGCCCGAGAAACGGAATTTACGGAGGTGGGTCGGCGCCTTAAGAAACAAACTAAGTAAATAGGAAGAGTCCAGAAATAACTGAGAGCTTAGCTCGAGCAACCATATTATTGATGTACGTGCTAACCGGAAATCCAGAATTCAGTGGTTGAGTTGGATATAATTCTCTCTCTCTCTCTCTCCTCTCTTCTCTCTCTCTCTCTCTCTCTCTCTCTCTCGCTCTCTCTCTCCTCTCTCTCTCTCTCTAATGACAGCATCTCTATTTATTGACGTCATCTCTCTCTCTCTAATGACAGCATCTCTATGTATTGACGCCATCACTCTCTCTCTTTCTGTGTAATGACATCATCTCTGTACTGACGACATCTCTCTCGCTCTCGCTCTCTCTCTCTCTAATGACAGCATCTCTGTGTATTGATGTCATCTCTCTCTCTCTCTGTGATGACAGCATCTCTATTTATTGATGTCATCCTCTCTCTCTCTCTCTCTCTCTGTGATGACAGCATCTCTATGTACTGACGCCATCACTCTCTCTCTTTCTGTGTAATGACATCATCTCTATGTACTGACGACATCACTCTCTCTCTCTCTCATGACAGCATCTCTGTGTATTGACGTCATCTCTCTCTAATGAACAGCATCTCTATGTACTGACACCATCACTCTCTCTCTCTCTCTTTCTGTGTATGACATCATCTCTATGTACTGACGACATCACTCTCTCTCTCTCTCATGACAGCATCTCTGTGTATTGACGTCATTCTCTCTCTCTCTGTGATGACAGCATCTCTATTTATTGACGTCATCTCTCTCTGTGATGACAGCAATCTCTATGTACTGACGCCATCACTCTCTCTCTTTCTGTGTAATGACAATCATCTCTATGTACTGACGACATCACTCTCTCTCTCTCTAATGACAGCATCTCTGTTAAATTGACGTCATCGGATCTCTCTCTCTCTCCCTCTCATCCTCTCTCTCCTCTCTCCCTCTCTCTCTCTCTCTCTCTCTCTCCTCTCCCTCCTTCCCAGTTCATGACTTTCTATCGATTATTCCGGTTTTCTGACATTTGAATCAGAAACGTTCAGTAGCCCTAACCCCACAGTACGAGGTCCGCAGTATTCTGCCTGGAGCAAAGAAGCGAGACAACTCGGTCGTGAAGTCGTGACGCCAGTCGTCGCCATCAGGCTGAACAAGCTACCCGTTATTTTCGAACTGGAGACGCTAGAAAAAAAAACGTTTAGATTCACAATCCCTCAAGTCATCAAATTCCACGGTTTTGATTTGTTTTGCTTCTCTTTATAAATTTAAATTTAAATTTAAATCTATTGGAAACATTCTCTTATTTTCCTTCTATATGTTACTGACATTTTTGTATTTAATTAATTTAAATGGCTCTCAAATATTTAATTATTAGAAAGTTATTCTCTACAAATGATATAATTCAAGCACTGCAACCGAACGAAAGGTCTTTTCGAAGTGTATGCCTCTCTGAATTCATTTCACTATTAAATTATGGCAATTATCTTTCTAAAGTATATGTTTAAGAAGGAAATGACCGACAAACATGATTTTCATGCTCTCAGACTTCTGTATTAAGGATAAAAACGTCAGCTGATGAAATTAAGTTATTTGGTATTAACGAATAGCAGTGAATTATCAAAATTGGAAGTTATCTGTATTTTTTGTTTGTTTCTAATAATTCTTTTTTATAATTCCGTTTAAAATATCATTAATATTTTTTTTAAAAAAAATTGTGAGTGCATATTAAATTAAAAATCTTCATTTACCCCCGGGAATATCAGCATGTTGCTAAGCGTAATGTTACTTCTTTTATTAACGAGATAATATCTTTACTTCCGAAAATAGCAATTTTTTGAAAGACGGTTTTAACCCTGTGCTTGCCATATTAGTTCCTACCTCCTTTATGTCACCACCCCAGCCTAGAAGCACCAGTTTTGTGTTGATGCAAAAGAGGTGGGTTTGAAGCGATGTACGAATTTATTACGAAGGGTTATATGAATGACGAAGGTAGTGTGCGTGACGCAGCCACTATGGCTTAACTTGTACTAGATGATACAGATATGAAAAGTAGTTTGGTACAAATGCAGCTCAGAGGTAAAAGTCAGTCGGGTCTATTTCTTTAATAAGTGATTCCTCTTCGCCTGGCTTGCCGAGTTATTACTAAGCTAGCTCGCCTGTTGTATGTACAGAGCTCGTTTGTCTTGGCTGCGGCCGCTGGGACAACGTTCCTCGTGTATTTCCCCTAATCGGTTTAATAAGTTTCGTCCCCCCCCAGATGGCGTTAGTGGTATCAGGTAAGACGCCAACTCCCTCGCGGGTTAACTTCACCCGGTCACGGTGTTTAAGAACCCTGCGAACTGTACAAGTATACCTACAGCCTGCTTCCGCCTCCGGCGAATAGGAACAAGGGAGAGGAGAAGGTAACTCGCCTCCTCAGCCAGAGAATGACACCTGGAAACATGGACAAGTCAGCGGCGAAGTCTGATGACGTTCAGTGCATACTTACACAGCAAAAAATATTGTATTTTCGGACACGGAAGAACTCGTTCCAGAACCATACTACGTTCAAATTGCTTTTGCCTCAGAAGATGCTTTTTTTCCGGATTTTATTTTATTTATAGACTGGTTTAAGTTTCTAAACTTTTAATATATGTATACCAGGGGCGTTCAAATTAACCCCGGCCGGATACGATTACGATGAAGCTATTTTTGGCCGGGTTTCATTTGAACACCCGCAGTCCAAGCTGTCATGCTACCAATCTATGTAAAAAAGACGAGGCACGAGAAAACGTACTGGTCAAAGTCGCCTTTAAGTTAGTAAACCAGGTGTAAAGGTGGGCTTTCCCCCAGCTCGGTCAGCAAGCGGTGCGAGTAAAGTCCACCATTATCAGGGAAACCTCATGTAACGGTAAGCGTATCTTTAGCGGAACAGCCAATTCGAAATTCTTCAGGAATTCACATTATCATTTATGAAAACAAAAGAGGAAAAATCATTTTTGATCTGTTTACTTTATTAAAAGTTACCCCGGATAAAGAAAACAGTTCGCAGGGGACTTTATTTAAACGGTCATCAATTCAAAATTTGTTGATTCGATGAATACAGAAACTTAAAAAAAATATGCACTTCCTCGCCTTCAGATCACTTCTTTAAATATTCACAGTATGAATAGAGAAACGTTCCCTGCACTTTGTAAAGGTATTATACCATTAATAATATTATGGGGTGTTTTTTGTTTGTTAAATCTCAACGAGTACTTACATCGATCTTTGATCTCCCGGCACCTGGCCACTCGTTGGGATCGGCGCTCTTCCACGCCGTCAGGAAATTTCGCACCGTCACGTTATTGAAGTCCACCAGCTGGAATCCGGTAACATTTAGTCCGCCGATTATCAGCCCCGGTGACTCTATCTCCTGCATTCCCTGCAACAAGATAAAACGGTGAGGAGCTTTTTTCTTACTGTTATATATATATATATGAGTAACGAGTCTCAAAACCCTCGAACCAAGTTCCGCAATTTGGCATCCTTTTATCTTGAATACACCCCGGTCAGAACTGTTCGTTTTAAAGAGTTTCACCGCGTTCCGTGATAGTAGAGAATGGACTTTCAGAGAAGAATATATCAGCGTAAGTAAATGCTCACTATTGACTGGAATCGCATTCAGCTTCACGAAAGCATTATTTACTTTGATAAGGATAAATTCAATTTCAACAAAACCTCACCAAAATTACGCAGTGCTTTATTCCCATAAAATAGTCTTTACTTCCTGTTAAAGTTACTTTTTTTGTTGCGCATGCACAATACGCAATTACCGCCCTTGAAAAATAATTAATATATTTCTCCAATTTTCTATTATAGTAAATAAAAACTAGTTTTCCTTAGTGAAACTATTTTTTTAATCTGAAAAATTCCAAATACATATTATCTTGCTATATGTGCATCACAGCTGCCGAAAAATTTGTTATATAAAACAAAATTCTGGATTTTACTTTAAAACTCGACAGTATATAAACGACGTTGAGACGGAAGTATAAAACAATTAAGTACGTCAGCATGGAATTGATAACAGATAATTAGAATATATTTGATCGGCTAAATGGCTCTTCAGGAATCTCCATGCATTACAATTGTTCTGCCAACGAACAATCTTTGTATGAAGATCTGTTTGCTTTTGTTCACCCCGTGTATCCCGATACTGCTTAACTTGACCGTCAGCTAACACGCATCCAGTGGTCATAATCCGCTTAAGGCTATACTTTCAAATTATCCCGGCATTCGAAAGATATTTAAATCAAAACTTTGAATTCTGCGACACTAACAGTGGTTACTTTGCGACAAGATCTCGCTAAAAACAACTCAATCCAACTTTGCTGTCTCCTATTTACAATAAATGTAATATCAATGGATCCGTTTCAAAAAATCATTAATAAATGCATATAGTTAACTAATAATGGTATATTTTATTACTTCTGACTGCCGCAATAAATGAAGCATTTTGGAAAATGCTATTTCTATTAACTACTAATAAATTATTAAAGTAAAATTTTGTCTTTATTATTATTATTATTATTATTATTATTATTATTATTATTATTATTATTATTATTATTATTATTATTATTATTATTATTATTATTATATTATATTATATTATTATTATTATTATTATTATTATTATTATTAAATTTAGAGTACTGTCCATACCGGTTCAATAAATCGTGGCTTATTCCATTATCTAATTAATCAAGAATCATATGGTACAAATCGTATTTAATTATACAGAATTAGTATACAACACTTAACTAAGCCGTGTTTGAAGGTTTAGGGATTTGTGAGAATCTAATACATCAAAAATCCACAAAAGATGTTTCGCATACTTTTGTCTGTAGTATGCTTGCGCTGCTTATTTATCTCTGACTGCTCCATTCGGTGTACATTTCTAAACCCGACCTTCTACAACAAGTGCCCTGAACTCATTCTTCATAATAGTCGTATTTGCGTTGTTTCTGTTTCGTAGGCCAGATTCACTAATCAAATCAGGAATTATATAACTTATTAATATGTCATAAAGCCCCAAATGGCATTAATACTATATTAATATCGATTTCTTTTATTTCAACTTCATTATCCAAGTATATTGAAAACGGCAGGTACAGAAAGCTCAGAGGGAGCTGAGTGTATCCAAACTGTTTTCTGAGTTTAACATAAAACTATTACGAAGCAAGGTTATTAAAGCGACTTGAAAGGAGTTTGGCTTCCAAAAACGATCTAAATTAGCTACCATTAAAATATATATTGCGATATATGTTTATATACACCACCATTTATAATTGTGGATACAACAATGTTAGAGAGAGAGAGAGAGAGAGAGAGAGAGAGAGAGAGAGAGATGATGGAGCGAGAGAGAGAGAGAGGAGAGAGAGAGAGAGAGATGGAGAGAGAGAGAGAGAGATGAGAGAGAGAGAGAGAGAAGAGAGAGAGAGAGAGAGAGAGAGAGAGAGATGATGATGAGAGAGAGAGAGAGAGAGAGAGAGAGAGCGAGAGAGAGAGAGAGCGAGAGAGAGAGAGAGACAGAGAGAGAGAGAGAGAAGAGAGATGAGAGAGAGTCGCTTTGAAAAGTAAAGTACGCAATTATATTTTCAAAGTTGATCGCAATAAAAATTAATAACATCGGTTCTGACGTTAATTTCCACATGCGTTATTTTCTCTTGACAGATTGTTTACGTCGGTATGGGCAGAAAATAGGGCAATTTTATTGATATTTGCCCACACGAATCGTGTTTAGAAAAATCTTAACTGCGTAGCTAAACCCGCCGCGATTTTTCGAAAGTTTAAAAAAATATCCAAGTTTGTGTTCATCGGAGAAACGGGTCGGTTGGAAATTACAGGCCGAGATGGCCTGATCTGAAGCTGCGATCACCTCGGTTGTCTACAAATCAGCCAAAAGCAAATTATGAAACTGATTTAACTTATCCGGTGGGGCCACGCGCGATCTGTCAGCTAGCCACATCCATACCCTGAGCTATCCACAGGCTACTCTCACACCCCATCCACCAAACGTGTATCCTTAACCATAGCTCGGCTATCGAATGATGGCACAGGATTCGCCCACAGATTCGATGAACGACCGTATTCTTCAGTCATCTGTAAAGGAACGACAGAGTTTACTGCCGCAAAAGTGAAAGCTGCGTCCATGACAGTGTACTTCACGATGAGCGGATTGAAGGAAATTCTATGTAATGGTGGAATGTTCCAAAACTACCGCACAGAACCTGAAAGACGAACCTGACGGCGATCAACCACAGATATAAGGTTTACAGTGGCACGCACTCTTTAACCTTCCTATTATGTTTCGGATACTATCCATCCCACCGTTGGTTCCAAAGTCTTTTTAACCCAATGATATTCTGTGATTTCTTAAAAATTTAGTATCATGAACGCATAAGTATAAATAAACAACACCGGCGTGTTTATCCTTTCCGGTAACGATCTTGTGCGAAAACATCATGACCAGAAGCGTAACAGATGTAACCAAGATCTGGAGATGACAGGAGGTTGGTAGAATATTCCAGCAAGACAATGTTCGATGTCACACCATCCCAGGTGTCCCGATATTTAGTGAGCAAAAGTAACATCAGTATGTTACACTGGCCATCTGGTTTCTAGACCGAAATTCTGAAATAAGAAGAATACTTGCTTAGAGGGTCTTTGCACAACGGGTTCTACAAAGGTTAATGACGTCTATGGTTTGTAGTAGTTAGGCTATGATTGACTGTGCAGGTCGTAGGAGAGAGGATTAGATTACTAACTATTTAAAAGCCATTGTTTCATTACGTGATAAACACCGGCAACTGTCAGTAAGTACCCGAAAGGTATAACTGCAAGATTTCTTGACACGCATCCTTTATAAGAATTTCATCGATCGCGAATTACGTTCAACAAGAGAACCACTGAGACCGATCCACACCTTTGTCTCATCTTCCATGCTCAGCTGAACGTATCCAACAGCCCTCTCTTTAACGAGCTTTCCTACAATCATAGTCTTATCTTCGAGCCGAAGTTTACGAACTGTTTCTAATGCAACCGGGATGTCTTGTCATTGTGTAATTGCGTGACTTTGGCGCGCCTTTCACTTCGAAGAAGTGGCTTCCAGGCAGCGCTCAGTCTGGCTCTCGGATGTCTTTTGAAGGCCATTTTCGAGATTTTCGTGAAGAAGTTTTATGGTTAACTGTTAAATGTACCCGGTAACCCTAAATAATACGAGTTTAGCTGAGATGCAATCGTACCGGGCATACTGCGATGTTTAAGAATCACATCTTTGTAATTCTTCTTTTAAACTTTCACTTTGTCTGAAAAAAGACAATAATATTCTTCAGCCAAGACAATATTACTAAGCACGCATGTGCTAAAGTTTACCGTTGTATTATCCACAGCCGAATCGTTAAAAATGTATTTCATGTAGTAACACTAACCCAACAGGCATTCATTATCTTGTGAATAAACGAGGTGATTTATTTCCGGTGAAGACCGTCTCGGTTTAGCCTCCATTGATGTTCGGAACAGGTGTCTCTCCATCACCAGCCGGTCGCGTGAGTTACCTTCCTTATCTAAAAATTAGCTCTACCACAGACGTCACTCAAGCGGAGAAACTACATGATCTGCGTAAATTTTTTTTTTCGCAGTTCCCTTGTAATTAAACAGAGAGCCCTCTTTTAATACGTTTAGGAATGTTTCTCCCGTAAAATTAATGATCAGAAAGAGCACGTGATGAGAGAGACCTCCGAGTCCAGTATCGGCGCCATTTTGTAGAACGATTTCAAGACGTCTGAGCTCTAACACGCGAAAATAATTAAAAGAAAGTGAACTTACCGGCTCAACAAGTAGAAAGTGGAATCTTGCAGTATTGATTTGTGTGTCTCCCATCTGAAATTATCAAAAAAAGCAAAAATGAAGGATTAAAAAGCATTTTCAATTGAACCAAAATTGACAACGTGAAACGCTATTTATGGAAGTCTGACGTCACAAATAAGTTTCATCACACGAAGTCTGTGGAAGTTAAGGAAATGTTTCCTGCGAGATCTTAAAATTGGCATCATTTCTTTTTAAAATCTTCCGAAGAAACCATCGTCTTCAAAGTTACCGAAAGCTACTAGTGTTTTATTCCCCCAGTTCCGATGTAATTTATTTCCTTTTGGCATAAATCATAGATTTTTCTTATATCGCGAATGTCAGAATTCGTTCAGCAGCAGAATTTAACGTCATGCGCATTATTACTGTTTTTGGGATTCCACACGCGGTTCACTATTTCATATTGTGAGTAAACAAGAAGCCACTAAAACATCATCTGCGCAAACCCAGATCCTACAACACAAGAAAACAAGAACGACATCGTTTCTAATCGCCGGATGGATTCTGGTATCCTTCCGGGGGAGGAATTTAAAGAACCATGGAAAAAAAAATAATAACAAGTGCATCCACGTACTCCGCGATAAAAGCGTATTATATTTATGAGACAGAAAATTCCATTTCAGAAATAAACTAAAAAGTATTGCTTTTTTTTCCCCCATCCGTAGCGATTCTTTGAACCATTTCGATGACGAAGCTAATATTTGGTAAATCCATCCAAATTACTTTCGATCTCAATAAGCATAGAAACCACGACCACGCCCTATATCAGAGATGTGTTCGCGTTCCGTGATTATTTCGTTTTGAGAAACGAAAAAGAACAATAAAAATGTTTCCCAAACTACCACCTCCAGATACCAGGATTATTTAAACATTTAACCCTGTCGGATTAGATCCTGAGATAACTTATTTCAGTGCGCAACATTTTGTCTGTTTTTTTCGAAGTTGGAATTATTCCTTCTTCTCTGAGAAAGAATAAGCTTAATAAAATAAAGACATAATTATTCGTTAAGATTATCCAATATAACAAAGTCAATTGATATTTGAAATTCATGTCACCGCTTTGACGTAGAGATTTTGAAAGACAAACATTTATGTCTTTGAATTAAATCTTTCCGATCAATTGAATATTTATGAATGCTGATTAGAAGAATAATGGGATAGTAAAAGAAAATGAGAGCCAATTTTCATTTTTGCTATTACTGATCTGAGCAAACGAATACAGATCGAATCATGGTATTGTAGATTTTTAATTAAGTACCAGATCTATCATAGTAAATAAAAAAGGGAAGAGTTTTGACAGCGTTTGTTTCTGTTAGAACCAAACCCTCAAGTCTCAGTTCTACTAGGAGGTTTTTTTTATACCAGTGTTGGGTTTCCAATTGCACTGTAGTTTGGCTTAAAATTAATTTCCTCTTTCATGCATAGTCGTAGGACCACAGCTATCGAGTACAAATAAAACGGAAGATTACATGATTGAATCCAAGAAAGCAATATCGCCTGAATTGCGCCATATCTAGCCAACGGTAATACTATAGAACAGCATTTATATTTATTTACAGAACTATTAACTACTGATTACAATTTCTAAGCGTGGCTGCCAGAATCTTGATTTAGTAAGACCGTCACATGGTTTTGCGCGGATTTAGGCAACAGTTCGTAAACACGAGACTGCAGAAAAGAGAAATTTCTTCTTAGACTGACAATCGTTTGCAATAAAATTTCGGTGTCTCTCTCTCTCTCTCTCTCTCTCTCTCTCTCTCCTCTCTCTCTCTCTCTCTCTCTCTCTCTCTCTCTCTCTCTCTCTCTCTCTCTCTCAGCATCTCTCTCTCTCGTTCTGAATTGTAGTCTTGGAAATGAGTTAAAGTTAAAACTTAGGAAAAAAAGCAGTAAAATTCGCTTATAGACAACATGTCTTAGTAAACTTGTATTAATCAAACCGTTACATAAAATTTTACATCAGCGGAAGTTTTACAGGTTTTGGACACGTCTTTGAGACGTTTGTTATTTTCCCATTTCCATAGCTACCATCTTGGTTTAAACAACAGGCAGGTAATGCTAGCTTGTTGTGTGTTGAAAATTAACTTTCATTCAAACTTCCGTTTTCCCTGGCTGATTCGCCGTAAAAAATGCAGGCTCCATCCTTAATACAATGGTGTTAGAGAGTTTTTTTTTTTAATTAATAACGTTTTTAAATCGTATCTGAGCTCTCTAATATATATAGCCTGGACACTTTCCGAAGTTACAAGTAAGGAAGCGAAAGAGTTCACGTTAATAGTTAAGCAGGAAGTTAGTGTTCTCATAGTGGTGGATGGCGCCTCAGCGGCCGAGACATTACAACAGCACGGAAGAATCGGAGACTGAGTACTAACCGGTGCTAACAGATTCGTCCTGTTTACCTTTGGGCCAACCGCCGGTAAGCTATCGCTCGCAGAGAATTTATGAGGACACCGTGCCAATCGCTAGGTTTCACGGTTACAAAAACCCCTCTGATAACAAAATAGACCAGGTACTTATTATGCTGTAAAAAGAAATGGACACATGAACAGTCGATTGTGCTGCCATGACTCCAGGTTGTCGCGGATTTTCAAAATGGCGTCAGACAGGGGGATGACTAAAAAATTAATATCTCCTAGAAGTTTGAAAGTTTTAATGAAATAATAAAATGTTAAAATTTTGTATGTATATATTATTATACTAGTGCTTTAAAATATAGTCAAAGAAAACGTGACAAAAAGACAAATATGATGAAATGGCACAAATTACGCAATCAAAACAATAAAAATACAAGAACTTATCCCAATACATTTAACTAGAAAGATAACTTTAAATTTGCATAAGCGCCATTTTCGGTTTCACCGTTATTTATTATATCCGAAAAACTTGTATTCAATGCGAATAAGTCATCAGGTGGTCATCAATTGAATAGAATTTGTTTTGAAGGCTCAAGTAGTTTATAATATGGCAGCGTAAAATAGTCCATAATAGAGTATTTGTTAATAGGTCATCAGGTATTCAAGTTTAAATATTTATGACGTATTAATTAGAAAAACCCATAGCCGGGGAAAGAAAAACTATTTATAGAGCTTGGGGAGTTAAACAGAACCCTACATTCCTGTCTGCTAACCTTTATCTTTGCACAGATAATTTTTGTTAGATGCAAACTCTGGACAAACAATGGATGAAAAGTCGCGAGATTCAACGACCCGACGTCATTTACGGAAGTGAAATAGCGATCCTTTACATTTTAATCCCCACTTTTTCTTGTGGTTTACTTTTCCTCTTAGGTGCGCTCGTGTTGACGTATTATTATCAGTACAGTGGTAAACACTTTACTATTAACAGAAACCTCGGCCACATCCCGCCAGGGTTCGTGCGCCTCATCGTCTCCTGAAATGAACTATTAACTACGTCAACAGTTGTAAACCGTGTAACATCAAAATACGTTGTTCGTACTGAAAGTGAAACAGCAAATCAGGAAATGCAAAAATCCGATAGTTGATCGAAACTCGGAAACGGTTGAGGAGTAAACACATATCTGAGATTATACTGGCAGTGGTTTAGGGCTCGGTGCCCAATTTAGCTTAACTCCTCTGGCATTTTTAAAAGTTGGCAGTGAGACCGCCGATTGAATTTTCAAATTTATTTCACTGCATTCCTGGGTTTTTGGCTAAGGAATCGAGATCTTTTGGTAAAAGCGGCGTCAGTTTTCAAAGAAAATCTCTGGAGCATTTCAGGAAAACAGCCTATAAGGCACCGTGGCCTTTCTTGTCAGAGCTTCGTCTAAAATAAAGATATCAGATCGAGTCTGACCGCCTGTGAGTATTGGAAGTCATGGCGAGTTTTATGCTGATTGCTGGTATGTCCGAATGTGTAAGACCGGTCTGACACTAAATCATAGAATTATGCATTATTGATGAGTCCAGATGACTCGATAGCTATAGTTTCCGGAAAACTGCCGGACGATCTACCAATAAGCAGATTTATCTTGAGAGACCCGTCATTTTGGTTACTGACAATGCCGGTCGGTCTTGTCAGTTCATAGTTATACAGTTAAAACAATAATAAAGGCATTTTATTGCTGTTAAACAATGCAAACAGAAATAAGATTTATAGGCATTCCTTCACCTTTGGGAGCTTTATATAAATCCTGACGAATTCCTGTCTGCTGTAGCGACTAAGTTAATGAATGCTTGCATATCTTTAATTACACTCTTATAGTTTTTTTTTCCTTTTCCTTTCCACGCTGGAGATAGGGCTTAACGAAGATGCTCTTTACGATTTTTTGAATGTTTCAGTGCGCATTACAAGAAGCAAACAACATCATGAAACTGACCTAACAGGTTTATGCACTCTGGCCTGCGCTCACTGCGTCGTAGTTAATTAGCTACAGTATATGTACAACGGAAGATCCACAGATGGGTACTAGTAGGGCCACCGCGAATAGCAAACAGAGCTTGAACCCGGTTAGGCATGGAATAAATAGGTATTCAATCACCACATGGTCATGATTTCCGCTTAGTAGTCGTGCATTACCGAGCAATGAGTGGGTTAGGTACAGATGACGGTCGTGGAGACCGCACGTTCTTTGCAGGTCGTTCTAGAGCTCTGTTCACGGGCCTGACTTGGGAGTATGGCAGAATATCTTGATGTAACGTTGTGAGGCGGCTGCTTTCGAGGACAGACATTTAAGACGCAAAGTTACATCATCTCTCAATCTCTCATACCAGCGTTCCAGTTGACCTGGCCACCACGTTTGACTGCTCATTACAAACGTGAACTGAATTCTTTTACTGGCCTCTTGCACACACACACACGCGCACAGTGGTCTATTCCACCGTTAGGGATAGGGTTAGAATCCACACCCGTCTGAAAAGAGAACGGATTGCCAATACTACACGTCTGGTTCATTATCTTCAGGGTCCATTCCTTTCTGCATTAATCGTTGCCTTCTGTTTAAGCAGGTGTTCCCACATAACCAAGCTTATAGAGAAGACGTCGTCTTGTTTTGTCTAACCTCTGGCAGATTCGGAAAACTGTATCTAACTCGCATCAGTGGGGCGTTTCCGACGGCGAATTTAACTGCAGTGGACGACAGCTGATGGCCTCAGCAGTGGTAAACCACCAAGTGAGACACTGTGCGATGCTATGCACACAAATGCATAATAAATATTCTAAGTTCTCTGGTAATTCTTCCTCCTTGCCAAGTCAAATCTGAACAGCCTTTTACATGACCACGCGTTAGATAGCGAAGTTTTCTGTTCACCGGTTGTTCTCGGTATCCACAAAGTGATAACGGTTAACACTTTGACTGGTTCTTTATGCCGGTGTCTTAAGACGGTTAAAACAGGCTGTATCCCGATCGTAACACAGCAGAGCGAGTTAATCCACGAATACATAAAAAGCTGGAAATGTCACGTGCTCGACGTGCGGCCAACATTCCAGAATCAAGTGGATGTAGCGGTTTGCAATCGTGGTAAAAGTTAGTAATTTTTCACAAAATACCTGTATTTAATTCATTTGGCAAGTTTGTACTTTGCTATGCAGCTTTTAAGGAAATCATTCTAACGCTCTGAAAGGACCGTTAGCACAATCCAAATTTGTTACTTCATTGCTCGGTTTTGATGAAAATCACTGAACTCATCGCAAGTTGGAGTTTAAGTGGATGCGTCAGCTGTGAGAAGGGTATACGACTCAGATCAGATTTTACATAATGGCCTTGGTGCCAACGTCAATGGTAACTACACGTGGCGTCATCTAGCCTCTTGGTTATCACCAGAAGATGGAATAAACGGGAGTGGATTTTTCCACCTTCATCTTCGCAAACCATAGCAGATGCTCAGTCGCGTGTTTGAAAATTTGTGTTTCTGCCAGTTTTGGTGAAATCTCATCTTTTATTGTAAAATATACCATAGTTATTCATCTGTTAACACGCAAAGTTTAAAGTTAGAAAGAAAAAAGTAATTACGTTTTATCAAGAATTTAGATGGTATTAATTTCTACTTTCTCAATAGCCATTGTTAAAAACTGATGTAAGAATGAACATGATTATTTAAATCGTCAGTATACATGGGGGTATAAAACTTCAGTGGTAATGAAAGTTTGGTGCTTCTGTAATTGCTCAAGATGAAATTTCAATATATCCACCAATCTGCCAGTTGTATGTTGCAATGTTTTCACCCTTTTGCTTAATTGTGGATAATATAAGGCGAGAACAGATGTCACACTGATAGACTTGGAAGAAAATCAGGGTAAAACGGGTGCCGAGCTTGGGTATGATTTGCTAGTGTGTGAACCCACGCAGTTATGATAATACAGATGGAACGAGAACTGTAAACAGGAATAGAATTACCTCTGAAAATTTGAACAAGGATGAAGGGAGTATGAGATAAAAATTTAAAACATCTAAGACCACGCGGAAGATGAGTCGGTGAAATTGCAGTGCACAGGTAGGGGGTGGTTGGATAAAATTAAGATTTTCGTAATTGATGCGAATGCGGCTTCGCTGAGCTCCACACGCTGCTAGATGTAGAATTGGTCGACTATAAATTCACGAATTAACGGGGGGAAAAAAAAACAGTCGACTTGTCATTTTCTGTAATACATGTCATTTCAAAAGTGCATTTTACACGTGCAAAAACGTCGATAAAGTTTTTGAGAAACTGTAAATTGCCATGTTCTTCTCAGCATAGCCGCGATCAGAAAATATTTCCTTCCCTTGAGTCATGCTGTGACTTCAGTATGCATCATCCGACGATTGTTAATGCTTGCGGAAAAGATAAGGAAGATGCAACAGAACTAAAAGCCATGGCTAAGACTAAGAACATAGACTACTGGATTAGGGAACACAGAAGTGTTCGACTGTGGAAATGTTTGATGGAACGTGGCGTGAGGTTGGGCAATCATAGTTATTAATGATGACAAAGGCTTCCAGGTGGATATTCTTAGGCGAATGAAAACTGAATCAAGACGAAATGCATTTAAAATGGGCTTTATTATCAAGATGCTGAGAAGTTCTTCATCAACTAGCAGCCTTACTGAAGACAATATTAGACAATAAACCGATATGAGAGGAAAAAATCTGACGAGAACGCTATCAGACAAGGAAATTCTTTATATGGCCCATGGATTGCTGATTGACTTTACTAGAAAATTGATGCTAACAAACTTGAATATTCACTTAGAATAACTAAAGTTCATTATGATATGACATTAATCTTGCGGTCTTTTAAAAAGTAAATATTATCTGAGTTTGGAATTCCTTCCAGCTTCATTTTAAGACTGACATTTGGGCCTGATATGACTCGCAGCTTCAACAGCGATTTATTAAAAGGATCATTACAACATTTTCCAATTTTTGGCAGCCTTAGCACATTTATTTTTCTTCCAAATCGCTTCAAATCTTGCATGCAAAGTTTTAAGATGCTTTTCTTTAATTCCTTAAGTTCTGATTTATTTTTTTTTGCGATCATCGAATCCTTTTAATTGAATTTCCAAAGATTTCATCTTCAAACATAATTGGGTGAGATTGACAAAAACGCTACGCGACTGAATCAGGACAAACCAAACCAACAATATCTCAAATGGATGAGCGGGTCGTTACAGAATTTGTAAATATTTTGTTAAATTATCCCGTTTCCATGCTAACCGCGAGGCTAAAAGTTAAACCCCCTTTAAGCGATGATGGTGGAGACTCAACTAAAGATCTTTATTTGAAACCAGATCCAGTATTTGTGATTCAGTTTTTTTTTCCTTATTTGATCCAAACCGCTTAAACCTTAACATTTCGGTGCTTTTCGATTTTATCTTTTCTGTTTTTTTTAAAAATTACCTTTAGACTGGAGTTTACTTTTTTTTTTTAATACTTTTCATAGGAACTAAAAACTGAAACATGAAAAGACAGGCACTCAATTACTGGCACATATGTAAAAAAACAACAACACACATTTCTTGTTAAAAGCTGTTCTTCAAAAAAGAGAGCAAAATCATTTGAATTTATAATTGAAACAGAGCAAATTTCAAAGCGAAACATTTAATCCACATAGCGGTATAGTGAAAGTCTCTCTCTCTCTCTCTCTCTCTCTCTCTCTCTCTCTCTCTCTCTCTCTCTCATCTCTCTCTCTATGTACTGACATCATCTCTCTATGTACTGACGTCATCTCTCACTACCTCTGTAATGACGTCAGTTCTCTCTCTCACTCTACTGATATCATCTCACTATGCGCTGACATCACTTCTCTCTCTCACTCTACTAAGGTCATCTCTCTCTCTATGTACTGACATCATCTCTCACTACCTCTGTAATGACGTCACTTCTCTCTCTCTCACTCTACTGAGGTCATCTCTCTATGTGCTGACGTCACTTCTCTCTCTCACTCTACTGATGTCATCTCACTATGTGCTGACGTCACCTCTCTCTCTCACTCTACTGATATCATCTCACTATGTGCTGACATCACTTCTCTCTCACTCTACTGAGGTCATCTCTCTATGTGCTGACGTCACCTCTCTCCCTCACTTTACTGAGATCATCTCTCTCTATGTATTGACATCATCTCTCTCTCTCTCTCTCCCTCTCTCTCGTGTAGAGTTTGGCTAAGTGTATTTTGAGAGTTCCCATGAAATATCTACTTTTTTTTTGACTGACACCCTAACACCTTTCGGTCCTCATCGCCGCAGAATCGAGTAAACGGTCGAATGTTCGGTCTCAGTAAATCGCCTATAGTTAAATCTAGCTTCCGTTGTAAAGAATTAATAATTCACAACATCGACATTGCTGGGCTTAATCGAAACACTGCGGTGAATAGTTTTCTGCTACTTTTTGCACGAAGCCTTATAAAATATTTATTAACCAAGCACAACTGACCCATATTTTCGGTACACGAACGATATAAACCTCATGTGATTCAAATGAATCATTATCACGTAGCTGTTAGAAGACACCAGCTAGCCCTTTAGCAAAATTCAGTCGTTTAATGTCAAGCAGTAAGCGTCTGCTTCTAAATTAATATATAAGCACTTTACTTTTGAACTGATGTATGTTTAGATATGAAGTTCATTGGTACACCTACAATTATACTAGGGACGTTCAAATGAAATCCGATTGAACTAGCATCGCAATAACGGTATCCGGCGGGGTTTCATTTATACCTACCAGTGTGACTATTATCTCTTCAGCCATGCTAATTGACATGTCTAATACCACGTGGATGTCCTCTTCCGGTTCCTTCACATGCATGTGTTTGAGGATTGCATAGCTGGAATTTACGTCAGTCACTCGTTTCACGTTAATTGTCATTAGATGCTCACTCTTCCCCATTACTTGAAATATCTGCTGCAGCCGGACCAAACCTAGAAGAAAAAACTCTGCTGTATCAGACAAAGCAATATCCGATCTAGAGTTAAATATTCGGCCAATAGGTGAACACTGCAAAAGCAAAAGATTGTATTTCATCCTATAAATTAAAGAGAATTTTATAAAATATAACGATTCTAAAGAGTTCTCTCTCTTTTTTTGTTTCTATCCAATTATGATTTAATCGATCGCCCCATGCACCTTAATTAATTTTGATCATTCTTTCTCTTATATGAATAAATAATCTGTTATGATCAATTAAATATCTCAATAAAGGTGCATCTCAAAAAATTAGAATATCGCGGAAGAGTTCAATATTTTTTGTCAGTTGTTTCAGAAAGTGAAAACTGTATATATCCTAGACTCATTACATGTAAACTAAAATGTTTCAAGCATTTTTAAATTTAATATTGATAATTACGGCCTACAACTGTAAATAAAATAGAAAAAACGTATCTCAAAATATTAGAATATTCCATTTAGAGTAAATCACTATTTATGCAGTATAAATACCAAGAATCTCTCAGTCTGGTTCAGTACATACAATCACAATCATGGGGAAGACTGCTGACTTGACAGTTGTCCAGAAGACACTCATTGACACCCTCCACAAGGAGGATAAGCCACAGAAGGTCATTGCTGAAGGGGCTGGCTGTTTGCAGAGTGCTGCATCAAAGAATATTCATGGACAGTTGACTGGAAGGGAAAAGTGTGGTAGGTAAAGATGCACAAACAAGAGGGATGACCGCAGCCTTGAGAGGATTGTCAAGCAAAGCCGATTCAAGAACTTGGGGGAACTTCACAAGGAGTGGACTGAGGCTGGAGTCAGTGCATCAAGAGCCGCCACGCACAGACGCATCCAGGAAATGGGCTACAAGTGTCGCATTCCTAGTGTCAAGCCACTCCTGAACCAGAGACAATATCAAAAGCGTCTTACCTGGGCTAAGGAGAAAAATAACTGGACCATTGCTCAGTGTCCCAAAGTCTTCTTTTCAGATGAAAGTAAATTTTGCATTTCATTTGGAAATCAAGGTCCCACAGTCTGGAGGAAGAGTGAAGAGGCACAGAATCCAAGTTGCTTGAAGTCCAGTGTGAAGTTTCCACAGTCTGTGATGATTTGCGGTGCCATGTCATCTGCTGGCGTTGGTCCACTGTGTTTTATCAAGTCCAAAGTTAATGCAGCCGTCTACCAGGAGATTTCAGAGCACTTCATGCTTCCGTCTGCTGACAAGCTTTATGGAGATGCTGATTTCCTTTTCCAGCAGGACTGGCACCTGCCCACAGTGCCAAAACTACTAGTAACTGGTTTGCTGACCATGGTATTACTGTGCTTGATTGGCCAGCCAACTCGCCTGACCTGAACCCCATAGAGAATCTATGGGGTATTGTCAAGAGGAAGATGAGAGACACCAGTCCCAACAATACAGAGGAGCTGAAGGCCACTATCAAAGTAACCTGGGCTTCCATAACACCCCAGCAGTGCCACAGGCTGATCGCCTCTATGCCACACCGCATTGATGCAGTGATTCGTGCAAAAGGAGCCCTGACCAAGTATTGAGTGCATAAATAAACATACTTTTCAGAAGTTCGACATTTCTATATTATAAATCCTTTTTTTATTGATCTTATGAAATATTCTAATATTCTGAGATAGCGGATTTTTGATTTTCATGAGCTGTCAGCTGTAATCATCAAAATTAAAACAAAAAAGGGCTTGAAATATTTCACTTTATGTGTAATGAATCTAGAATATATGAAAGTTTCACTGTTAGAATTAAATTACGGAAAAAAATGAACTCTTCCGCGATATTCTAATATTTTGAGATGCACCTGTATATTTTCTGTTGTAAATATAATTCCATCTTTTCAGAAAAATCCATTTTTTGTAGATTAATCTAGTTTGTGTTTTTTTAAAATTCGGATTGCTCGTTATTTGTTTTAAACTCACAGCTAATATGTTTTTTTCACTTATCTCCGATTGTTTGATTTATTGTTTTAATGAAATATCTCGCTTAAGATTTTAATTCAATGAGTCAAAAAAGAAATTAAAATTTCCTTACCGATTTCTAATGTTCAGTACGCAGGTACGACTTTCCCGAAAAGGTGATGACACACCGTAAAGTTTAGGTTTGCTGTACGTGTAAATTTCGGATTTAAAATAAAATGGGTCCACAAGTTTGTGGGGGAAGTGATTTATAGGGGTATGGTATATGTATCTATGAAGATGCAACGACCTTTGAGTTGAAGGTATCTAAGATCAAATGTAAAAGCGGGTAGCTTCCGAAACCATTTGCTAAAATAAACCGAACACTAGCATCGTATTTTTTCCCGGGTTGTGCAGTTTCCCCATGTACGGGCTTCCCAAGAGACAAACCCCTACCTACCTTCGTTGGTGACGTACAAGTAGTGCACTATATTCCACATGTAGTGCTCCATCAGGTCCACTATGGATTTCGTGTGGATCGGTCTGAGGAAGAGCTGGAAGGGCAGAGAGGCCGAAGAGTTCTGAGCCATGCTCGTCGTCAGGAAGGGAATCTGGAAGGTGTCGCTGTACGCTTGAACCGTGGCCAGCATCGAGGAATTCGCTTTTCCGAAAACCGCAAAGGCTTCTTTAGACATGACGGCGCATACTGCGAATAAAAATATATAACATTAATTAATTAGAACGTGTGCTTTCTTGAGTTTCCCGCTGCACCATCTGCTCTCCCAGTTATTGAAGACCCGTCTTCAGCTGGTCATCAAAGGCGGTGGTTCGGTTCTGAACATGCCAACAGGTAAAAGATGGGTCTGTGTCAAGCGAAAGTTCATAAAACGGGGGATTTTGGTTTTGAAACTATAATAAATGAATGCCTGCTTTAAGTAGCAGCTAAGCCAGCGAGTAAACATCAACTCACCTAACAGTTTCTGTTAACAGTGAATTACGGTCAGTATCACCTCAGCTGCAACTCTATCAGCAAATGTCAGTAAGCATCAAATAAGGTGCGTGTTTATCAGTGAATTGTCAGTAGATATATTGCAATATTTTATTAAACTGTATTAAATAATATGTAAAGGACAGCTTTGGCAGTAAATGACATTTAAATTCAGATTTGGAAAATAAGAGATTTTACCCATTAACTCTTACAAGACAGATGACGGCTCTTTACTATTGTACTTTGGCTGCATCCCGCTCAGCATTAATCTGCGTGATTTTCTTATGTTTACAAAGAATGTGTGGATAAATAGATAAATAAGAGAAGAAAGCAAAGATCTGGTTAGAAGGAGAGAGAGAGAGAGAGAGAGAGAGATTATTAATTCGAGTAAATAATTGTACAATATCATGCATAATAGAGCTGGTAGTACGTGAATAAAGATAGAATAATACTGCCAGATGACTCAGTGTTGAATAAACGTTCGGTGGAAAGGGAAAGTCTAGAGTGGACGTTACACTAATTACATTATTTGTCATTATGTACAGTTGGCCATTCAATCCTCTGTAATTCCATCAGCTCGGTGTATCCGGAGTAAACGAAAGTAGAATAATAGTTTTACTGGAAACACGTGGGACAGCGCGTTCCTCGTTCAGAGTGTTGTTGATTTCTTTGTTCAGATCCTCATCCAAAAAGAAGCAAAGGATTAAACAGCTACTTTTGCGTCCAGATTTTAAATAAAAATTATTCTAAAATTTTAAATTAAAAAAAAAAAAAATGGCGAAGGATTTGTATTTTTGAGGGGGAGGAGTCGGTTTGTATTAGCGAGAGTTAGCGTGTCGGCTCATCTTTCGACGTCCGCGTGCGATTCCAGATCTGATTACGGTTTGTTAATTATACTGGCGCGGAACTGTCCTCCCGGATCCCTGTCCCTCCAGCACCCCGAGAGACTCGGGTATTCAGGCCCGTCGTGAGAGACGCATTAAGGAAAGTCAACAGAGACCGGCTAACACGCGACCGGGCTCCGCTAGACAAACAGATGTTAAAGAACCCGTCTATTTCAATTACGGTCTGTTTGTACCCGGGCTGGCTGGGCTGGGCTGGCGTGTTAATGCAAATGCGGCTCGTATCGATTGCCGGGGTTTCGGATGATGGAGGGAGGAGGAAGCTGGGAGCGTTGCTTTTAACTAAGATAACGCCTGCCGCGGAGAGACGTGCGTCTGGTTATAATGTCGTCGACTGAGAGGAGAACATCAACATCTAAACGAAAAGAAAAAAATAACCCTTTCCGGCCGTGTTTCAGGGCATAGATGGCTGTTCCCCTAACGAACGGGAGAGTCGTTTCGGCTGCGTTTAGCGATATCAAGACGATTGTGGTCACATTTTCTCCGAGGAATTCGAGTTGGATTTCGTTACAAAAGTCCGGCTTGGGGCTGTCTTCAGCAGCGCAGCAAGACAGAGATACAGCAGACGTCTTGCCTCAATGCTTTGGTTTACGTTAAGTTTCAGTATCTCCCATACCAGTTCTGTGGTTCAGTCACGCCAGCCAGATTACGAACTATACCATAACATCCCCGCCCCCAGAATTAACCATGGCCTGAAGAAAGGAGGAGTTTGGGGTTAAGTCTTCTCCAAATCCAGCGGCAAACGATCTCAAAATGGGAATTGCCGAACCCTTTACTCGATGGGAAAGAGTAAACGTCGACAGTCTCGACAGAAATGTCCTTTGACTGGATCTGTCGAGACAATTCCTTCTTACTGGACAAAGGGGGAACTTTTTCACGTGAAATCTGTAGCCGTAGGATAACAATAGACCGTTTTTGGGGGGGGCTCATTCTTTTGCATGAACAATGTAAGCAAGATAATCATGCCGGTAAATGCACGCGTAGCGATTAACGACGTGTTCTTTTGGTATCACCGTTGAAGACTCTCGCAATACTGGCATCGGACACACGAAAAATGGCGTGAGTTTTAGCGATTTGACGTCTACTATGGCCGCACTCTCAATAGTTTATAACGCCATCTGGTGGCGAGATCCGCCAGTTTTCTCCACGATGACAGCGGCGCACGCTGGCTATCTGCCTACCCAGACGTCTAATATATAGAAAACCACACCTGAAGTATGTGAATTTTGGTCGGCTGCAGTCATTTACGGGGCAAACAACTTAACATGACAAGCACCTTGAAGAATATCTCTGCTTGTCGTACCACCCTGACATGGTTTCTTCTCGCTCTAAAAATGCCGAGAAGTTCGTAACCAAGGTGAAGATATGGCGACCGTAACCGGAAAAACGCACGAGACAAGAAAATTGATTATTTTGTTTTAGTCATCCACCTGACCGCATTTCTCAACAAAAGTTTAATGTTTTTTAAGCTTTAGACTACAGCAAGACAGGTTCACTTTCGTTCTTGGTTTGCATTATATGGCCGAATTAAGGCAAAATTAACCGAGTACCGTAAACAGTTAAAACCAGAGTTTAGCACCAATATTTTAAAAAGGTTTAGAAATAAAATACTTAGGAAATCTAAGTCTTTTTCAAGACGCGGCCGTTTGTCAAACGTTTTGCATTACCATAGAATTGTCTACGTTCGTTTGTTAAATGTCTAATTAGCCGCTGAAATTGGGTAGCCTTTTGAGGCGCCTAAAGAGTCTTGGTAAATCAGGAAGGCGAGTGGGACTCAGCTGCAGATATTCTAAAGTAGACATTTAGACGTCTCCGTGGATGGACTGCCCAGCTACACGAGCTAGTTGTGCCAAGATCTTTTTTTGGTAATAGAAAAATTTGATAGGAATAATCAGCCACTCAATACTGCGATCGGCAATCTTTACCGGGGATCGACAAAGCTATCAAAACTGTAACAGAAAGATACGCTGGAGTAGGGAACCTGAGACTGGACGACAGATTAAAGATTTTTTTTTTTTTAAATTGGTAAACTCAGCTAATGAAGAATCTTTATGATGCAAAAAAGATCAGCGAATTTTTTTTTTTTTTTTTTTTAAAAAACATGAAACCCTATTCCATTTAAACCGGTTCTTGTCGCCATTCTCAGAGCTCATTCCTAAATCAGCCCAAACTGTCAGCGGGGAATGTGAAACCGTTTCAGCGGATTTTAACGCCATGTGGAATTTTTAGAATATATAATACAATATCTGCTTCATCTCGTAGTGCCGGCACATCTACTACTACCCCTTCTAGACGACTGAGGCTGCTGTCCCACCCACACATACGGCCGACGTGCTGCGTGACAACAGAGAGTCGACCGTCACCGTTCGTTTACTTGCCCACCATTTCCGGACATTATTCTGACGAACTCCGCTATAAGAAAAACAAATGGTGGGGGGACAAAAAATTGCGCAGGCAGCAGCAACAATAGAAATCAATATTTTCCATACATTTTCTTAATTATTTTCTTTTCTGGATGGTTCTCTGGTTTTTAAACGTCGCAGCGAGCTCTTGGAAAGAAATTATTATTGTCGCTATTATTTTCTGTTGTTTTATTTGTTATTGATTCCCCCACTTCTTTAGAAAGAAACAGGAAGAAGAGGTTGCATCGCATCGGAATCATTCCAGAGAATACCGTGTACACATTTTAACTCTCACTCGACGGCTTGGTGCCTGCTGATTTCTGTCGGGCGGATAATTTTACAGATCCGACCTAGCGATTTTATGACAGCGTCCTTAATGGGCTGGTGCTCGCCTCCTGGTGTTCACTTCAGTCAGATGAACGCCTTCTCTCTCTCTCTCTCTCTCTCTCTCCTCTCTCTGTAATGACGCCATCTCTCTATGTACTGACGTCATCTCTCTCTGTAATGACGTAATCTCTCTACTGACACCATCTCTCTATGTATTGACGTCATCTCTCTCTGTAAGACGTAATCTCTCTACTGACACCATCTCTCTATGTATTGACGTCATCTCTCTCTACTGACGCCATCTCTCTCTCTCTCTCCAACTCTTCTCTTCCCCCTATCCCTCCCTCTCTCTTCATCTCTCTCTCTCTGTAATGACACCATCTCCCTATGCATTGACGTCATCTCTCTCTACTGACGCCATCCTCTCTCTCTCTCTCTCACTCTCTCTCTCTCTCTCTCCTCTCTGTAATGACGCCATCTCTCTATGTACTGACGTCATCTCTCTCTGTAATGACGTAATCTCTCTACTGACACCATCTCTCTATGTACTGACGTCATCTCTCTCTGTAATGACGTAATCTCTCTACTGACACCATCTCTCTATGTATTGACGTCATCTCTCTCTACTGACGCCATCTCTCTCTCTCTCTCCAACTCTTCTCTTCCCCCTATCCCTCCCTCTCTCTTCATCTCTCTCTCTCTGTAATGACACCATCTCTCTATGTATTGACGTCATCTCTCTCTACTGACGCCATCTCTCTCTCTCTCTCCAACTCTTCTCTTCCCTCTATCCCTCCCTCTCTCTTCATCTCTCTCTCTCTGTAATGACACCATCTCTCTATGTATTGACGTCAATCTCTCCTCTACTGACGCCATCTCTCTCTCTCTCTCCTCTCTCTCTCTCTCTCTCTCTCTCTCTCTCTCTCTCCTCTCTCTTCTCTCTCTCTCTCTCTCGGCTAATGCATTCGTTTATTTTCAGACATCCATGTGTAAACAACAAGAAACTAGCATTGTCCTTTTTTTGTATGTAATCTTGAAATTTATATTTTATTTCTTTCTTAAATTTGTGTGCGTTTAACAACCAGAACAAGTCGTACACATCAAATATAACGCAACACTGGAAGAAGGAGAGTATTTTAATCAAGCTGTTTTGTTGAGCTTTCCTAACATACTAATCGCTTATTTCAAGCTTCACAAAACAAAGAATTAGTTTAAAATCCAAGCTTTATTCACGAGGCTTAATTATCTTTACTTTATATTCGTGTGCGGTAACTTAAGTTTGGTTTGTTGTTTTTTTTTAAATTGTCATTGCGGGATTACTAATCTTATTTTGCCGGTTTAACTGAGTTATTTACCCTGCTGAAGTCGGTTAGTACGACAAGAATAAAGGTGATTAAGATATGAGGGTGAGGTAGCTTTTGGTGGTGAGGCGCACTGAAGAAATAGCTACAGAGACGGAGCCGTGTAGTCAGGGATGAAATACAATAAATTTATATTAATTGTAATTATTGACAGAGAAATTATGCATCGTTACGAGGTAGGAAAACGTTGCCGACATTTCTGAAACAAAAATAATAATTAAAAACATACCGCTAGGTGGCGTTTTTCCATGTCTAATTTATCCTTTTAAAAAAAAGAAAAAAAATCTGGATTCCTATGAATGGGATCTTCTCTTTTTGTAGAACGTTTTCGCATCGCTTCAAGTTGCAACCCAAAAAGAAACAACACAAAAACTGCCACTGTATCAAAAACTCTTTTATCTGTGCGCTAAGTCTTCCCGTTCGTTATACCTTCTCCGTGTTCTTCTACATATTAAAAGGACAATCCTTCTATAATCGAGTAAGACTGATTTTCAGGTGAAGTCAGGATATATGCCCAGCCCTGTCTTTGACAGCCGTTTAGCTGACTCCGTACACCAATCCTAGAGTGGAAGATTTCAGCCACACGTGTGACAGATGAGAAACCGCTCAGTTACTACGGCAGTCTGACGCTCTTTACTCCGTCCAGGTTCTTCTTCATCCTTGGCAGTTGAGAATCGCCGGCTCCCTGCTGACAAACGGATCGCTAGAGTTTGCGGGCCTTGGAGATGTCCAGCTGGAGCTTGAGGTCAATACTGTATTTCTTCAAGCTGGATAACGAAATGTTTTATTTAAAATCCATCTTCCTGTTTGGTGTAGCTCGGCCTCGTCGAGAATCAGAGTAAAGCAATTTGTTCATCTTTCACACGCAGAGACTTCTGACGTATGGATTCGTGGGGGCAAAAGTTGACCTGTCAAGGTACCAAAGCATCAATTAAAAGTTACAGAACTTTTGCCTTGCAATGAGACAGCGCCGGTGAGCTATAAACCATCGGCGGATTTGGACCACATTTCACTTCGTCAAACCGGTTGGAGAAGAAGAACCTTTCACCCACTGATTTCAGTTCTGCTCTTTTCTGATATCTGCTGTAACTCGGAGGAGACGCATGGATTAATAATTATCAACTATTCTATTAGTTTATGCAGAGGAACAGATTCCTAATTATAGATTGTAATTACATCCGGCGCTTGCTGTATAAAAAAAAATAGACCAGTTAGATCCAGGATCGATGCTTGGAAACCGAGAGTGCTATTTATATGCCACATTCAAATTTGGGAAATGGAAATCCTTCAAAATAAGTCCTATTTGCCTATGAATCCGCTACAGCCACGGTCACAACCTCTGCATCAATCTATATATTTTTCTAATTTCGGATGATAAAGGGTTCAATCGAACCTGATGAGTTTGCATGACAATTTTACGTTAGCGTATGGAAGTCCACGCCGCCCTGTCATTTTCCACATAATGGAAAAATTGCCAAAAATGAAATATGCGACAATTTGCGATCTAACATATAAACATGTGATCTCCGAAAATATCCCATAATTGAAATTGACAAGTATGACTCAAAAAAATGGATGTATTCAAAAGCATACATTTAAAATTGGTGATAGATTTTCAAGCTATGAGAGCAGGATTTCAGTATAAACTCTGCTACTGTTATTTCTAGGGTGATGCAAAACTCTTGCCCATGGCTGTAAGATGTGTAAATGTAGATAGTTGAAATAATGCATGAATGTTGATAGTTGGAACCCCTTAAAGTTTTGGAAAATTTATTTTATCTGGTCTGTTATTAAAAGGTATAAAATGCAAAAGTCAGGCGTGTACCTGCTTCTTGGTTGTGGGTAAAAACACTTTGCAATTTGAAAAAAAATAGAATTTATTTTGTTCAACCCAGAGGGCAATTAAATATTCTATCAAAGATACGTTTGCAATCCATGCATTAATAATATAGGTAAATGCTACCATTTTTAATTGAACACAATATATAAAAAGAAAATCAAAAAGAAGAGAAGTCGGAAACCGGATGTAAAGTTAGATTCTGAAAAGAAACACCAGATATCAAACGAGAATATATATAGCGCACCATAATTCAAGATGTGAAGATAAAATCAAATTGATGGGAATAGTGAAAAGTTCAAAGTGAATCGAATTTAGAATGAATTGCGGGGTAACAAAGATTACAATAACTTTCGAACTTTCGTATAGAGACGAGAAACTCTAGGTTCCGACTGGCGGGGCAGATGCAGGGTAACAGTGAGAATAAGGTCAGATACAAGTCAGCCACGTGATGATTAAAGCACAAGAAATGTTTCTCGACAATGGGGCAGAGGTTGTTTTTCGATAAGATGAGAAACAGAGTTAGACAGGAGGAGAAAGACGTAATTCAATCAAAAGGCAAAATCTGTTCCTGCTAATTTAAATGCGGAAGCCAACCGACATTTAAAGGTATAAGAATAAGGGGGATATAAATTTTGGACACTTAGCCGCTTCCAGTCGATTTAAAAGGTAATCTATTCGTTGACGCAAATAAAACTTTCTTAATAACAGCAAAGCTGAGATTTAAAAAGTATAAAGCTATTATCAATAAGATTAATTGCATAAACAACAAATCTACTTAAAATGACACACTGCTATACTTCTGCAATATATAACTCTGATAAAGGTGCATAACCGAAAGATGAATATAATCGAATGGACGCATATTTCAGTTATGGAAACCATTCACATATTTAATGCTCTGAAAACGTTTACATTTAGATATAATAACATTTACGATTGGCGTAAGTACCACTTCAAATAAATTTTTCACAGTTCTGTTTAATGTTTTTGGTTGCTTGTATTGATTCATTTGAAAATTACACGTCTAGAAATATAGAATTATACTGTTTATTTGCCAGACTTTCTTAACCGTGGAATTTGACTTGCAAACAGTAAGAAATCTATTCGATTGTGCACTGTTAAAAATACGAAGGTTCAGCAGTAAACGGTTTACTGTAACAGAATGGCTTATTATTATTACAAAATATTTGGTAATAAAACGTATAATTAACTTGTTAATGCTACTGTAGAACAGCAACAACAAAAAAAAAGATCCAAATTAATAAGCTTCTTATAAGGCGTGATCTGATAAGGATTCTGTGCTCTCTTCGATAAATGAAGTAAATGTCCAACGTGCAGGAGCGATTTTATATATAAATACTTGAAAGTTTTCCTATAACTATCACTTCTGATATGATTGTATTTTCTGTCACGAAGCAACACCGGGACTGACGTTTGCGGCTACATCGTCAACAGAATCTCTAATTGGCAGTGTGTCAGCGATTTCAGAAACACGAGACTTCCAGCCCCACGTTAAGACAGAACAACCAGAACGGCGCTGCATCGCGGTACGCTTGTTGAACATAAACAATTTCGGATAGTCGCATTTTCCGGAGAGGAGGCCGAGGGGGGATTCTTCATCTGCTGGTGGGCAGGGTCAAACGAGCACCTTCCGCGCACTGTCGCGCCAGACAGCGGTACGGATGGTTTGCTATGTATTGATTTGCCAAGCCACTGCTGTCGTGTAACCTTACGCCATTTAAAGTCCTAACACGACGACCTGCGTAGTCCTAGATGTTCGATAATAAATTGTAGATTAGTTATTACTTTTTATAGCATAATACCTGGTGCAGATTTAAAGCGTTGAGTTCGTGTCCAAGCATCGGATTTAATGTGCTCTTAATAATCGAAAAACAGGGAGTCTTCTCAATAATTCGATCCAATAGAAAGATGGATGTGTGCTGAATAGTCTCATTCCCCTCCACTCTCCAGCTTATCCGTAGTCGTAAATAAAAGTCTTGTATACAAGCCGAGGTGCATTAGACCGGAGATGGTGGTCTCTTCACTCCAGCTTGATGGTACGCGATCTTATCACTGCTCTCTTCAAATGTTTGCAGGATCTTCAATAAATGTCTTTGGTAGATGGGTCTCGCTTGTCTTCTTTATGATATCATCCACTCTAGCAGTTGCTTTTCCCGACTATTTGCTTATAACGATAACAAATCTCCCTTGGCCGATCATTTTAGTTCGAAATGCCATCACGCAAGGATTAAAATTCAAATTAAACTGGAATGAATACAGAAGCAAATACCCGCATTTTCAGAAATGTAATTATAAAATATCTATAAAAGGTATTAAGCTTAGTTTAAATCCCTTTGATCGCGGTAGCTTTGTCTCCCCTGACGAACCGACTTACACGCCATAGCCCCTTAACAGGACAGAGTGCACTCAGCGCCCTAATGTTTTTCCAAATACCTTTTTTTGTGGCGCTGCGCGCGTCAGTAATTCCTTTTTGGAGGGGGGGACCATTCAGAAAATCGCTCCCCAACCGATCTAGCGCAGCTCTGGCCAACCTAACAACCTTTATTCTGTTCGCACAGGTACCATAAATTCTACAGATTGTAAGTTTCTTTAATAAAATTGCGGCGGTGAGTAACTGATTTCAGGTCTAAAATATGAATGCAAACCCAATCGCAAAATGTAAGCGAGTAATTTTGATCGGTACTGTAATATTACAGGTTGTAGCAACTTTTTTTTGTGTGTGTGTGTTTGTTTCTGTTTCTACCGGAAGGCATATTAAAGGATTTTAAGTTCGGGGAGGAAAAAAATACCACACATCATTATGCTATAACAAATTTGACGTTTGGGGGCAAGTAAATTCCTCTACAGCAAACTCCAAGAATAAGAGGCCTGGACGCGGAATCCAAACGAAAATTAATTGCACCGCTCTTACTACTCGGTGACGGTTCTTCTGTTATTCCTAACCTGAAACTGCATAAATGGATTACACGCTCTTGTATACAGGAGAGGCGTGAAGTCTGGGCGCAAACAACAACAACAACAAGGTAAAACACGGTAGTCATTGATAAGCTATTTCAGAGATATTATTCTCAAGACAAAGGGTCCACTTGTTTCGCGTTTAACCGCTAATTGAAGTAGCGGCGAACGTTTTCCGTGCAGCATTCTTATCGTTCTCCGAAGTTCCGGATGGTGTGTATACTTCCACAATGAGAGCTGATGGAAATCAATCGGCGCTTTCTGGTTGTGAACTCGGGCGTTGAGCAGTTGCATTAGAAAGCGCGAATGCGGCTTCCGGGGAGGGGATTCGTGAGAGACGGCGAGCGCTGGGGTCAGGGAAGCGACAAGAGAACGAACCCCCCTGCAAGAATCCGTCATCGAAAATAAATGAGTCCGTGTCTTCATGTTTGGGCTCAACCTCACAGACGGGTAACGCGAAATGAATCGAATAAATAAATATGTTTCTCACACTATAGAAGGTAGAAATCAGATTTTCCGTTTTGTGCAAAGTATTCGCGCTTAGCATACATAGCAAGTAAAATGTTTCTGTGATAGCGATAGCTGCCAACAGGTGGCGTGGCGCTACCCGAAACCTGTCCCGACTTCATAGCTCGTCAGAACTCATCTATTCTTTGTGATAGAATCACCTTAGAAAAAATATTTGTCAATACAAATCAAAAAAAAAAAAAATTATATATGCAACATGCAATGAAATCATGTGATAAGTATCCTTGGGTTTTGAAAACATGGTAAATGAAGAATATGAGACCTGAAGATCTCATCTTGGTCATGCAGAAACAGTATCCAGCCATATTATGATAAGTTTATGAAACGGGTTCCAGTAAACTGTGTTTTTTAATCCGTTGTTTGTTTTATGCTCACTTTAGATGGTGTCCGAGTAAATTGGCACAGGATTATATATATATATATCATTCTGTGTTACTTCTATAAAAAAATAAGATTTGCAAATTCGCATATAATTTCCAAAATTGATGAATGGCAGAAAGAGTTCAGAAAAAGTTAGGATTAAGAAAAACAACATTTACAACAAACAATGTAGTTATTTTTTAATAACTTTCACACGCGCAAAAATACTGACACGCCCACACAGAGACACGCCCACACAAAGACGCGCACGCACACGCACACACACACACACACACACACACACAGATCTTTCGTACACATACAAGGAAATTTTTTTCTTTTTGAATACTAATCAGTTCAGATCAAAGCGGATTATATATAAACAAATAGCATTTCTTTAATAGGTAGGTAGATTATAAATCAACACACGGTATCGTCGAATCATAATAAATGGGCAAATCGCCATGTATCTTGCTAGCTTGTATTTGCTACTCTTGTGTATGAAGGAAACTTGATATAAGCAAGCAGACAAGTGATGAGACGGAAATCAGCCATGGCGTTTACGTGTTAAGTAAACGTGGTTGCAAACTACGCAGATGTCAAAATTCAGAAGCCTCGGTCTGCATGCAGCAGTGCGACAAACAGTATGGCCACAGGAACCGATGAACGTTAGAAACGGAACGTTGAAGAATCAAGGGGCTAGATATTCCGCTGCGAGACGCAAACCAGTTCTAATCCGGCGTACCGAATAAAGCAGCGCAGATGCTACAACACTCTTCCGCGTTTTGGAACTCTTCACTTTTATCCGACGAGTCCGAGTTTTCGCAGGTCTTAGACAATGGTAGTCTTGTTTGTACCACAGGTGCTTTAAATTAACTATGTGCAAGTCGGGATATGGCATAGCAGTCTTTCTGTCGTAATGTGGGTTGCGATTTTACCGACTGGACGCTCACAGTTAAAGTTCTGCAAAGGGATAGTCATCAGTTTCGATCATCAGCACTTTCCGAGATAGAGAAACCCCTGTGTCTGTCTGTGCCGTGGCCATCCCTTCAAAGAGGGCAGTATCTTTATGTGAAACAGTGCCCCAGCTTTCGTCGTTCACGGTGCAAGCATTCAAGGAGAGTGAGAGTATTACACATCTGCCACAGCCTGGACAGTCGGCTCACATAAACATCGGTGAGTACTTGTGGCTGTCGTCGGCCGATCTCTCCGAATGTGACCCAATAAATCCATTTCCAGGATTTCCAATACAAATTCTGTGCAAGAGGTGGGATCCAATCTCGCAGATTACAATTGTTGCTGATCTTGTCTAAACAGTGTCAGCGCGTTGCTGCCTCTGATCCAAAGAGGAAGTACACATCGAGATCCCCCTGCTGGATAATCAATATGAGCAACATCCATTCCATATACAAGAGTCCGGAGAGGTTGTGAAAGAATTCTCTCCATTACTATCTACTATCATCCCGAGCTCAGCTTCACTGTAACTTAACAGAAAGAATTTTCTGTTGAAACAAAACAAGAAGTTAAAATAAAATTCTTATTAAAGCTGAATCAAAACCTGAAGAGCGAAAAAGACTTCTTTAACCATTAAACATTTTCAGATGACATTTGCTGCCTTTAATATTTAATACCATCCGATCGCCACGTAAAGTGGGCTCGTTCATTTCTCTAATGCCGGCATCAAAGAACCAGTAGGTGATTGACTTTGGTGGTAAAATTACTACATAATTCAAATAACAAGATGGCGAAACAAGCATTTTTTTTCTATAAATTCTTCCTTTACTCTCTTTCTTCACACCCCCCACCCTGTCTTACTGAAAAATTTCTGCTCCGTAGGTTAACAGGTTCTTTAATGTCTCGAATCGCAGCACCTGCAGACTTTCTCATTTTGAATGGATTTTAATTTCATTCCTTGCCATAAAAAGCTTGCAACCGCCTAAAGATTGTGAGCTACTTACGACTATCTTCGCGAAATACGACTCCAATCTGAAACCAAATCTTTTGTTTCGGAATTCAGTTCCAATTACTTAAACGCTTCAGTACAAAATTTATTCCTAATACTCTGGGCTTCTGGTTCACTTTCCTGGCTGCATTCTCCTTGCTTATTATCGGTTCGGACTCTGTTAAAAGAAAAATCCGCTTAACGAGATTTCCTACCGGTAACTTTCAAGGCAAGACATTTTTTTTTTTTTTCCCCCTTTCTTTTCGGTGGTGTGTCTAGTTAAGTTTGTCTCGCCGTTCTTCCCGGTAATCAGTCTTTAAAATTGAAATCGCTCTTCGGCGTATTTTTTAAATCAGCCTGATTACGCTGGAGGTCGGGTGGTCGTCCACGCCTACTGCAACCTTTCAGATTGCTTGGCAACTTTTCTCCCCCTCCCACCCCCCTCTCTCTCTCTCTCCCTTTCTCTTTTTAATCACGTCTTCTTTGTATGCCTTCTAATCAGTTTCAAGACAATCTATTTTGTGGCATTCTCCCATTGCGCTATTTTGAGGATATTTCCAGTTTCATGAATCCTTCTTGCGTCCCTTCACTTATTTCCATTTTTTTTTCATCTGTTTTGTACTTATTCACTTTAATGGCTGATGAGTGCCCGTGTTACGTGGGCAGATATATATATGTACACTTCGTCACAGTTTACAGGCGACTGGAAACGACCAGTGAGGCTGACAGTTTTAGGGGGGGTATTGGCAGAGAGCCCAGATTTAAAGCTTCTTTTCTCTCCCTAATCACACAAATACATTATTCTTTTTAAGGGATGGTTTATGCAGCCACCCGATGATTGAATGGACCCAAAGGATTTTTCTTTATGGAGTTCTAACCTGAGAAACGTGCCGGCATGAATAATTACCGGCTGCCATTGTATGGTCAGGCAGCAGCACGTACCCTGGAGGGCGGTGAGAAAAGAAAAGGGGCCGGTAGGCCGGCTGGCGTGGACTACTAATGAATAACAGACCGGAACAGGGGGGATGGGGGTATTTGAGAAAGAGACTCAGACAGCTAAGGATGAGGGACAAGAAAATGCATGAAGATAACAATGAAATAATAGAAACAAAAGTGGGAAATTTCCAAATTATTATTTAAGCAACTTCTCAAGATTTATACTGAATCACTCTTCGACGGGGTCAGCCCCAGCAGTTAGCCTAGTGGACTGCCAATTGCTTCTCTGAGCCGAGCTTTCGCGAGCAGGTCGTTGTATCCGGGGCTGCTCCTCCTTTCTCCCCAGCCTGGCAAGTGTTCCGAGTCCAGCTATCGCTGGCTACGTCACTCGTTCTCCATTGAGAGAAAAGACCAGCCTACACACACACACACACACACACACACACACACACACACACACACACACACACACACACACATGCTTATTTACATATTGGTCATGTCTGATACACAATTTCATATCATCATAGCCACTAGCCGCTTAATCTGGCGCTTCAAGAAAACTTCTCCTCGAATATAAGTGAAACGCAGATTTGTAATTATTTTTCCTATTAAAATACCATAATGATATACTGTTGGAATTATTTCAGCGTGAACAAAGTTAAAAGTTAAATAATGTGCGCTTAATATTATCCTTTTATTAGAACAGCATTTCCGTTTTATCGACAGCAAAACAAGCAAAATCAGTGGAAGTCCTTTTATCTTCAGTCGTGTTTTGCATGTCTCCCATTTAGAATTATCTACAGTTAAAGTGAAAGTAAATAAAGCAAAAATATATTTTACCTGATCAGATCAGATCACCGCGTGTATGGTACGTTAAAAATCGAAGGGCTACAAATGACCTCTGTTTATCTCGAAAAATCTACGATTCTTAACAATAAAAAGTAAAAAAAAAAAGAAGAAGCAGAAGAAGACCTAAAGTTCCGACGTATTCAGATTTTAAAGAAAAGAAATAGTGAGGAAACGTCTTGAAAATTGTTCTATCATATTGGTATTTCGTGTTTTAAACTTCTTGGGTTAGTAGCAGTTATAAATGTTCTTCGTTCTGCTGCTATTGATTTGTAACAAATTGAAGCTGTCGCGGTGATTTATTCCGTCACTGCTGAAATATTCCCAGCTTCCAAGTTTGAAGGTTTCAGCTCATCTCTGATTGTGTTCACTAATATATCTTTTGCCCAAGTGCGGAAAAACGAAGAGTATGGGCAGCATCTTTGGCTATAAAGCCATCTAACGCGTGGAATATTTGTTCGGAACTAAACCAACAGAGCTTAATTGGTCTGAATGGTCAAAACGCACCAGTTCTTTTAATTGTGGCGTTCCAAAAATGGCGAGGAGAAAGAAGCTATGGATATTTATCTTACAACTCACTAACGCCATCACCACCAAGAACCAGGGCCAGGCATCTATTCTATTCAGTTCTTAATCTGTTATAGAAAATTCTTTTTTTAATTATCTATCCGAGTTGATTTCTTCACAACTGTAAATTGTGAGCCCTTCCTGAGTATATATACTGTCAACAGGCTCAAAACTCTCAATTATTATTTTTGGAACCGGGTATCTTCCTAAACGTCTAAAAGCCGGCTTCAGGTCTTTTAGACGTATAGAGATCCTGTCACAAATCCTTTCGATAGCCTTTGTTAGATCTGAATAAATAATGAGACCACATCACTGACGTCAGGGTTATGATCAAATAAAACCGTTTTAATTTTTCAAAAAAACTCATTGTTACCGTTTCACAAATGTCTTTGGTTTTTCTTTTCTTCTCTTCTCTTCTTTTTTTTTTATGCTCGTGTTATTTAATTTTTTTTTCCGTCTGTGATTCAACTTGCATATTTTCTGGGCCCCTAAATCCCCCGTTTCCCATTGTCATTTCTAAGCTTTCCCGTTCTCATCTATTTATTTCAGACAGACAGCGAGGGCTGTCTGGAGCTCCGGTTCGAAGATCTCGCCGTCAGTTACTTCCCCTGCCCTGTTTAGGCCGACTCGGAATCGCGCAGCTGGTACCTGTCGCCCTTTTGTGCCAGGCCGATATCCCCGTACGGGTTCTAACTTTTAATCAAACACGTGTTAGGTGTCCCTTTCCCCCCGCCCCCACGGGCTCCTGCCTGAAGACGTTGCTATTCTTCTTACTCGCAAACCGAAAGCCTCGGACCGTCGCTCAGTTACAAAAATTCCTGTCGCTTCTGAAAGGGTTAACATACTAAACATTGTACAAGTTTGAAGCTAAGCGAGCCTACAAACAAATTCACAAATACTTTAGAGTGGGAAAGAGTTTAAGGGCCGGATATTCAAAAGAAAGAAAAACGAACTGTTAACTCTTTTAAAGCTACAGCAAAGATAATTTATAAAAGTCAGATACCAGAATGGTATACGCTTTGGAGTATTTCGGAAGACAAAAACTGTTTCTACCTTATCAAAAAAAAAACAAAAAAAAACACACGGCTGACTTTTCACAGAATTGTGTAAATCCAAAGCAAAAACGGTCTTCTTCTTCTTCCATCATTCAGCTGAACAACAGAGGGAAGATTCTGTGCTGTAATTTTTGCTTTAAATTCGCAACAACAACAACAACAAAAAAAGCTGATAAAACTGATTTCGCCTTTTCAGGTAAACTTTCAGATTCTTGGTTAGCTCTTCCCGGACAACACTGGTCGCTAACTTCAAAGACCGGTTTTCGTTATTTTATTAAAAAAAACAAAAAAAATTGAATGTTTATGGCAACAAAAACAAAAAAAAGTGAGAAAGTTTTCTTATATATATATTTCATTTGGAAACCACGGATTTCAGCAGCGGCCTACGAGTAAGGGAGAGGTGATACATGGCCTCTGGAGGCGTGTATCGTGATATCTTTGCTGGCAGAGACACAATGGGTTAAATGGGCATCAATTAGTTACTTAGGGCATGAGGCGCTTTGAGGTTTTTATCCAAATTCTGTACTTTCTAATTCAGGTCGCTATTTTTACTCAACTTTTCCACTGATCTGACATCGTTAAAGTCCTGCACATCTTGTGTTTTTCTAATGAAGCCACAGTGTTTTATCTTTGTACTTAAATCACGGTATAGCACAAAATTTTATGAATAAGATCAGCAAAGTGGACGATCAGATCTAGCAAGTGTACTTTATAGGCGAGTCTTCGATATCAGTGTCGAACATTAAAAGGCAGGGAGCATTCTCTGCCACGCACCGATCAGGGCCGTGACGCGCTGTTATGCGAATACAAACTGACTCGACCAAGTCTGAGTAGCGAAACTCCATATTTACCAGTCACCGCATCGAAGTTCCGGTGGTGTCTGGCAAACATGAACTTGGCACGTTTTGGCTTCCGGGCGATTCTCTCCTCAGAGGGGAAGTATCCCCTAATGGTTTCCAACTGACAGAAACCTGATGCATTTCAAACAAGTTTACAATTATAATCTTTTAATCTAATTATTGACAATTTAGTGTGACGCATACATAAACCAAACCTCCTTTAATCTGTCGGAGTCATTTTCCCTCGAGACCAGCAGACAGCAACAAAATTATTTTCAAGCGATGCTTTTTATCATCATTTTTTACGCTAATTTTTATACATGTTCTGTTTTTTGTTTTGTTTGTGTGTTTCCGCATTCTGTTGTTTCGAAGCATTACTTCTGTTCAGCCTCTTTAAAAGAATGAGACTGTTAGAATTACAGAGTGATGGGTTTCGGTTGTAAACTTGCAGAACAAAGCCGATCTCAGACCGATTCGCTGTATGCTCGGTCTGTTAATGCTTCCCATAAACCTATCCTATATATATTTTTTCTTTTTTCACATTTCACTTTGTCATTCAATTAGTTAGCAAAACACCGAATTCCCCCTCTTATATGGCTGGGGTATTAGGATCTTTTTCGATATTATCAGAAATGCTTTCAATAAATAATCTATGGGTCTGAATAATTCCGCGAAGACAGTGTCGAGATATTACCAAACTCTGTTTGCTCACACGGAAGTGCTTTCAGAAAGAAAAAAATAGTCTAATCTTATGAAGCAAAAGAAATATATTTCACTGCTTATAAACTCGGCGACAGAAACATCTTGTGAAAAAGAAAGAAAAAAAAAAAACTATTGTATTATTTTAAAAATTCCCAACTAAGTCCGTCTTTCAATTTTTGAAAACGGATGCAGGTCTCCGTGAAACTTGGTGACAAACGCGCGCGGGTCACGTGTGAACTACAAAAGACGGTCAAAGGTCGAGGAAATTAATAAAAGACTGGTTTCGACTGCCGGGTCTGCGGAGAAATATTCATGAAATAATATGATCAGTAAATTTTCGCTCAGGCTCGCATACACACACACACACCGTCAGTGTGTCAATATGGCGTCCTGTAACTATGACCATAAGCAGTACAGTTATCTTTCATTTCTTCAGGTTACCTTCCTTTCGTCTGATTTTTCACAACATTCTCCCTGTAAGTCTCAGCACCATTTTTTTGCTTTACTACTTCCAATGGCGTTTGGTATTTTGTTGTTAGAATCTTTCTCAATATTTTCTTTTTTTTTCAAAAAAGTTTTACTTTTTAATAAAAGGATGTAGTTTTATTCTTTTGTGAAAATGAGCAAAGTCGTAAAAATGTAAACATAACGGATAAAACTGACTAATTTTGTATAAATTTTAGAACCTGTTCTTAATTAAAACGAGTTGTTTTAATAATCGAATTCTCAGTAATTACTTCGGCTAAAGTTAAATATTATTTCAGCAGCAGATGAAGTTGGTGTCGCTCCCCAACCTTACGGTTTTTATTCAAGATCAATATTCTATCTGTTAAGGTTCTCGTGTACAAAAGTTTTAATTTAAAGTGAAAGTCGAAGAAAAAAAATTTAATCTGTTCAGTGTCTTCTTTTTCCTCGCTTTGTTTATACTGTACCGTGTATAAGATGATTAGAAATTGTCCTTAATTTTAATATACGAGATGACTAAAAAACCTGAAATCAAAAATCAGCCCCTGATGAGAATGTCTCACTTTCTGCTTCAAAAGAAACAAAAACAAGATTGAAATGGTTCTTAACTTGGCACTTGATTTTCTGTAAACCTTTAAATAAAACCTGAAGGCTGCCTTTATCGTCGCTTGTGAGGAGCAGATGCGTTCTCACCACGAAAGCCTTGTCGCATCCGCATCCTCAATGGTGACTTCTGCTGCTTCGTGAAAACTCGCTTCCATGTTTTGTTTTTTTTTGGAGGGATCATTTATCTAATTGGTCTCCCTAAACCAACATTTGGCAACACTTCGGGCTTCAGGAAAGTATCTCTTTACACTCAAACAACGTGGAAATAACCAATACATGTCAGATCATTCCACATAAAGAAGAAAAAAGAACGCTACAGAAAATGATGATTTTCTAAAGTTCAGAAACGAGAATAAACTGCAATTATGTATTTAAAATAAAGCAAGAGAGATTATAACTTGAATATTTTAGTGATGACTCTCTAAAACCAAGGGAAGTATCCCGAAACTGTGGAGATAAAGAACAAGCGACAAGCACAGACGATTTTAAAAATCAATAACGATTTATTCCCAGTTTTACGCAGCACATTTCTGGCAAACATCTGGAAATCGTGAACAAACATTTTTATACATTTTTTTAAGAAGTTGCCCATTTTTAAGTTAGTACATATTTACTTGTGAAGATCAAATTCTTGCTGCGAATTCCTATCAGAAGGGATTCTCATCTCCCCCCTGTCTAAATAGATTTGTGTAAAGCTGCTGAAATGAACAAATAGTAGGAATTCGGGATGAAATGGAAGCCAGTTATTAAAGTCTCTCTTTTTTTGCGTAGGTTATTGATTCAGACGCAAATAGCATCTTTATGTAACATAACGTAATTTGACAAAGTTTTACTTTGTTATTAATAACCATATTAAGGTGTAAAATAATGTAAACACACAAAAAAGTGGTAAAATTTTGCCTTTTTTTAATGTTTCTTCTCTTTTTTTTAGATAACGTATTGCGCTCTCGAAATGAATGATCGGGGGTTTTAAAGTGGCATTGATTTTTACTGAAATAAATAATGAATTAGCGAAGATTCCAAATGATAAATGAACTGTATTTTTGGCTGGTGGTATATATTTTAAAATGTTGTCGTGTTTTTGATGCGTGCCGCTGAAGATATGATTCCTGGTGAATCAGGGCGACCAGAGGGGAGAAGAATACACAGTTTCTCGCACACACACACACACACACACACACACACCCGACGTCTGTTGCCTAGGCAGCACGGGAGGCTACTCCAGTGGCGCTGCTCGCTTTACCCGAATCACGATTCGCCCGTTCCGATTGGCTGGCCGCGTAGCCCGTCAATGGCAGCAATTAACCTAGTGGTGTCGCTTCCGATGGAACTGATTACGGCAGTCGACGCTCACTCGAGATGATTGTTTGCAAATTCCGAAGTCCTCGTCTTCCAACCGCAAAAAAAATCCGGGCCAGGAGAGCGGCCGGCCGCGGAAGTATAAATCCCGTTTGGCCGAGCATTCCGCTGGGATTGAGCGCAGTCCGAGCCGACTGCTCTTAAGAAATTGGCATCCTGCCAGGCAGCCATCTTGACACGTCCATGTCTGTTATGAAAACTTGGACGATTCTTTGATTATTCATCATTGCTCTGACAACTTGCCCGCCGCCGCTGTGTGTTGCATGTGTTTGTCATTGCTCTTCTGCGGATCAATAGAAGCGCCGGTGTAGCCGCATCTCGATTCTGTTCTTGATGCGCAAATCTTTATTCGACACGCGTGGGTCGTCGTCGGTGGGGGGGGGGCGTCTGAAATCAGCTCTAAAAATTATGTTGCCTCGTTTTATTTGAAACAAAAGGAAAAGACTCCCTGCCTTTTGAAAATTCCGAGAGATCGGAACGTTATCATTATAGGGTTTGGTTTTTTTGAGAAATATAAAGACAATAAAATATAACAGTAATATCTGTACCTTATAGGAGAAAACGAGGGGAAAGAACACATCTACCTAATATTAACATAACCGGTATTTACCAGATATTAAGGTTAACATATCCACAGAAGTCGTTTATTATTTAAAAAAAAACATTACTGAGTATTGCATATTATTTTCCAAATGCATAAATACACGGGTATTGTTCGTCTATTGTGTGTTTTTTTTTTACTCTAAAGCAGAAACTTGAAGCAAATGTTCTTGAGTTGAGTATAAGTAGTAAGGGACGGCCTGTTCAAACCTCTTAATGGGACGTCAGTTTCCTAATGAAACTTAAAAACCAATACGACAAGCAAAATAACCTTAAAAACGGCAAAAAACAAAAAACATTTTACTGCTAAAATTTCTGCTACGACATTGTTAATACATAACGGTCTTATAAAAATTAGATAAACTGAATAAATTTGTAGCCTGAGCATGGAAAACAAATTTTTCAACTAAAAATCCGTTTCTCGATATTATCAGGAAAGAGCATCGTGAAATCCACACGAGCAATTTTGTTTTTTAAAAAAATCAATGTCATCTTAATAAATATGGAAATATTTTAGGGAAGAAAATCCTATACAAAAAATTTAATTTGTTATTTTTTAATTTACAAATTAATAAAATGTCGAGTATAATAATACGTGGGTAAAAATACAAGTACAAACTTTATAATTGTGTTGTATAAACTCTATAAAGTTTTAGAAATTTAATGATAACTTTTTTCGTTTGTTTTCTACTAAAAGAGTACTAATTATTCGCTTAGTCTACAAAAGAATTCATCACAGCTCAACACAGTCAGGGTGTTCAAAAAATATTTAAGATCTTAGGCGATTTTTGCTACAAAAAATTTGTTTGATTCTTCAGCTGTGAAGTAGATGCCGGATGATGGAAACATCATCTGCGCGCGAAGGACTACCAAGGCAAACAACGGCTAGAAATCCCACCTTTAATTAGTCAATAAATAGGAAGTAAAGCCGGTGTTTATCAATAATACCAATAAATGTCGTGCAAATATACACTTTACCTTTGTTGACTCAGTGAATACTACAAAATATATGGCAATGCAGGGTACATTCGAATGGGTAAAGAGAACGTGTTGTCCAGCACCTGCGCACGATAATCTACGAGGTTTATGGGGAGAAAATTGGACTATCCGGAGAAGTCACAGAAAAGAAAGGGAAATCACTCCCACTAATCGGAGCCCAGTCATTTTAGCGAGCGAGACGCAATCTGAAAATGTGATATTATCGTTACATATTTAAATTAATATTATCTAGTCTTCAGACATATTTCATTTCTGTTATCGTTTAGGTTAAAACAAAGCAAAAAGTAAAATTATATTTGTTTCGGTTATTCTAATCGCCTGTTATGAATGTGTTAAAAAAAGTTTCTTTTCATTCCACAACTCTTATCAAAAATACACTATCGTACATAAGTCATAAATAACCCATGTTATTGCGAATAATTTGATGTAATGGAATCAATAAAAATATGTTTTGTTTTTTATATATTTTTAATACATTATTATTAATAACTAATATAATCTTTCTTGCCTAAATTATTATAAAAATTATCAAATCAGTACAAGATCATTTTCATCTGGAGATACGTTGAAATCAAAAAGAGGCTTGAGCTGTGTTTAAAAAAGTCATAAAGCATAATTTTATTCAAACATTCTTAAAATCAAGCAGAAAATTCGTTGTCTTCTCCAGGTCGGGATTCTGGCCAAGGAAAGTAATTAAACTATTGAAAAAAATCTAAATAAATTTTTCTTATAATCTCTAAGACTGCACTGGAGTCAAAATTCACAATTTTACGAATTCCAATTTACTGATCAAATAACATTGATTATTTACAGTAATATGGGCATCTCTGACGTATAGTCAAAAGTACATTTTCTTTCAAGTAATTAGCAGGTTTGAATATTTTTTATTTTTTTTTACAGATGTTATAAATTTGAAACATTTCTGTTCCCAAAAATAGATTGCAGTCGTTATTTAGAAATAATTGCAAATTTAGTACGGTTTTTACTTGCATTTAATGTGTCTGCCCGTCGTAATCCTAAAAGATAAGGTGGCGTAGGGGAAGGTTTAAAAATAGATTATCTTGGACGCGAAATATCGGGAGGATGGATCCTCACAAAACCTAATCCGGAGTTTACAGATGTAAATAAGATCGAGTCAGAGCAGCGTGGCCTTTTGCGACTGTTGAAAAAGCGAATGGAATAATCCATCCAAGAATAAAGAAGCAAGATCTGATCTGCTTTCCAGCCAGTGTATCAGGGTGTGACCTTATCCTGCCGTTCGAACGTACGACAGAAATAATCCGACAAAGTTGCATTTTCTGGCAAAACAGAAATCAATGCCACAAATGCAAGATTCTCTTAAATTGAAAGAATCGAAAATCTGAAGTTTTTTTTTTTTTTTTTTTAAATTATTATATTGTGCAAACAAAAATAGGTTAATAAAATCCTGGAAATAACTTAGGCTGTTGATACGAAGCAGTTATCTTTCCTTGTTCTTCTATGATAGCCAAAATAGAATGGTGTACTGACGCAATCCTAATGCATGGTGCACTGTTAACGATATATGTAAATACCACGTGAAGACCGCATCTTGGTACCTTAGGCATTCTGCAAAGATTAGGTAGGGATAATTTTGATTTGTCTGACACTCGTTTGTTTGTACACTGCTTCTCGAGATATATCCCAATTTTAAAGATGGTTTCCTCATCAGAAACAAATGTAAAAGACATTCGAACCGGCCGCAGTAACGTCGTCGCACCCACCAGCCACTTGCCGGCCACTGACTTACAGACTGAGTTTCTTGGAAACGAATCGAAAGCGTAGAGTCACAAGAATTTCCGTGAACCAACGAAACAAATGCGGCGGTGGTAAAACTATCGACGTGCTGTGGCACTCACTGGAAAAAATGTTCTAAACAAGGAAAGAAAAAAAAAAATTTGTAAAAATTTCTAAGAGTGCTTTCTCAAGAAAGAAGTTCGATCGCGGGTAACGGCAACCATAAAGCATCAATCGGCTTTACAGTCTACGTCGGTGGCAGTAAGTCACGGCCAGAGGGCGTTCTCAGCATGATGATGACTGCGTTTAATCGATTGCTGGACTGTTTCATGCTTTCGTTTTAGTTTCGTCTTCTCCCGCTAACATTATTGTTCGGTTAAATCTGGCTTTTAAACAATCCTGATCATGGGCAAATGCATGCATATTTCAGGTATATATCACAAATAATTTTGAAAACAGGGACCAAAACTGTGTTAATATGAAGAGTGATCAAGGAGAAAGAAAGTTGCTTAACTGCTGATTGCTATAGATCTGCCTGATCCATGAAAGTGATTAGTAAGTCATTCAAACGCATAAATAAATAAATACAAAAATCAAATAAATGCCAAAAAAGGAGTCAAATAGTATGGCTTTCAGAGATTTTCAGAAACATTTGTAATCACGGTGGTCCATTGGCGTCACAACGAGTGATCTACCCCGTTAAACTGCCAAAACTCATCATATTTCCTTAAGACAACAATTAATTACTAAATGAAGCAAATGCACCATTTCACCTGACGATGACGAAGAGTCTGTCACGAAACGCAAAGTCCCCTATGTTTGTTCTTCAAGAACTAAAAGGACATCGTCATCGAACACCTACTTGGCATTAAACATAGCGACCAGTACATGCTATTTAATTGTGACCTTGACTTTTCGTGCGATCAACAGAGTAGTCATGTGATCACAGGGCATATTTTATTAACTGTAAGTCCACGTGTCAAACTGAGGTCATAAACAACAACGTTTGTTTATTCAAAAGAAAGGTGGGCGAGTCGTGTAAACCACGAGTAATTTGCTAACAATGGAGGTGAATACCAGTTGTGTCCCAAAAGATATTAGTAATCGAGAAATGATCATTCACGGCTGGCGGTACAGAGTGAAAAGTAATGCAAATACCAAGTAAAGATGGTCTTTAGCTTTCATTACCGCGGTCATTAATGTTGCAGTAAGGACATCTTGTTTGGTGTATTACTCCTATCCTGAAGCTCTTTCTTTTCGCTATGTGGAAATTTGCATGAAAAATCCATAATTTTTATCAGGTGATGATTGCTTTATTTTAAAATTAATTCAGCCGTTTATTTACTTATTTATGTTTGAATTTATACGACTCTCTCGGATGTTTTACTGCAATTATTAAAAAAAATTTTTTTTACAGACGAAAAAAATATACTGGAAACAGTGAGAATGATAATTACATACGAAAAAGTATCGATTTTGTATCATCAATTTACTTTTAAATACCGTTCGTTAATATTTATTTTTGGAAAGAATGTTGCCAATGGCAATTTTGGTTTTCAGCGACAAGCGCTGTAATTATCCAAGATTTCTTGTTCCTTGAACTGTGAGCTTTCCCTTCTCTTGGTAGGACAAAGCAAAATGGCGATCAGAATCTACTTTAGTTACCATTCTAAAATCAATAGACAAAGTCGGTGTATCCAAACTATAAGATTTAGTAATTTTCCAAAACAAAACGAAAAAAAAAACAAAAAAACAATCAACCTATTTTATAAAATTCGCAATTGGCTTCCTAAACTTTGTTTCCTTGAAACTCAGATCAGTCACAAATCGAATTCTTGTAGCTGAATCTGCTGTTGATGTCCAGTTTTAATACAACTGGAACATTCACAGGTTTTAGGGCGAATTCGAGAAAGGGGAGTTAACTTTAAAAAATAAAAGTTTCTTAAATTAATTATTTACCAAATCGTTATTATTTAATACTTTGAAAACTCCAGTTAAGTTCGCAGCGATTCGGATAAGTGCAAAATTGTGAACAGATATTATTTTGATATTTTCAACCCTACTTTTGTTACAGTCAAAAGATTTTCATTTGTAATTTATTTTTTTTTAAATATTTTATGACGTGAATTTCTTATTCGTTTCTGAACCCCCGCTCGTCGACGTTGGCTCATAAGGATCCATCAAGAGAAAGAAAAACAACACCTGGTTTCAATCTCTCAGAACAGGGGAAGCAAGAAAGATGCGGTGGTTGGCCGAACGACGCAACACGGATTTAGCATCCATTAATTTGATATATTTTCAAAGTGCAGACTAGAGAACAACACGAGACCGTGCAATTTACGACTCTTAATATTTAGCACAGATAAATATAAAATAAACAAAAAAAAAAAAAAAACGAAAAACAGCGACTGGTTTTCTCAATTTCGATCTATTTTCGTTTTTTCATTCTGTGGATCTTTTCTAATACCCCACCAGAAGGCCCCTTCCGTTTAGTCCACCATTTACCAGGCACATAACCTTTACGACAGATATTTCATTTTGTAATTATGTTTTATAAATTTAGATCTAAACAAATAAATTTTGAGATGGTGAGAAGAAAAAAAAGAAATCGAGAGCATTAAGATGGTTTCGATCCTTCGTAGAATAAGCACACTGGGTGAACGCGGTGACTGCTGTAATCCTTAAGTACATGGGACCCATAACACTAAGCCGTGCTGCGTGGAACTGGATACTAAGATCAGCAACGTCGATTACAGCGTCCTTTTTATTAGAACAATTCTAGAGTTCTTTAGATTAATAGTTGTGGGAAACCGAAGTACCCGGAGAATGCTCACGCGAATTGGTCCGGCACAGAGGAGGAAACGGCATCACAGCGATGTTTAAATGTACCACTCAGCCGGCATATAACGAGGGGAGGTAAGCCAGCCGCGGGTGCAGCCATAATTAGAGAGCATGTCTTGCGCTACGCCAGGCTATAGCGCATGCGGTCGTGTAAATTGGTTGTTGAAGAAACCGACTTGAAAAGCTGCGCCTTGTCACTGATGATTTACCATCTTGTACACACTGCGGATATAAATCTGTCGCACACCCGGACCCACCAGCGCGCGTCTGGGCTGTCACATTCCTCTCCTGACTAAGATATATATATATATATCTTTTATTTCGTCCCAAACGTTGATCTATTTTCGCCTAACTGGCAACACTTGCATCCATCAAATGGATCTCATCCCTTGTCCAAAAGGACTGCTTTGAAAGTGCCTACGAATTTGCGAAATTGGTTAGGCAGCGATTAGAATGGGAAAACAGAAACCCAGCATCTTTCGGATCTCTGTGAACTGGCTGGGCGCGATCTCCACCAGAAAAGCGTACACACGAGAATTAATTTTTCACATGGCATCAGAACATTAAACAGCATTTTTTTTTAAAAAAATGGAAGAAATTTTGAATCGATATAACATGAAAACTCGCCCAAGAAGTTTACTCCATCGATGTTAATAGATTTATGTAAGAAAAAAAATGGACAAAGGTCAATAGAATTTTTTTTTTAATAAAACGAATGGAAACACAAAACAAAGATATTTCGTTAATTGACTTTGTTACATTGCTGCACAATTTTAAATTAATTAGCTTTAAATATATTAAAAGCTCTATATATACAAGTCTTCGAAATAACTTGTCGAGACAGCTTGATTTCAAATGTACATGAACAGAAATTGTTTCATCGGGATACATTACTTTTAGAAATCTTACGCTATCATTTTCATCTTTGTTCTTCGTTTTTAAAGGAAATACCACTTTATGTTTTGCCACAGAACTCACTGCAATATCCGTAACTGAGTTAGTACCTTTCGTCACAAGTAGAATTGTATGTTGTATGTATGTTTTTTTCTCAGTATCTATGGTTTGATTCTGTAGCCAGCTAACGGTTGGATTTGAACCAAAAATCTCTAGCTGCTAACCCATGTGTGCTTAGCAACCAGAGATTCTTGATTCACATCCTAGCGTTAGCTGGCTACAGAATCAAGCCAGAGATACTGAGGAAAAAACAACAACATCAGTTTAACTTAAGTTTTCTGCTTCATACATCCTACCCACTTAGCTCATCAGCGCCTTTATAATCATCCAGAGTAACTGCTATACTACTAACGTTACTGGCCTGAAGATTTGGAAAGTTTATGGAAATTTTTCTAAAGCAAATACTTATTATTATTATTATTACACGTGTTAAGAAAACAGCAATAATTAATTTTATTTACAGCTGAAGCAATTCTTCCCACTGAAACTGCCCTTGACATTATGAATGTGTGCGGATGAGCCTATGTGAGTATCGTCAATCGTGTGTATGCTGAAGAAACTGAACTCCAAGACTGGCCTCGCAGTGGGCTGCTGGCGACAGTTGCTAATGAAGATATCACGTATAAAAGGTAGATAAATCATGCCAGGTGAATAAACTGAGTTTTGGTTATGTTCATCGCGCTATAGAGCTGATTACTGATAACCTCGGTTGCTCTAACGTCTGCGCTCGGTCGGTTCGACGAACCTCGCACAATCTCCAGCTTACCGGACGGACTGCGCTCTTCACCTTCCATACCCGCCCAGACATGGAACAACCATCTTACTACCAACTCCCCGGTCCGTTAAAGGAAGGCATACTGGGCACTGGCTCCACCTGGAATTGTTATGGTGACTATGGAGAGATAACTGTACTCGTCTGTCAAGTATTGTAAGCTAATAATTAAACAAGCGGGGTGCTCCACTCTTCGGTCGCTCCTCGTGATAGCTTAAGAAACGGATTGAATTTGTATTATTTCTCTTTTAATTATTTGATGGGATGAATTCACAGATTTTCAAAACGCAAGAAATAAATTGCTAAAATTTTAAATTAAAATTCCACTGTATTCTTTAAATATTTGTGTGTGTGTGTGTGTGTGTGTGTTGTGTGTGTGTGTGTGTGTGTGTGTTGTGTGTGTGTGTTCTTGCTGCTCATCTTGTTCCAATATTTCTTTCATCAGACGCAAATCTAAACCTACAGATGATGTTCATAATTAAAGGCACCAGACCATGGAGAGTGGAACTTTTATTCAGCGGAAAACTATCTAAAAGCTTCCGGTTCCAGAAAGAGTTTTCCGCTACGGACTACAGACATCGGTTTCCGCTAAATGAAACTTGATGTTTAAAATCATGGAACCGTTCTTTAAAAAATTAGAATTTGAGAAAAATTGATAACACATTTAACACCGGATCTTCCTTTTTAAAAAAAAAAACAAAAAAAACAACAGAAAGCTTTTAGACGTCTGTGTTTTCCTTTTTAGGCCCAGACTCCGTTTAACGTTTTCGTTACTTCTGAGTATTTCGCTCAAATCCTTGGAGAGAATTCATTTTATCGGTGCAGCCTCCACGGACGATAACCACATATTTTCTAAAACAATAATGTATCATTTCCACGTACCGTTGTGGAATTAGATGGTAAAACGTGAACGTCGGAGTGGCCACGAGAATAAGAATTAACTCTACTCCTCTCACCGGTCGGAATTGCTCCTCTACAAGTCGGTGAAAGATGCTCCTCGTTCTTCATCCGACTCCAACGACATTTCGTCGAAAGCCATTGGCAGAAAATTCCCAGGCCCCATCCTTCGTCAAAAAAAACACTCGTAGCCCCGTTTAGCGGACCGTGAATAAGTAACAGAACCTGGAAGGTGTAATCAGGAAAAAATCGACAAGACTTTTAGGGGACTTTTAGATATGTTTGTCGGTCAAACGTGGCGCCGAGGTCACCCCTTTTTTGTTGTTGTTGTTGTTGATTTTACTCCGGCGGATGTAGGTGGGCTGGACCTATTGTAATCGGTCGACAGCAGAGCTGTCCCTTGCAAAGTTGTCTCCCCCAGCCCCCTCTCCCCACTCTTTCCTTATATCGACCCGCCGGCTCCTCTCGCCAGTCGCTTGATGCGCGCCGAGCGAGAAATGTCAAATAGCAAACAATCTTTCATTATTTACGCCATGAGAAAAGACCAAAAACAAATTTCGCATCCCCTGTTACAGGAAGGCTATAAATAAAGTCTCCGGGATGTCGGCCGGAGAGAAAAAAGTTCCTCAGATCCATTAACTAAAATGTAATTCAATCTCAGGAAACCATTTGCTTCTCTTTGGTTTGGTTAAGAAAAATCTCGGTTAGACGTATATACATTCAGTGTGTTCCTGCTTTTCTTCTTCTGCTCGATAACAAGTAAAGTCTTTTAATAACAGAATCGTGGATTCACGTACGGCATCACTAGTTCCTGCCTTATCTAGAGCCCGCACTGGTAAATATTTCTTAATACTTGTTTGGCTTCAAGGATTGTGATGGCTTTCCTACCTCCCGACTCGCACTTGTCTGCAGGGAAATGTAAATAAAAATGCGATGAATTCTGTGCAATTTAATCTTCTACTTGCTGTCTCTAAATTGAAGTAACTCTGTTTCTTTAAGTGGCTCTCTTTCATCCAGCGTAATTGCATGGTAAAGGTAAATGCAGCACTTGGCTAACCGAAACGAAACGTCATCTTTACTTCATTTTTAATGGCCGACAGGAAATAAACGGCCATCTTTACGTGCCATGGGCATTTTTATACGTGTAATGTTTGGTAAATGCTACGTTACGACGGCCTCTTTAATGTCAGTTATTAACGATGGAGTACAGATGAAATTTCGTCCAGTAATTCACACGCTGGTCAGTCAGATGTGAAGGGACACCCACAATCCATCGATTCTCGTTAAATTAAGCATCCTTGCATCAGCCGGGTTACGGCTGGCGATCCGGGCTAGCGAGTAGTAGTTGTTGCTATTGTGCCATAGTCTGAAATAAACTCTCTGCTTAATAGGCCGCACGTTTCTAATACTATAATATTTCTGATTATTACGCTAAAGAAATTACTTTCTACAACAACAAGAACAGCTCACACACATATTTTGCAACAGTAAACTCAGATTGCCTGTCTTTCCATAATTATGGACCCCGGCCCGCTTCATCAACCGGTTGCGTGTTTTCTCTCGAGTCTGAAAATTGAGGAATTCTAATAGGGCCCAAATCCACTCTCAAACTCCTGCCGCTGAAGCTCGTGGAAGCAGATGAGAGGGCATGGATGATGTGACGCAAGTCTTCACCACTGTAAACAGTTTATAGGGGAGTTCTTTCGTCGAGAGATAACGATAAAACAAAAATATGCATAGATCTGTGTGCGTGAGAGAGAGAGAGTTGAAGCCATTACATAGAGAGATGACGTCAGCACAGAGAGAGATGATGTCATTACAGAGAGAGATGACGTCAGCACAGAGAGAGATGATGTCATTACAGAGAGAGAGAGAGAGAGAGAGAGAGAGAGAGAGAGAGAGAGAGAGATGGAGAGATGAAGAGGAGGCGAGGAGAGACAGAGAAAGAGACAGAGAGAGAGAGAGAGAGATCTATAAATGATGAGATATTTTTCGCTGTTTAATGTTTATCAGATAAATCGGTAAATTTGTAAGCAAATAAATATATAAAATCTAGCTCGGTAGTAAACAAACCGAAATAAGCACCAATATATTTTGTATTTACAATTTAAAGAAACGCATTTACGTGACATTTAAAGGTCTACGTCAATAAAAACAAAACTCAATTAATTCTCTCTTCTTTTTTTTTTCGTTGTAATCTTTTTGATTGAAAATCACTTTTGTATATAAATCTTAAAACTGTGCAAGCGTCAGTGTTTTATTGTTTGTTTTTTTTTTAGTTTACTGCAGTCATTGATAACTCATGAAAAAAATAGCTTCTGGACGTGGATATATAACTCCGACAGGTCTCTTTACAGAGAGTTGCTGCTGCTCTCGTCGTTTTTATACGATGCATTCTTATGTGCGATTAGTTGCTGTCGCTTAAATATTAAGAAAAATGGCTTTGTCAACCTTTAGCGATATTGGAATCTCGCACACAAGCTCATGTTTCTTATTTAGCATCCCATCGGATTGTCTCCGCATCTACAGCCAAGTGGTGGGGGGGTTGTAGATTTCACTTGCTAACGAGGCATGTTAAGGACAGTACCGCGCACGCCAGTGGGACTTTCGATTTCTTCCCTTCACACGCTAAGGATCGGGGTAATTGATGGACAAGAAGCGCACTGGATTAGTCCAACATTTTTTAAAATTTTTCATCTGCAGCCTACACTGAACGTAATAAAGCACCAACTAAAATCCATCTCTAGACTTACCAAACTTCATTATAAAATACACTAATCCTAAAAAGCGGTGATTGTCTATTTTAAATAATAAATAAAAATGCAAAACAGTAGAAAATATAGATGAAGCAAGGGCAAAAGAAAATTCGTGTTTACGTCAGCTTTAATTGCTGACATAAAGAACCGAAAGGCTACCCTAACCTGGGATTTAAGTCAGATACGGCACGTAGTAAATGAGAGATGAGAACTAAAAAGGGTTTTCGCGAAGGGCAGGGTTAAAATTCTGTTTTGATCCAAAGTACGAAGCATCCTAAGAAATGTGTTCTTTCATTTGGCCTTTGACAGTTGTGATAGTTTTCATCAAGACAGAATAGAAAAAAATTGCGACATATACCCGATTTCTTTCTCTTTCTCTCTTCGTTTACTCTCCACTTTACGGTAATTCTACAGATTGCACCGCCATCGCCATTTGCACTTCTCGAAAATGAGATTTTGATATTCGGGTGTGGCGATTTCCTCGGTCTTGTAGCTCAGAGCTCTTCCTTTACGTAGCCCTGTAGCCATTAGTCAGGGATACCGAAAACTGTCGATGATTCCTCGGCAGATCCCATACGGATGAGGGCTCTCTTGTGGCGGTTGGTTAAATCACAAGGAAGATCAATGAAGCGTTTTCTCGGAAAACCCCAAGTCCTGCGTTCCCCGCTATCTGTTTCCCAGCTGATTGCTCGGACAGTCCCCTCGAAAAACCTAAGTTCTCACTAAGGGGGTGGGACGACGACTCCTGGGACAGTTCACAGCAGCTTCCGAACGATAGAATTCGGACCTTTTCTCGTTGGTTTCCCCCCCCCTGACTTAAATTTTGCTTCTTTCAGTCGAATTGTTTAAAACAAAAGGAAGATGAGAAGGAAGAGCGAATAGAACCATATCTGCCAGTGCAACAGCAAAAAATTAATTATTGTAAATAAACAATAAAGGCGACACATTCGATTTGACCTTTTGGGGAAACAGAAGGAAAACTGGGTATAAAACAATCGCATAAATTAAAATGCTTCACACTACAGCCATGTGCAGATTTGGTGCCACTGTCATTGGCTGTCATGCAAAAAATCAGAAAGTGCTACACTTGCGGATGGAGTATAAATGTGTTGGCAGTGATGTACTTGTAGTGTAATGTCGTTAATAAGTGGTGAATACTATGGCTCCTGGAAAGGAAATACCACATGGCAGCGAACAGAAATCGATGTCCTACTGCGACTTCATCCCCAACTCTTCAAAATGGATGCTTTATGTTCTCTGTGCGACAGTAGAGATCTGTCAAATAATCCATCTTCATGTATGAGTGTTCAAGTTTCATCAAGAACGGTAAGATACATAATAGCGCAATGTGGTCTCAAATGATCTGTAGCAGCGCGAAGACTTTTCATGAGAAAAAAGCAAGCAAATGGCAAGACCAGAATGGAAGTGGGATGACCATGCCTGAAAGGTGGATTTTACAGATGATTCCAAGTTTTCACTCTTTGGCAATAACCAAAAGCAGTTTGTTCGAAGATGGAGCAGGGAACGGTACAGCAGTCTGTGTGCTGTAGCTACAGGGAATTGCTGGGCCGCATATCAGCCAAGGATGTCGGAGATTTGCTCATTTGCTTAAAAATCGAAGATATACGAACTGCCGACGTGTACAGACAGGTTCTTATTTATCATGTCATCCTCTCAGGAAGACATGATATTGGACGGGGATTCATCTTCCTGCATCACGATTACCGCGAGCATACAGCCAGTGTGAGGAAAAACTATCTTTAACGCAACAAGACCGGTGGAACGAACACTCGTCAAGATGCCCTGGCCTGGGCAAAGACTCTGATATGAACATCAGTGAGGCTACAAGAGGTTATATTGGTAATGAGAAAGTTAACCGGCGACCAAACACCTAGGTTAAATTGAGGAAACTGCTACAAGGTATTTGAAACACCATTCCACAGTCATACATTGATTACCTGTATGAGAACACGAAAACAAGGCATCATGCTTTATGTAAAGCAAAAGGCTCAACATATTCGTATCCGTTTTGTTTTTGTATATTTTCGGTAATAACGCATTGTGTATGTATCACATACGTCATACGTCTCTCAGTTGCAATTGCTCATTATATGTGCAAACCTCTGTGTGTGTGTGTGTGTGTTCTCATAAGTATTCCCAATACTGTGTATCGAATAAAACCAGTGCGTGTAATCAGGGTCTGATGAAGTTAAATTTCGCATAGTTGTGATGCAATATTATTTGACGTTTTTGTGTTTATACCATGGAGTGAAAAAACAACAATGACGAGGTTGGTAAACATATTTTGCAATCTTTCGCCCTGTTTTTGATTTCACGTTTCTCTAATTTTGCATTATTATCGATAAACGAAACAGTGGAAAGAAGAGGAGGAGCAGATAGACTAAAAACAAAAGCCCTCGGGATTGAGGAAGGAGGAAGTAATAGATCTTACGTTTTGGAAGGAGCGTTCTGATTAGTTTTACAAACTCGAGTGGCAGAGGCGGTTGCTAACAATAAACTGCTTATCTCAGACAGCAAGAGGAAAATGAAGTAAATGTCGAATTTTATGCAATTACTCACAAAATTCTGAAGGAACCAAATAAATAATGGTGAAATCGATTCTAAAGGAACTCGCAGAAGTTGATCACTACAAATGACTTTTCCGGATCTGGTCCGTAAAGACAAAATTGTTTTCGCTTTGCTTTAAGATACTTCCGAAGATTGATACCTTATTCCCTCTCTCTACATCCCCGTTGGCCCGGAAACAAGCCTTAAAAACTGCAGCAGAAATACTTGTAAATCGGATTTCGTCTTCAGACTTTTGCCCGTCAGTGTATCGAGTGTGAAAAAAACCGCAAAGAGATTGGAAAAATATAACAGATCAGTTATCTCGTTCTTCCTGAGCCGATGGATGTCTGCGCATATTTTGATGCAAAGTAAAACATTTAACAAAATCTAGTAGTACTAAAATATTACTCAGAAGCAAATGGACTAACTAATAACTGAAATAGTTATAGTAAATAACAAACCTAACCAAAATGATTGCACCTTTTGTTAGTATAACGTTTGAGAAATAAATAATTAGATATCAACTATTTTATCATGAACGGTTCCCACATTGATGGCCAAAATGAATGCATTACCTATTTTAATTATTGGGTTTTCTTTGTATCCGTTATAATGTGCAATTAAGTATTGTTCTAATATTCCTTATGGAGATAAAATTATTTCAGCTTCAACAAAAGGAAAAGTTCAAATAAAAAATCATAAGCAGAACGAATGCTTAAAAAGTGATTTCTTCATATTAAAACTACACTGCACCAATACATCATCGTTACTTCTGGTGGATGTAATAATTTTGTCCACCTCTGTAATGCAGAGGAAAGCATCTCGGTTTCTGCTTCAGCTGAAGTCTGTCTGGAATCAGTTGATAAACACGGACTTTAACGTCGCTTATAAGCGCTCCAAAGACGTTAACAGCACAAGTGCACGTGACGTGATATTGATCAATTATATTTAAATATTTCTTCTTTAAAAAAAAAAATAAATGCATAACTGCGATGAAAGAGCAGGAAAGCGTATCAGAAACAATGGCAAATCGCTACTTGTTTTATCGACGTTTTAATGGTTAATTAAAATTTTCAAATATTAACAATATACCGTAATTTACACGACTACACTGTTTTCAATATTGAACTTATGGATCTTATTTATAGCGAGCACCAGCGTATAAAAATATCTGTTTAATAATTCATGGCGCGCGTTCTTCTTCCTAATATCTGTCAGAAAATCTCGTTACAAACACCATCCCATTAACATAATTATTAATTTGCATCAGTTTGATTTTTGTTTGTTAGGAGATTCGAAAAGCATTCCGCCGGTGTGTTTTCTTGGCTTTGTTTGTTTAGTTAATTTAAGCAGCCGCTGTCAGAAGACGGCAAAAATGGAGCGGGATTTGATTTCTCGAGTGAGGGGGTCTTCTTTCGAGAGATCAAACCTCAAGAAACCAGTTTTCCGGTCTGAGTTCCTTAGAGAGACCACACGAGACGGATAACAAGATAATATTAGCTAGTTTAATAATGGCGGTGTACCTCTGGCAACCTTTCGGAACAATATGATTGAGGGGGAGAGAGAGAGAGAGAGAGAGAGAGAGAGAGAGAGAGAGAGAGAGAGAGAGAGAGAGAGAGAGAGAGGGTAATGAGATTTAACACAATTATCAGAGACTTTCAGCCCAAACTGTCACTACTCAAGACCGTTAGTAAATCAGCTAACTACCATCAAAATCAATCGGTTACAATGGCTTTGGCTGTCCGAATTCAACTGGATTTTCTTCAACAACAAAAAAATACCAAATTGGGTTGAAATTAGAAGAAAAAGTATCTCTACCTCACAAAGCAAGGTGTGTATTTGATTAGATATCAGACCGCCAGGGTGGTTAACGCCATCAGGGGAGTCCACCTGAAGTACGAGGCATATTTATGAAGATTTTACCTTAATGAATCATCTTGTTGTTAAGTCTGACAATAAATGTAATTTCAATGACTTCATTATACCAGCTGAGCCCTGTTCGGATTTCAGTCTGGGGTGATTTGGTGAGGAATTACTTTACACCCCCATTTTAGCAATAATAATTCACTTTTCTCTCTAAATAATCTGCATGTAGATTGTTTCTCATTTAAAAAAAAATTAATATTTTAAATTTTGAGAATGAAATAAGTGGAGAAAAAAATTTTTTTCCAGGATTTTATGAAGTTTTGTTTGAATGCACCATCAGCAGTTTTTCTTGAAGTTAATTGCTGCCAAACTTGGTGCTACAAGGCTTATAACCCTCAGCGGGCACGCACGTGTCAGCGGTATCGAAAAAAAGGGTAACTTATTGAGTTCCGTTGCTGAAACAACGTTAATCAAGTTAGTCTTATCACCAGGTTAATGTCTGCAAGGAAAATACGAAAAATAAGCCACAGTCAGTATTTTCATGGTTGCCTTTTCTTGGATAAATCTCACGTTTTGCAAGATCTTTACCCTCAGCATAAACATAAACCATACCCGTCTAAAGACAATTAACTAACGATTTATAGATCAGAAAGGGAGGCTCTGGCTTTTCGCTAATTGCAGTAGAGTTAGCATATTTATCTGCTTTGATAAATATTTTCTCATTACCTTTCGACTCCAAGGTGCTATCTGGGTATGTCCTTTCATTTGTATGCCACTGTTACTGTAACACAGTTCACTTTATGACTGGAATTTCAATTGACCGATGCTGAATCTTTCGCCCAGGGAAACATTAATATTCATTTGCCATTTTCTCGACAAGCGTATAAAACAAGTTAGATCTGTTAACACATTTTTATCACCGTTATCGCCGACTCTTCCGTATGTTCCAATACCTAACTCAAATTTCACATTTCTAGATTCCATCAGCAAGTACGATATATTTCTTTTATTCAGCTTTTTGCCTCGCACTGGATGAAGTCAACCTTCATCAGCGACATGCTGTCTCAGAAAAATATTTACGTCATATTTATATAAATAAAGGAGTAGACGATATGTAAGCAGTATGTACACAAAGAAGGTTTACATCAGTTATTAAAGATGATTCCGTCCTGACGTGCAACAATTTGTACTCGTGGGAAGTCAGCGATTTCCTATAAAATATAGGTTCATTTTAACATAACTACGTGTTGCGTTTCTAACAAATGCCACCTCGATTCCTTTTTTTTAAAAAAAAAAAATACTTACACCTAAGATGTTTTGTACGCCAGATAAGGATTACTTCCGTTTGCTTCTGCATTTGTTAGCTTTCGATCAACGGTCGTAGCTACCTGGCGGTCTTCTTGCCTCCTTCTGACCCCTGAATTGTCCCAATGTCGTCAGGGCTGACGTTTGATTGGAAGTTAGCCCCTCACGTGAGATTTCAATCAACAGAGTCCGAGGACCGTTCTGTTCAAGAAATTCCGCCACTACGGCATCTACAGGCTGTGAAAGCTTACGGAAGTTACACTTTCCCGGTCCCAGAAGGCCGCCCTTGTCCCCCTGAATCAGAACACGGATGCGACACAGAATTATGCTCTCTTTCACAGAAAGATGACTCGCGTACTGTAGCATCGCGATGTTTGTTCTCGATATATATTTAATGATGTACGTAATAAAAACATTATTCAAGATCTAATAACCGGATGTGAGCGACGCATTTATCGTTTTATTTGGTAATTTTGAGAACCTGTCATTCGTTTTTAAATGCTACAGGACCAATGAAATTTCCGTGTAAATGTCATAATTAATCAAACGAATATCGGCACTAAAGCCAATTGCGGAGGCTTTTGTGAGTTTATAAAACACCTCATGGAAAGCTTATATAGATTATCTCCCCATATTTGAAACGGAAATACAATTATGACCTCTGGATGCCGTTTTTGTGTGAAATTTTCATATTCAAATTTAAAATAAAGTTTCATTATGGTACGCTGTTTCCCCACATGCGAGTGTATTTCTATCACATGGAAGCCGGAAAGGATTGGGTGTAAGACAGAAAAATACTTTGCCTATAAAATCTATGCAAAAATGCTGCCTCCAAGAAAGGTCCATATATTGCAGAAAACATGCGTGGAATACTAGGTGAGAAAAACATGTGTCATTGTAAGAAAGTCAAAAGAAAAATAAAGTGTAAAATATGAAAATAACTACCTGAACACCTCTTTGTATGCTACCTGACCACTAGACTTGATCACTTACAGTTTAAAAATGATGCTACTGAAGCAATTTGAATTAGCCAATTGGATTGTTTAAAGCTGATCAGCGACCAATCGCGTGGAGATGCACGAAAATTTATGTTTCGATTTTGGGCCAATCAAGTTCTCACATATTCACAGTTGCGAACCAGTCATTTTCCCCTCACAGCATTTAGAGGGTATATAAAATCAGGTACGTTTCTCTTAAGCCTAGATGCATTAAACAATAAACATCCTCAAAGAATACATATTAGGTACCGAAACAAATGCCAACCAAATGTATAAAACGGGTGTTGGGACCCAAAACTGGAAAACTCGTATACAACGAAAGCTTTTAGAAATTTAGTTGTCTCGTTTTACTGAATGTTCTCCATTTTCATTTTTCAGTACTTCCAGAAAAATATTCACGTTTCCTCACTAGGCATTTATCAGTTAAAAGAAGTGGTGACCTCGACCATAAAGCGTTCGTCTGCAGATAGATGTAGAATATTTTTATTTGTAAAGAAACATCCGTAATGTTGCGTGCCAAAATATTACGGCGCCAGGTGTCAGGAAAATCGAGCAGTCTACAGAGAGAGGCTGCAAACGCCTTTGGTGCCCCCAGCGTTAATACATGAAATATCAAGTTTTCATTGATGAAAGCCACTCGCAGACCCCACTTCTCGGTTCTGTTTAAAGGAAGTAGATGTTATGTTTGAGTCTCACACATATACATATGTTTACTCTGAATTAAGCCATTTCCTGTCACAGCTCCTTAGAACCGATTCCACTTTAAAACACCTGTTCGGGAAGCGAGTGGGGATTAATTAAATGCCAGATGTTGGACAGACGGATGCATCGATCGCTAATGCTTCTTGCAGTCTAAAGGGCTTTTGTTTCCGCCGTAAAATCTTGAAGGTATTTGCTTTTTCACTAAAATTGAAGATTTATGAAATAAATAAAATTTTTTGTCTCTTTTCCGTGAAAACAACTAAATTATTTTGTAGCGATGTGTTGGGTTTTAAATGCGCCTTTTATAGAGTCCGCGCGAAACTTTGCTTTGTTTGAAGTTTTCCATGGCATTAGTATGCAACGACGCACCATCCTAATGTCGTAGGTTACGATCTATCTCTACTTTCAAGATTTCCAATGTCCAATAACCCTGATCCACTATCGACTACTGGTTCTGCTAATGAACAGTTTTAATTGCTCTATAATAAAACATTAAAAAAAAATAATATATGCATGCCTTTAATTTTAGGAAAACTAAACGTGAAAATGTGGCGCATTAGCATATCAAGATCGCAAAAGTTTGTGTCACAACAGTGCAAAAAAAATGGTAATGATCGGAAATGTTCCTTAATGACTAATCATAAAAGGCAAAAGATTATATTCACTTGCATTTACGTGAGATTTACCCTCTTTCAAATTTAATTTCGTGCACATACCTAAATATTGCTCTTCGGAGTTTATAATGACGTCAATCGTGTACCTGTGCGGTACACACACACACACACACACATCGACACACATATCTATATTGTAAGAAAACATCCGGACTGTCTTGTACCAAAATATGAATATGCGTGGATTATGAACTGGATCGACATTCCTGATAGCGTATGAACGTTTTCCTGGTAGTATCTGTGTAGAAATGGATCTTGCTACTTGACTTCGGCCATTGTCACCCTTCCTTAAAACGTAAATACATTTTTCTTTTTCTTTTTTAATTGCTTCGGAAATAATGTGCCATGATCTTGCTGCTGTTCCCAGTTGACTTCGAAAATGGGAAACCACAGCAACAGATTTGCTACCACTGAAAATTGCTAACTTCAGTATCCTTAAAATGGTATGACGGCCTGCTAGAATTTTATGATTTGTGAACTGTTGACTGGGATAGGAAATCCTTCTCTTTAACACATTTTTGTTTTCAAAATTTTAAAATAATAATTTGCAAAAAAAATTTTTTTTTAAATGTCGTTGAAGATAATGATCATCTTCACAATACTTCCCACGAAGCTCATCTATTGAAGAAAATACCTTTTCTCCAGTTTTACCTGTTACACGAAGATAGCTTTGAAGTTTGACGTTTAATTTAAGAAAATAATCCCATTATCGTAAAGATTTAACTTTTAAAGTTTTAAATAATAAATTCGTAGTCATTTTTTTTGGAAAACAGAAACTGTACCCGGGTTCCGCTCTGTATCGCTAGCGTAAAATTAATTACAGTTTTCCAGATGTCAAAGGTTGAAATGCAGGTGTATAGTTTAAAGTGCTCGTGTGAAGACGGTCTTTACCCGGTCGTCAGGACGGCTGTTGCTATCTTCAGAGGCTGACAATTATCGGACAGCTCTATGAGAATATCTCAGCCACACCTTGACCATTATTTTTTGTGCATGGCATTAGATTTCTCGCGTAAGTGTAGTTTTCCTCGTTTTATTTTTTTTTATTTTAGGGGCTGGGATTATAGATTCATTTTAAGTGTTGATTACCTTTAGAATTGAAAGGAAAGCGAAGGAAGCATCGCATTGTTGTCTTTTATCTTCGAAGCGGCTCGACACAATCAGATATCGGCGAGCTTGGAACAATGGAGAGTTTGTCTGAGGCGTCGAACGGTGCTGATGTCCCGCCATTGTGTTCGCTATTACTTCGTAAACCTCGTGAGCCGGTGGATTGTCGTTTTCTTGCAAGTTTTCGAAGTTTGCCCTCCCTGTTTCTGAACAGCGGCGAACGTCAGTCGCTATTATTTACGCCGTGTAGTTATCGGTGAAAGCCCCACCCGATCGGTTTCGCCTCTTCATCCTCATCTTCTTCTTCTTCTTCTTTCCTCTCTCGTGGTTCAGCGCGATAACGGATCGGCCCGTATCACTGCCAAGGAGTCGGTAACAGTTTCCGGTCACCCTCGAGACTCCACCGACGTCGTCCCTCGGGTCCGTCCGCTCTTTGTCGGAGGCGGGGTTGGGGCTGGTAGGTATGTTTTCTCACAGACCCAGTTACGATCGATACACGCTGATCGATGGATGGCATTGTCGTACTCGCCACGCGCAAAGATTCTTTTTTTTTTCTTAAAAAAAAAAGACCAAAAACAGAGCCGCATTCTGAAAAAAAAACACGTGCGACGATGTCCGGCGACAGCTGCAATGGATGGATGGATGGTGTCTGTTTATGGAACTATCATTAGACACAGACTACAAATAGCTGTTAAGTGCCTAATGTTCCATTGCTGAGACTTTCTAAAGATGATGTTACTTTAGAAGACAAGCAGAAAACCATCTGCTTGCTAAACGTTCGTGTTTCCTGTTGTTTCCTTTCTCTATTAAACCCGACCAGTGCGAACATTACTTTAATGACGCATTTTATCCAAGAATATTTCGGCTGGGGAAAAGATTTCGCAGGTTACAACTCTCCGTCTCAGCCGTGACCTTCTTCCCCTCCCGAGACTAGTGAAACCATTTCAGATTTCCCCACGTGTGTTTCAAACCTAGATCCTAAGGGTTCAAACATTTTAAGAAAGTTTCAATCAGCAGCCTTTGTTGATTTAACACAATTTCGTTTAAACGAAATTGGTTTGGCCTGAAGTAAGTCTGCGGCGCGGTAGTCTTGTGGTTAGCCGTCAAGTGGTTCAAATCCGCTACCCCGGCTCGGTCTGACATAATTTCTTCTCATGGTTTCCTCTCGCTTTTCCTTTCCAGCCGGGCCAGTGGGTTTCTTCCTCGTACTTCAGTTTCCTCGCAGATCTGAAAATAGACTTCCGGTAGGAATTTATTCGCCGAATTTTGAAGCGGACGGGCGAGCCCCAACCGTAAGACTACGCCTTCTTGTCAGGGTTGTCTTCCTTGTATAATCAGGGTGTGCTCTAACAAGAACAACCTGTTATAAATAGCATCAGGTCTAAGGAATTGGTCTATATGCACTAACTGGAATGTTTTATAAACAGTACTTATCTTTATTACGGTAAAGAACATAGGGTTTAATTTTCTAGATATGAATTAAGACTTCCGCCATATTTTTTGTAAATATGTCACTGTTCACTGCATTGTACTGTTAAAGATCCAGCAACAATTCTATCGTTTCCAAGGCGTGTCCCCGTTAGATAGATGTGCAAGCAAAGAGAAGCCACTGGGAAGCATTTATTTTACTGTTAACTTTCCTCGTAATCTTCACAGACCGATGCCTGCAGACGGAAAAAAAATTAGAAGTTCTTAAAATGGGGCGAAAATTGCCGACTGCTAAATTTGATCGGCACAGATTCCATTCGATATTCCGCTCAATTACCTCTACACTAACCGGATTAGAACTAGAATTGGATCGGGTTCATTCCATCATTATCAATTCAATGAGATCGGGCTACTTCACAGTGAATGTTGTGCACCCCATGTACATTTTTTACACACACAAACAACTTTGGAAAGGTGACTAACTCCTGCGCGCCTTTTCACGTGGTTGGGGGGGGGAGAGAGGTTTCGAAACTGACCGACCATCTATGCCTCCAACTCTGATGTTCCACGTGTCCGCTTGTGCTGGACTCAAGAAAGAAAATCGATCTGCTTGACTCTTCTGCTTTTCGCTTGCATAATAACGCACGATTTGTATTCAGAAGCCACAGCTGATGCTCTCAAGGTGCATTAACTGAGTACATTTTACCTTATAAGTAAAAAAAAAAAAGTTACAGATAATAGCGTGATTGTGTTTTCAGTGCATCCACACCTGCTCCCCTATGTGGAGTGGGTAGAAAGCGGGGTAATTCTGATCCTCATCCAAATGCTATCTTGAGAAACTACAGAAAGAAATCTTGACAACTTCCAACAAAGAGCGAGCTAGTACGTGAGGTATATCCGATATATTTAAGACCACTTTTCTGGATCTGACGTCATACTTCTCGAGAATGATTTGGTCGGATGACCTGGCACACTACACTACTGCTAAAGGTGTTTAACCCGGCCCGCTAGTTGTTTTTTTTAATCTAAATCTTTGTGCCACCAGCAAAACGTTAACCGTTCCCCCGGTTTAACGAAGAAAAAAAATAAATAAAACTCTAATTTTCAAAGAATTTGGACAAAGACGATTCTAGCTACGAAAAATCATTTAAAGGGTAAATTTCTTCCCGTTCTCTAACGCGGATATTTTATGCAGTAAGTACTGGCCAGCAGATCTTGTTTCTTTTAACATATAGAAACCTTGAAAACAATTGATTTTTTTGTAGTACGGAAACCGCGCTTTACCAGATTTCTATCTGGCTTCCAGGGTCCCGGTACGTTCTCTGTAAAGTCGCGCGAGCTGTGACTGAAAATAACATTTTGTAAGTATAAACGACAGCGTGAGCTATGAGCACAGAGGTAAAGCACTTCAGCTAATGGAAGACATTCTGATGAAGAACTGGCAAAAATCTGAACGTTAGCGTTTTGCGGGGGATGAATTTCTTATCAGCCAGTACTGGCAGCCATGTTTGTAACACCTTTTCCGTAAAACGCAGATTTCATTTTGCCCATAACAAAAAAATAAAACGTTTCCTCGTATCGCTCATTCTATTGACAAGTTCTGATGGTTTCCTTTTATTGCAGTTTCCGTCAGATGTTTGATTAGTGACGTCACGACGTCTGTACGCTATTTTTCCTTTGTTTCCCCCCCCCCATCCCCCATTCGTAGACAGAGTCGATAAGAGCACAACGTTATTCTGCAAAGATTTCATGTGTCGTACTTTATTAAAAGCTCTGTTCGGATAACGGTTTGTGATAGAAGCAAATAAGCATGAGCCTGCATATTAAAGGGAGGTAAGTACTCATTTTCCTCATACTAAAAAAAAACGGTACAACATTTTCCGGCTGCGCTTTAAAGAGATTTTCGCCTGAAGTCAAACTCGGTAATAATTTTCTTTAAGTGTCCCTTATACTGCAGTTTTTTTTTTTTTTAGTCTTTTTTATTTCAATAACGAAATAATTTTGAACCACCCGAGGGTTTGTGTACGGGGGAGGTAACCAAAATAGATTTTCTCTGTTTTAAAGAAGCTCTTCAAACGCAAAGGTACAATACTTGTCCACCCTTCTCTCTAACGAGCTGGAAAAGACTTCCTTGCCAAATGTCGTTTAATATCGTGATGGTGGCAGCGAAAATCGCCTTTCTATGGCTTGTGGAGAAGAGGGTGGCAGGTAATTTCTCAAGAATTTAAATTGAAAGTAAAAATAAATGAGCCGACATACTTTGTTAAATTCTTAATTGCACTTTCCTTCGTCGATCCCCACAGCTGGTTCTACTTCTTCCGGGGGGAAACAGCTATCATTCTCAAAGCTTTTAGCCATTTTCAAGCTTCCTCGTTTTTGCCCTGAAAACCTGATTATCATTTTCTTTTAAGTTGGAATTTATTTTAAATTATGCAAATATATAATTAGATTTTAAGAAAGTCCAGCAGCTACATGCATTTGGAGCGGATGGTTTAATTTAATAACATCTCCAATCTGTTTTCACGACAGACAGTTTCCGTCCTTCATAAATCCAATGATTTTCTCCGTCGTCGTCATCGGATTGTGTTTATTTCCAATCGATATTTTAAACTTTTAAAGAGTTTTTATCCCAAGAAAAGGGGCAGGACTGCTCTTTCGTTTCTAGTCAGATTTATTTCTTATTTACTTCTTCCACAAAACAAAACAACAACAAAACAATCAAACGTTCTGATAGACTTGCGTTAATGAAATAAATGAATTCGGACATTTCTTATCAAGCTTAAAAGATTAGCAGTAAATATTAAGGTCCCTAAAATAACTGGCGGGTAATTTTTGTTTTTACTTCATTAGGAATAGTGCTGGCCAAAATTATCGACTTGACAGAAATACTTCTCAATGTAAATATATCATGACTGATGTGGTGCTGAAACATTTGAATTTTTTCCCCCTAATTTAACATTTTTTTCTTTTTATAAATTGGTATTCATTTGTCAGCAGTACTGGAAGAAGAAAATATTTTTTTTCTTTTCATTCTCTCTCATTTACGATGAGCAGTCAGTATTTTATTCAAAACGAGATAATGGAATCATTCTGGCCACCGCTGTAAGTTTCACTAACAAGAACAAGGTCAAAAACCATGGAACCGCATTTACCGATTCGAACCCTTTTCGCTCACCTGGTCTCGCGAGGTAGAGAGATGCTTAAGGCAGAAAGGCGATTAAGAACTCGTTACGCGTCAACGATTGGCAAGATATACCTGGTAATTAGGTTGCGCTGTCCATCAGATAAAACATCACTTATTCGCTCAGCCTAATTACGCCCCACTGGTGCTTTCATTAGTCTCTGAGATATGCTTCTCTTGAGTAATTTTTGCCAATCAGATGTTCTGACATGTAATTGGTAGCCCGTGAAAATTAATTGTCTGCTTACTTAATAAGACAGCCAAAGCCTTCTATATACACCGAGATCTCTAGTTGCCTTGCTTTTATGTAGTTACCATCTATTTATTTTCTCGTCGATCAGCAACGTTAATAACTCAATCCAGATTGTACCTCTACAGCGGTGCTTCTGGAGTGATCCCGAAAACATACTGATGTAATTGCACCAGACTTTGTACGTAACAGAGTTCAGTATGAGCTTGGGATACATAAAGTTGCCCACAAGTTCGAATCCAAACACGAAAACATTATTATTTAACATTTGGCCAATATTTACTTGTAGAAAGTTCACATATGCCTAGTAGAGATAGGTATGAAGTCAACAGTGAATAGAACGTTACTTTAGTATTAAATGTATTGTATTATTCGGTAAAGATCCTTTGTAAATGACTTTGAGATTTTGGGAACGTCGCAGAATAATATGGTGGAAATAAGTACGGTGTGAACAAGATGTGAGTACGTTTTTAAGAGTCATCGTGAGTCATGTTAGTACTTGAACAATTTGGAAGTCAGATGCCTCTCAGAAGCTTGGTAAAGACTTTATCACAGAAAAATACTTTAAATAGAAGTAATGCGACTTTAAAATAAACGTGGCTCATAGAATTTTGTAATATCAATAATTACAACCCACTTATTTTTATTTCATATTTACTTGACATTTACTTGACATTTACTGGCACATTATAAACAACTACGGGCAACGAATCATCTTTAAAAGTCTGCCTCGAGGCTTCGCTACGTTAAAGGTGAAATTCTGAATATTTGCTGCTTGAGAATCAGTTGAAAATTTACTACCGATTTAACCCCCCCTCTCTCTCTCTCTCTCTCAGTCTTAGTAGAGTCTAGGCGGAGTTGGAGTACGGATATCATTTATAACTATTTCTTATTCCGTTGTACATAATTCCTTCCTGTATCAGAAAAGAAGAAAAATGCCCTTGAATACCGCGTCCAGAAAAAAAAGGAAAATATTTTTAAGTTAATTATAACTTCTAATTTCAAGTGCCATTATTTTTGCACGATATGCATCATGTTAATTCAATCATTGTGAACCAATCGCAGAGGCTTAGCTCTTGTTTATATCACTAATCCGTGTCTTAAGTTTTGACGTTTATTATAATTCCACATGGAAAATGGACTTTATCCGCACCCCCTGGTAACATAAATAATTTCACAGTCTGGAATTACACTCCTTGAAAGAATGATAACACTGGTCAACACAATATTTTTGGCAGGAAAAGTGAGACTGGTTTCTGGGGTTTTCAAGGGCGCTGAATCCGAATCTGACATTTGTTTTTTTCAAGTTGGCTCTAGTTTTGGAGATATCACAGGGGGGTCGTTCGTCTGAAATCACCCATTCGCGACCATAACTAAACGTACAAAAAACGGCTAAATAGTGCAAAAATGTCAGATATTGATTTTTTATGATAATCCAAAACCACAAAGACAGTGTAAAAATCTCAATCTAACAAGTTAAGTTAGATATAACATCATTTCATTTATTAATAAATGAACACTTTTCATATATTTCGAGAATATACAAAAAATTTGCTAAAAATTTGCTGAATTTTAATTCTCCAAGGGAAAAAAAACATTTACATAATCAGTTATATATCATAAATTAATGCAAAGCATTATTATACACTAGATTCTTAGTTACAATGAACACACAAAACAATATTTTATTCACAAAAGTGAAATTGACGTTTAATACGATTTTTCGCTTGTGAGCAACTTTCGGGCAGTCTCTCAAAAGGTTCCAGCAGTAGTCTGCCATCATGTGCTCATCCCATTTGCCTTGATACCTCTCTTCCATTGTTTTGATGTCTTGATGGAATCTCTCTCCTTGCTCCTCACTGTAATCACCAAGATTACCAGGAAATCTGTCGAGGTGGCTAAACAAGAAATGAACTTTGATGCTCACATTTGCCCCTAGTTTTTCGTATGCAGTAAGCATCTTACGGACCAATTGCTTGTAATTGTCAGCTTTGTGATTTCCCAAAAAGTTTGTCACTACATCTGTGAAGGACACCCAAGCATTTAACTCAACCATGTTCATATGATTAGTGAAGTCAGAATCCCTCATGAGCGTTCGAATCTGAGGTCCATCGAAGATGCCACCTTTAGCTTTTTTCGATGGAAAGACCTGGAAATTGCCTGCATATGTACTTGAAGCAATCCCCATCTTTGTTCAACGCCTTAACAAACTGCTTCATGAGCCCTAGTTTTATGTGCAAACTGTTTTAAAAACACTACATACATAATAATTATTATGTATTTTTCTGATATTATTGAATCATTATAATGATTATAATCATTATAATGATTCAATAATATCAGAAAATTATTATTTACTGCTTCTATATTGAAGTATTTCAGGGAGAATTTTAGCAGTTTAGGCTTATTTGAGGCTATCAATATCTTCTAAACTAGAGCCAATCAGACAAAACCAATGTTATATTCGTAATCAGCGACCTTCAAAACCCCAGAAAACACTCCTAGATGGTCTGCCAAAGAAAAAAAATAAAAATTTGTTGACCAGTGTAATCATTCTTGAGCATCGATAATTCTTCTCCATCATATTACCTGCCTTCATACCTGTCTGAAAATACTTTGGTGCGTCATATGCATATGCACTTCAGTGTTAAAGTCGGAAGACGAGTTTTAAGGAGATAGAAACAGAGATACGATAAAAATAGGATTTTAGCTGGCAGAAAGTGACTCGATTTTCCCAGACAGAGCTGAACGGTGAAGCTAAAGGTAAACCTGGCCCTTTATTTTCTCCGAACTTGGATAATTAAAATCTCGACTCCACCACAGCGGAATCACTGTTAGGCACCGATGACGTCGCCTCGTAGGAGAGACGGAAGCAGGTAACAGGAAAAGTCACGTCGTCTCTCGCTCTCGGTCTCAACACGTGGAGTTTTCCTTGTGTGTGTGTGTGTGGTGTGGTGTGTGTGTGTGTGTGTGTGTGTGTGTGTGTGTGTGTGTGTGTGTGAAGGATAAAAGCGAAAGTAGATCAATGAACTTTCGACTTGTGTAAGTAGTAAAAGAATGTTTGAATCTCTTTAAATCACCAATTTTTTTTTTTGTTTTTACGAATTTCCAGCCTTCGATTTTCCGTTTCATCACAGTACGGTGTTTAGCTAATTACTGTTGACTTTCTGAAGTCTGGTGTTGGTGGTGAAGGAATGCCATTATCGCACTAATTCATTTATTTCTGCCTCTTTAGTCCAAGATAACAATGAAAGTTAATCTTTGCAGAATTCGAGATATCAGGCTCTTAAATTCGTAATTATCGCTTAATTGCATAGATTCGTTTTTCCATTCTTATTCTCTTTCATTAATTCACATCAATGGCAACTGGCGAACAATATTGCAACATGCGCGGACATTAACGAAACGAAAATTACTGTACGGGATAGAGTGCGTCTTTAGTACGAAACCGGCGATCCGTTGTTTATTTGGATTTAAAAAGCCAACATTCGTTTACCAAATGCGCAGAGATGGAGAGAGGGGGAGGGAGGGAGAGAGAGAGAGGAGATGGAGAGAAGAGAGAATGAGAAGGATAAGAGAGAGAGAGAGAGAGAAGAGAGCGCAGAGAGAGGAGAGAGAGAGAGAGAGAGAAGACGACTCGCATTTATCTCGGGGGTCTCGTGAGGGAGCTGCGATCATGTCTCTCTCTCGCGCGCGCGCTCTCTCCGCTCTCCTAGATCTCTCTCGACTAGCCTCGAGCTTCCCTATCCTCGCTCTGCGTCTCTCTCTCTCCTGGATCTCTGCCTTCCGCGAGCTCTGGAGCCTCCTCATCTAGCGCTACTCTTTCTCTCTCTCTCTTCCCTCTCTCTAGCTCTTTCTCTCTCTTGCGCGCTCTCTCTCTCTCCCCTCTATCTCCTTTCTCTCTCTCCCTCTTTCCTCTCTCGCTCTCTCGGTATCTCCTCTCTATTCCTCTCGTCTCGCGCTCTCGCCCTCCCTTCCCCTCTCCCTCTTCTCCACCTCTTCCTTCCTTCCTCCTTCCTTTCCCCTCGTCCACATAAAAACTAGCCACCCCTCATATCTCGTTTTTCTGTTCGTTTCGCTATGTGGTTTCAGCTTCGAAAATGGTGATTTTCCATATTCGATTAATCACGAGAGGTGGACCCCTGGCGACATTAGATGACACTGGCGATGCCACAGCATGACAGTTCCTACTTTAGCAACGATGATGTTGCGCAGTCTTAGCTTAGCTATTCGCCTAATGGAAAGTGACGAGGGTAAATGGTTATGTATATCTCGATGCAAGGAAATTTAGACCCATGGCTGGGTTTCTCTCCGTCTTGTAGGTTTATCGATGTGCTTACAACAAACTTTAATGTAATCTTCACCTTAAAAAAAATCTTAAGAATCGGATCGGTGAGATCGTCTCTTTTTGGGGGCGTGACAGTTTTAACGAGTCAATATGATGAGCCGCTTCCGTAGACAAAAAGGAAATACCGAAAATAACAGTCGTCAGGATGAATGGATTAAGCTTCTATCAGACAATGAGCTTGAAGAATCTTGATGCTCACAAAATTCAGTTGATAACACTGAATGCATCTCTGTCTTCCGTTTCAGGAAATGTAGTATACTGTTGATAGTTAGTGGAAACATAAACGATTAAGTCAACTGTAGGTCTTAACAATTGGAATTAAAAATGAAAGTAGATCCATCTGAGCAGCAATCTAGATCTCAAATGACGTTTCAGAATAAGAAAACAGAAGGTTCTTTCAAAACACAAGTAATATTTCTAATAATTTCATAAACTCGGACCAAAATTCCTAGAGATGTTGTCTTTAAAAGACTAATGAAACGAGATGTTTCTTCTTCACGGCCCCTCGCTGTAGATATGACGGATATTTGTCGCCAGCTTGCGGAAGATTTATAGGATTGTTGCTACAGGTTCACCGAGAGGAGATGGTTGACAACTGTTTGGTTGCATCTCGATGTTTGCCCAGAGAACAACAGCAGATCGCCAACCTCTGCTCTCGGCCAAAATAGGATCGACAAAGACCTAATAGGACACTTTAAAAAAAAAAACCCGTCGTTCTTCGTGATTCACTTTATAAATCAAAATCATCATTTAATCGGGTTACAGTGCTTGAAGAAAAGACAAGGTCACAGCTCATTAACTTGTGCTAGCTTCTGGTTTTCTTTTTGTTTCGAGCTAAAGGAAATGAGGAAGACTGAAGTCGGGAATAAATCTTTGATATCGATCGCTTAAAACGTTACCTATAGATTTTTTAAAAAAATTAGGAGTAAATTTGCAACAAAAAAAACCTAATTAAATAATGTAAACATTTAATAAAATGTAGCGACTAAATTACATGTTTTCTAGGGGAATGGAAAATAGTTAATTTTTGTTTTTCAACCCTCTTGTATGCCATGTCGGATTTTACCTCCATATACCGCCACCCTAGAACCTAGAAGCATCATTCGCATTTCCCTTGAACTGGCTGCGTATTTATTCATCACAGTCGTAATGGGAAATAATCAGGGTTGGAACGGTGCACGGATTTGTCGTACTATATTAATGGAGAAGGTACCCGTGTGTCACGTGGTTCCACTTGTCCCGACAAGAGTAGTAGAGTGCAAACATGCCACAGGTGGAAAACAGAGAATTAATCACTCGTTACTCGTGGGATACTGGATATTGTAGCCTCTGTTCATAGATGAAACGTTTATTATTTTGTCAAATGAAGCCAACATGCGATTTTAATTTCTTTTAACTCGAAGTAGAGACGAACAACGAGTCCCCACGTCTTTAGCTAGAGCTTGAGAATAACAGAACCGCGCCCGGACAAACCCGCTTGGTTTCGGAAACAGGTGCCCTTCACCTCCCGCTTCTTCTAAAGGTGCCCGTCCCCAAGCTCAAAGTCGACGCGGGGTCAGGTTAAAAGTAGGGACTCGCCATTTAAATCCTCACCCGCCAACCCCACTTTGGATTTTCTACGAACGAATCGAATAATTCTTGGCAGCCGAACTCGTCTAGTGCCCGGTTACCAGAAGAGGGCGCCACTATAGGAACCACGCTCGAGGCTATCAGGTTTTTGTTTTGGCGTAGGGGTCGTGTCTGTTTGTGTTTTGCTAATCACGTGGTTTCAAACCCATTAATTACTAATTACCTACATAGCATACCAAGTAATTTCTTCTTGGAAATTAATACATAAACAGTGACTCAGCAGATTTTCTTCTCTTTTTAATTTTATTATAACATTTCTTTCTTACGCCAAATAGAAAAAAATACATATATATATATATTAAATCCGTTAATAATGATCAGGGCTACAGTATCCGTCCACCTCTTCAACGTTATTTTAATTTATTTGTCTGTTTGATTATAGATCGTAGTTTCTGGAATCTAACGCCATTTT